>JAFJYI010000161.1:1425000-1783315 GCA_019022655.1 Acacia acuminata | reverse complement strand
GAACTACGGTCCTAAAAGTATTTCATTTATTAATTAACCAAAAAAAGAAGAGGTTTGCCTTTTGCGAGCGCAAAGCAGAACCGAGTTAATAAAATAAATTAAAGGAAAATCTGAGAATATGAATATTAGAAAGACACGAGCTTAGTTTTACGCTTCATACATAACGGAGAATATGCACGTACACAAGAAAATTAAGAGAGAAAAACAAGCGAGGAAAATTATCAAAAACAAGAATCTAACTAAATATCCTAAAGCTTATTATCCTCCAAAGCTTGGTGATATCGAGGCGTGAACAACATTAATTTCCTTCGAGATCGCAAGTTCTGTCTTACTCGCATCAGCCGCAGATGCTTCATTAGAAGAATGGGTAGGGTTGCGACAATCTCTTCATCATCCGAAGAAATAACAATGCGTCCAACGACAGACTCTCTCATCACACAAGATGGACTCTCGATGGAGGAGGCGCACGTATAACGATCGACGGAAGG
Organism: Acacia acuminata; assembly: GCA_019022655.1. Lineage (NCBI taxonomy): Eukaryota > Viridiplantae > Streptophyta > Magnoliopsida > Fabales > Fabaceae > Acacia > Acacia acuminata. Next base: position 1,782,827 of record JAFJYI010000161.1, on the reverse strand, counting down.
CCTGGCTTCACGAGTAAGAGCACCCCTACGAGCGGTTCTCTTGTATCTAACCATGGTTTGAGCCGGTTAAGGCGAGAGGTATGAAGAGTTAATTAATAAAGGCGAGTAGGCTGTTCTCGGATAGCCCGTACGTAGTTTGGAGTTACGAGGTAGTGAGGAATTAATAAGGAGTTAAGGACAAAGAGGTATGAGAGGAGTTAATAAAGGCGAGAGAGCCGAGAGACGCAAGTGATAAATGATCTACTTTTAAGAGCGGGATTTATAGGTACGCGGTATAAAATTCTATTATTTAATTTTTTTCAATTCAATTTATTTTAAGGCCGGCCTTTTATAATATGCCGGTCTAAAAGTCTATTTATTTTTAAAATCAATTCTATTACTTTTAAGACCGACCTTTCATCATTTACCGGTACTAAAATTCATTCTTTTCAAAATTCGATGGCGAGTCGTATCCTTACACTACTGTTCAAATGAATGATTGATTAGTCTTCGGCTTCCCGAGATAAACTTCCCAACTAGGGCGTCTCTCGTATTCGATGAACTATGCTTCTCCTCATTAAAGTTTCCGGTGTTTCACATTGTTCGGATGGGTTCTTCATTTAAACTCGTTGTTCTTGTACTTTCTTCACATTCTTCTCCATCACTTCTACACGGCCTCCTCCACCGCCTAGCCTCCACGTAATGGCGCTCCCCGGGTCCTCCGCTTCCTCCTCCTCTTCAACCTCAGCCCCCTCCGCCATTGCCTCCTCCTAAATCTGACGCGTAAGGGTTGTTAAGCGATCATTAGTAGCCCGCATCGATCGGACCAATTGGTTCAGCTTCTGTTCATACGAAGTAAACAATAAGCTGAACATGGTACTTCACACCAATAACGTGAGTACGATCCCGAAGACGACATCCGACTCCGACGACTTGATCCCCACTCCTCTCAGATACGAAGAGGATTAGTTGTTTTTTTATAGTTGTTTTTTTTTTTGTTGCTTTTTTTTGTAATCACAAAAATTATTATATAAAATATTATGGACTCTTTTTTGTTCTAGATGCGAGTTTAGTACTTTAATTAGTCGGTTTATCCATTATCCGAACTGGAAAGCAATAAACAAGGCAACTATGAAAGATGGATAATGGCATACTCAAAAAACTAAGATGAAAGAACGAAGACTTTTAGGACCGCACACTTAGTAAATCGAGGGTCCTAAAAACACTACCATTTTTTGTTAGCTTTGGTTTCCATATTCGATCGCCTTGTCCTTTTCATTATCGTCTTTCTTTTTCTAACAAAAAGGAAACAAACAAAACATTGTCCTCGTGTAAATCAACAATAGAAATTCACGAGAATACGATTAAGAACATACAAAAAACAAAAAAACATCTTTTACCTTATTTGAATAAAAAAACAACACGGTGACAATTATTCTCAAGGTTGGACCATCGTTGTCGTCGGTTTTACCTCCCGATTTGAAACAAAAGTACCTTTTCAATATCTTCCTTCTTTTTTTACAAAAGAAAGAGACAAAGAAAAGGGAAACCGATAATGTCGCTCAAGATCAGAGAGGTAACATCGACTACAATGATGAGGACCTTGCTTAAGCGAGAATCGAACCTGTCTCGAACCATAATGATTTGTCTCGAAAGCGTATCAACATTTCTATTTAAAGGAAGACTATTAAGACCGAACATTTAACAATTACATGGTCCTAAAGGTTAAGCCAACTTCTAAAATAAAAATAAGAGGACTTTTAGAAGATTTTACGCGAAAATAATATGTGGTCTCAAGACTTTTAGGACCGGATGTTTACAATATACGGTCCTAAAAGTTATCTTATACCTAAAAGTCTCATATTTTTTAAAACGAACACTTTTAGGACCGGATGTTTATTATGTGGACTTTTAAGATCGGACTTTAGTTTATACGGTCCTAAAAATGTCATATTTTTTAAAACGAACACTTTTAGGACCGGATGTTTTATTATCTTGGACTTTTAAGACCGGACTTTTAATTAATATACGGTCCTAAAAGTCGAGATCTTTCTCAAATTTCAAGCACTAAATAGCTTTATCCACCATCCAATACATTCGTAAACCCAAAATGGACATAAGAAAATTTTTTGAAAAATTAAACAAATTTATTTATTGAATTTTACATTGCCTATGTATATTTACAAATGAATATTGTTTGGAAAATAAAAAATTTAAAGAATATTATTGTTGTACGATATATTTACAAATGAATTTAGGACATTAATTATTGTCCGACTTTATCGGTCATACGAGATATTCACAAAACAAATTGCGTATGTGCTCCAAATCATCATCGAAAAGGATCAAAGGGATTCAAACATCTGTAACATCAAAGACATTAAACTGAATTAACTTGCGTTGCATATTTCATATGTAACATTAAGCCAAACATTGAATTAACTTGCGTGCATAATATGTAACATCAAATACATTTACCTTTGTAGTTAATTTAGTCCTTCCCTTAGCATGATAATATCGGACATGTGTTTTATGATGTCTTGCCACATAAGTTGGACCCCGTGGTTGCCACGGGTCTAAAAAGAACAAGAAATATATATAAGAGCATATATAGCTTAATGACCAAGTTCACAAGGCAATTAAGGTGCCGCAGTGTACAAATATTGTACCAACCTACGAGTGTGTCCTGGTTAGGTCTTTGGCCCGATACCCACGCCTTTTCTTTACCTCGATTTGGAAGGTCTTCATGGCACTATCATCAAAATCACAAATTTATCAACAATGTTCACGAAAATTCACAGCAAAAGATTTCAAACAAGAGAATCAAAATGACATGCTTACTCGTTGATGGTCTGCGTCAACAAAAGCAGCTGCTTCTGAGTGGAGCATAAGAAGATAACTTTATGCTTCTCCATGCACATGAGGACCAAGCCGATGGCGGCTGAAAATTCACAAGCGGTAAAGTATACTCGAGTGATATGTAGCAAAATTAAGTGAATTGCGAGACAAGATTTGTGATATGTACGTGGAAGAATAGCAACAAGTACACCTTTCTTCTCACTTCACACAACCTCTTTGATATGTACTCCTCTCTCTCCTCCATGGATGTTTGACTTGAATGGGGACAGGCACAAGAATCCAAAATCGTTGCTCCCCGCCCTTTTGAACCAATTCTTGATGCAATAACCTACAATACCGACATCGATCAGGAATTAGTATATATGTATGAGTGTCTAAATGATGCATTTAAATTATGTACTCATGATTTAAGATACTTACTTCATAAAAATTTGAACAATTACATCGCAAGCTCCGTCGAGGAAGCGCGAGGACTCGACATCAACGGTGTCAACTTGAATGGGAAGAGGATGAGGGACGCTAATACTTCATTGACAGCCACGATTTATCTTTAAAATATCCACTCTTCACCATATCGATATTTTTTCCGTGCCGATCCAACTTAGCGTTAGGGATTGAGCTTGAGGAGAGGATGGAGCTTGACGAGGGATGAAACTTGAGGAGGAGGGGTTAAAGCTTGAGGACCAAGTAGAGACATGTACAAGCTTCACTCGGCCAAGAGATGAAGGTTCCCTTGACATGACTCACAAGCTTCAGCTCGATCGGTTGGGAGAGTGAGGCATCAATGATCACCTTTTCAACCACAGCTCGGACTTCATCATCACCATTTGTTGGTGGTGTGGTTGGATCCCAATAAGTTGTGACATGAGTCCACCTTTGAACTAATCATGCGCAGACTATCACGATCCTCCACATATAGGTCACAAGGTTGCTTTGACTGTCCAACAATGCAGCTCCCTCTAGTGCTCTACTGCACAAGTGTAGGTGAATGTGTGACAAGAACACTGGTCTCTGGACGATTGCTCAAAATCAGCTTCATCTGATTCAATTCCTCCCTCATCTGGCTCATCTCGGATTGATACCTTGCTTCTTTACCATTGCGTCCTCACTTAATTTGGCCACAATTGCTTCCATCTCCTCCCGGGTAACCATACTTTGTCTATGGCGTTTGGATTTACCAAAGTATTCCTTCGGAGCCTACACAATCCTCCATTCCCCTTACATGCCCACCATGATCCGGTTTTCCTGGGTCAGTAATCTGCCGAACATCACTCCTCCCGTCCGACACAAAAGATCCCTCCGTTCTTTCTTTATAAGATCTTCTGTAAGATACGATAATGAGAAGCTTAGTAATGAAACATGTTTAGTAACTAAAAAATAACAATAACGATACTCACAATTCTTTCAGAACTACACGAGTTTGTTCACTCGTGTAGCGCGCTGGCTTTTCCGAATGTGCAACCACAACTCCTCGCGACGTATTGGAGATGGCGGATCATGTCGCAGAAGAATTGGATTCTCGCTTTCATCATCCAATCTCTTTCGCTTGGCCGCCATCAATTCTTTTTCACCTTTTCATATCCGCGCAAGCCCTATCCTACGGGCAATCATTCTTTCTCCCTATCTCCGTGCTCGTTCCGCTTCTTTCCTGTGAATCAGAATTGAAAACAACTATTAATTATGAATTATGGCCATCTCACTAACAGAAATTAGAGAACTTCTGCTTGATATGAACCTCAAACACTAGTCAAATTCACTTCATCAAGTTTCAACATTTTATGTAAGGAAGATGTATAATTGTAGAAGAAATTGGAGCTATGTCTTGTACTGCTAGAAAGATAGGTTAAGAAACAAAAGAGAATTATGCTTACAAGATAATACAAACTTGATCCTTTTTAAGGCATCTAGTGGGATCAAAGAGTCCTCATTAGATAGTAAATGTAATCCAACAACAATGTCTAACCACTACCTACTATAACAGAACTAAGACTATAATAATGGCTTGACTCTTATGCCATTTTATTTCCCTAATTACCTTCTTAGTATTTTACCTTTTTAGGGTTTACATATCAGACTTGCATAGACAAAGGTAGGAAATGTATACTTCTATTCACACACCAAATAATTTAACTAACAGGATTAGATGAACACAATAACATTCACATATCAACACAGGTTAATAAGCAAACAAAAGGGCAAAAAAAACTAAATATAAACTCACCAGAGCTTCAGGAGTGGTCCGCAGCTGAACAAATTATTGCCAAGTTTGTTCATCAATAAATGTGTACTTGTCTCAAGGCTTTTGGTCAGGCTGAACCTCGGCAAAAATATACTTGTTAGCGAGAGAGGTCTTAAACTTCCTCCACCGATCAGCACAATAAGACAATGTCTTGTCTTTCAACTTCTCGCAGTCGTGGACGTGTATGTAAGTCGGATAGTGTCCTAAATAGGTTGCTTTACTTTGCCGAAGTCCACATTTTTCCACTCATCAGTCAAGATTCTAACCTTGTTGCGTGCAAGACAGCCGACAAAACTAGAATATTTTCTTTTATTAGGACAGAAAGGTTGCAACTTTTCATCAAACTGAATCTCCAGCTTTGACCAAGAAGTGCGACTTACGGTTACATCCATCATTCTTGTGCCTCTTCTACCATGGTGTGCTGGGCGGTTATGAGGCACATTGTCAGATGAAGAGGGTTTGTTCTGACTGACACCAGTAAGTGGCATTCCCGGAACACGAACGAAATCATTTTCACCGTTCATTTTCGAGACAGGAAGAGAGGAATGCCTGAGCAAATGAGAGCGTAACAAAGGCTAATGGTACGTGGGCGAGGAAGAGAGGTAATGTAACGGGAAGAGAGTGGTTTCACAACAAGAAGAGGGGTTTCGAGTTCAGGGACAACGTAAGTCATAAGGTAACGTTTCGCGTGGGCGAGGAAGAGAGGTAATGCAACGGGAAGAGTGGTTTCACAACAAGAAGAGGGGTTTGAGTTCGGGGACAACATAAGTCGTAAGGAACGTTTCGCATGAAGAAGAATATATTTGGCGCTTTATTTTTAAGACCGGATGAACTAAAAACGTTCTTAAATGTTAAGTTTTAAGACCGCCATTTATTAAACTCGAACTTAAAAGTAATAAACTATTTAGTACGGTCACAATTTATGTCCGGTCTAAAAAGTATAATCTTTAAGACCGTCTGTTATATATATCCGGTCTTAAAAGTTTATTTAATTTTTTCCTCATTATTTTGGACCGCGAAAATATAACTCACTGTTCGAGATTTCTCTATAAAGAAATTTGAACTTTCAGGTTTTTTTCAATAACATTTTTAAGACCGCTTTGTTTTGTTAAGCGGTCTAAATAATATATTTAAGACTCATTGATAAAGGATGCGGTCTAAGAAGTTCTTTATATTTACAAAACGCCACCTAGGTCATACTATTAAGACCGATGCTCATTAGGATGCGGTCCAAGAAGTTCTTTATATTTACAAAACTGCCACCGGTCATACTATTAAGACTGGTGCGTCATTACTCCGGTCTAAATGAGGCGGTCTTAAAGCCCTTTTTTTCCACTAGTGTTGCACTCCGTGATGCCTCTGAATCTCTGATAATATTGAAGAACATTGTTTTCTATTATTATTTTTTGCATAAATCTATCTCTTCTAAAAGAAGAAGGAGTTCTAATGAAAACCAAAAAATGAAGAGTTGACATAACAAAAGTCTTGACACAAGTCTTTGGTATTTCACTTGTCGGTTGAATTTTTTTAAGAATATTTCATACCCCTTGCCATGATATAGCCATCATCAAAGAAGACAAAGTTTTATTTTTCTTATAATTGATCATTCTAACTCATGATGTGTTCATGAAATAGTCGATAGGAAGTCATTGATGTTATTCTTTTTAGTTATATACATACATTTTGTTCTCCTTTTCTTATTTAATTCTTTTTATTATAACGACAGTATTGTGGGGTTGATTTTTGACCAAGTATGATTTTTGGCACTTGAGCCTATAATGTCTTCGTCACAAAAATTACAAGAAAAAACACAAGGGACTAGTGAATCATTAGCTATACCGGTGAAGGTAAGGCATCTTATCTTCAAGAGACTGATGAATCAAAGCCTAAGAAGGCAAGAAAGTTGACTTCTAATGTGTGGAAGTATTTTAGTAGAGTTGAAATTGAAGGGGTACCTAAGGCACGATGTAATGGTTGTCAAGGTCTATTTGCAAGGGTGGGGATAAAGGCACTTCACATCTAAGTTGTCATATTAAGAATTGTGGGCCTTTAGGTAAATTGTAGGATATTGGGGTGATTATGTTGGATAGAGAAGGAAAAATGAGGTCTAGAAAATTAACCATCAGTGTATTAGGGACATTATCGCTTTATGCATAATTGAACATGGTCTTCCTTATTAATTTGTTGAATATAAATGGGTCAAAGAACTACTAAGGACACTGAATCCTGATGTGAGGCTCATCACTAGAAAAACAATGACGGCTTATGTGCAGAAATTCTTACGCCAACAAAGGATATTTTGAAAAAAAAAGAAGAAAGTATTGGTAGAATATGCTTGACATCTTATTGTTGGACTTCGCATGACTTCAAGGATATATATGTTTGATAGCTTATTTCGTTGATGAAAAGTGGGCACTAAATAGTAAGATACTTTCCTTTTGTAGGATGGAGCCTTTACATTCTGGATATCAAATGTCTAAGAAAGTGTATGATTGCTTGAAAGAATAGGAGATTGATCATAAAATATTCTCAATTACTTTAGACAATGCATCTGCAAATGATAATTTGCAAGGCTTATTGAAAGATAGGGTACTCTTGCAAAACAACTTTAGCTTGGTTTATACTGGGGAATTTTTTCATGTGAGGTGTTGTGCCCGCATCCTCAATCTGATAAGTCAAGAGGGCTTAAAAGTAACAAGTTCTGCTATGAATAAGATGAGAAAGAGTATTAGATATGTGAAGGCCTCTGAGGCAAGGATGAATCTTCTCAAGCAATGTGTTCAACAAGTGGTGGCATTGACACTTAAATGGGCTTGTGATTAGACGTCGTCACTAGATGGAACTCCACTTATGCAATGCTTGAAAGTGGTCTTAGATATTGTCATGCTTTTACAAAGATGGCTTTAGATGATACAAACTTCAAGTTTGTTCTAACAGAAGATGAGTGGAATAGAGCAGAGGCAATATGCAATTTCTTGGGGCCATTTGAGAAGATTAGAAGGTTGATTTCTAGGTCGTCATATCCAACTTCCTATTCTTATTTTATGCAAATACCAAAAATTGAGATGTTGCTTACAACAAATATGGTGCCAGTGATTCAAGAGATGTCTGTGAAAATGAAAGAAAAGTTTGACAAGTATTGGCATAATTATAGTGTCATTCTTGCAATTGCAGTAGTTCTTGATCCTTGATGGAAGTTCAATATTATAAAATATTTCTATGGCAATATTGACCTTATGACTTGTGATGAAAAGATTGCCCATATAAGGAGCAAGCTGAATTCCATTTTCAATGAATATTCAAATACGGGGACATCTCTTCCAACTCTTGAATCAATCACCAGATCTTCAACATTGACAACCCATTATTCTTCTCAGACTTCAAGTGCTTCACTAATCGCCTTTAATGATGTATGTTTTAATTTCATTGTCAATTGAATTTGTTGGGTGTTCAACTAGTATTTACATGAATGCATTGTAATGATGCAGGATTATCAAGATATTTATGCGAGTATGGATCATTCTTCCATGAACAAATCTGAATTGGAAAGTTATTCGAAAGAACCAATACTAAAGCCTGATAATTGGAAAGAATTCGATGTCTTAAACTAGTGGAAGAACAATTCTCAAAGATTTTTGGTTCTTTCAAATATGGCAACTAATATTTTGAGTATTCCAATTACTACGGTAGCCAGGAAATCTGCTTTTAGTATTGGTTCACATGTTCTAACAAAATATAGAAGTTCCATTCTTCCATGTAATGTTCAAGCTCATATTTGTACTCACAATTGGATGCATGGATTCACATGTGATGGTAATTCACTAATTTATATGTATCTTGTATGTTATAGAATTATTTATCCATTTAAGTAAAAATATATAAATCATAATAACTATACTTTGATTTTATGATTTGGTATATTATTTATTGCAGATAAAGATTATGCATGTGTTCATGATGCGGGAGAAGAAATTCATGATATTTTTAGTCCTAAAGCAGAACCTCCTGCTCAAAGTGAAGCACAATCAAATATCTATGAAATTGATGATAATGGTGAAGAAGGTGACAATTGACAATAATAGTGGTATGCTTCTTATATTTTATGTGAGTTATCTAATGTTTCTTAGTTTAATGCTTCTTAAGTTTTAGGTGAGTCAATTCTCGGACAATGGTTTTTTTTAATTACGAATTAATAAATGTGGTTATTTGTTGGATGATTTGTATTGTTTAGATATTAATGTTGATAACATTTATTTGATAGATTAGAACTTTAATGGTTGCAATTTACTAATTATATTTCTTCAGAAAAACCGAAGGAAAAATAGTTAAAATTTGTAATAGTAATTTTCAGGCCCTGTAAGGTCGACCCTTGCCCTCATATTATCGGGTCGGGCTTTGAGAAATAGATGTTTTCCTTACCCCCAGGCCCGTAGGGTCGGCCTTGTTAGGCCCTAGCCCTGTAAGGTCGGACTGACCCTAATTCTTAGCTCTATTTCATAATATGATACACCAAATAGTAATCTATGTTTGGCATTCACCAATCAGAACCACAAAACACATGTATATACTTGTCTATTCCATCATCTTAACCATTCAAGCAACCTCTTTTATTTTCTAAGGGTTCGTATGGCTGTTTGGGAATTTTCAACATGAGAAACATGTTACAACCTCTTCTGTTTTAGCTCCTAAAAACAGAGAAGTATCATGCAGAACTTACATGTTACGTAAACAAGGTTGAAAGCTTACCTTATTCAAAACTCAAACTTGCTTGCAACTGTTCAAACCTCTATTTCTCACCGTCACTCTCGCCTTTATTTTTCTGGATTTTACGCAAAGCAAGAGTGAATGACGATGATCACGGATGGACCTCTTTCCTCTCCTTCATCGTCTTTATCTCTTATGTTCCCAGACTTAGTTCTGATTTTTGTTAAGGGCGATAGGAATGAATGAGAGTCAAGGAGTAATGATTATATAAGGAATTAAGGGTCCAGCCTGAGGAGGAAGAGCAGATCAAGAAGTATACAGCGTGTCTTTTTTTTTGTAGGGGCTCGAGATGCATGGGACTGTGTTGTTACTGACGTGAGAGGCATGGTGTTGCTGATTTCTCACTACTTCTAGGTTTGCAAAGAAGATGCTGTGATCTCTTTCTCTCTGAATGAGATATAATGGGCTAAGGAGGACTATGAATATGTATCTTGCTATTCTATATATTTGTCACGTTGATGAGTAGTATTTATGTCATGTTTTTCCTATGTGTTTTGACTGTTTTGAATGATAAATCTGAGCCTTAATGAGTGCTATCTGGTAGAATATCTGAGAAATCATGCACATAGGGAAATAGAGGATGGATCTTACAAATTGTTGTATTCATATCATTATCCTACTCATGTGGATAACAAAAGGACCACTTTATGGTTTACCATGAAAGCACATAATGAAGCTAATACAATGCTATAGCATAGGATATGCCCATATATGCGCAAGCAATACAATACGACTGCTCTGCTGTAGCATCATAAGTGAGGTAGAATTATGTACTACGGTCCTCTAACCTTTCCTAAGAGTTTTCAAGAAAATAAGACAGGTCATCAAGACGCACATCAAGATGGTGATTGAGTCAAGCTGAATCCAAAAGATGCAAAGGATTGAGAGAAAGATTTGAAGAATCCTGCTATATTAAAAGAAGGACCAATCAACTGAATCTAGGGAATTAGACCTAATAGATTTGGAAGGCCCAACTCACTAGACGTACAACTCAAGAAGACCTAACTATAATCGAAAAGCAGGGCAATCAAACCTAGAGAGGTAGAAGTTGTGAGAGTCAAGCAGTCAACACAATCCCAATTTGACTGAACTCACACTAAAGGAATGAAAGAGAAGACCGATCGAGAGGACAGTAGATCAGACTGAATCCTTTCCTGGAGACAGGCGGATCGAAGAAGACATAAAGACGTCACGTGACAGGACGCCTCTTCACCGTCAACCTTCCGACGAGCTTTCTTGTTCTTCCTTTGTTAATTTATTTTTGTAATTCTACCATGGGTTGTTCTCTGCTATTCTTGTTACACGCCTACTGTCCTTTCCCTTTCGGGTGGCGGTTAGAGGAATTCCTTTTAACATATTACCTTTCCTGTGTTAACTAGTCCTTCTAATATACATCAGAGTGTGCACAACAGAGCATATTATCGGTTTGGACAAATACAATATACTGGTAAAAGTATGACAAACCAAAAGTAAATAGTCCTCATAATGTTAGGTACAATCATCCAAAATAAATATACAAGTGTAATAGGGCATTCCCTATTTCTTTAATTCTCCGCCATATGCCCGTACCTTTTTCGACTTCCTGAACAACTTAACGCATTCCACTTGTATTTATGAAGTGATTTGGAGTTCAAGATTGAACCCCCAGAGTAACTATTAAACTCAAGTACTATTAGAGCCGGGAAATCGGGTCGGCTAGTTTAAGCCCCGCCTGCGGGCTCAGGGCTTGAAAAATAGGCCAGAAATTTGAAATTGGCCCTGTAGGGCCTCGGGCTTAATTGGGCCAGCCGTTAGGCCCATTTAACTGTAGCTTTAAAAAAATAAAATAAAATAATTATTTAGACTTCCATTTAATGAATGTGTTTATTTGTAATTACTTAGTTTTTTTTAGTTTAAACTATAACCCTTTTTTATGTTTATTATTATTGTAATAACCCATATATTTATGAATTAAATAATAATAAATTAAATTAATTAATTTGTAATGGCTTAAGAAATTAAAAAAATAAATAAATTAAATTATATGTTTATAAGCTAATTATATATTTACTATTTATTGTATCTGGGTTTCAAGATGAAGTTGGTAGTTTGATGGTATTGGGGATGGTCAATAGTTCCTTTGGTCTTGGTTCAATCCTCACTAGGGAAAGATGTGTTTTTACTTTTGCCTCAAAGGTGGAAATTACCGAAATGCCCTTATGTGTTAAAAAATAAAAAGGAATGAGAACTTCAAATTTGTGGCATCGCACGATTGGGAGATGGAGAGAAATGAGACTTGTGATTTTTCTTCGAAAACCTTAGCCATCATGCGAATTTGTCCTTCATCCTTCCCAACCGCGTTCCGCCACCATCGTTATCCGTTCGTCCGCCATGTCCGTCTTGTCCGGTCGGAATTCTCGCGGCAGTTATCTTTCTTTGTTTCGTTTTTGGATATTCTTCGATTAAATTTGGTTAAATCCGTTTTGGTGAGAGAAGGAGCGTGAAGAAGCTTCTCGATCCGAAGCTCCAAATCCCAACCTCATCCGCTCTCCTTCCTCCGTCCTCTAGCCAAATCATCCTTCCCTCTCTCGATTTCAGAATTTCTTAGTTTTTCCCCTTCAATCTGTGGTGGTCAAGGTGTAATTTCATTTTGAATCTTCTCCTCATCCTTGTTGGATGTGTTATAGGGATGGTTGAGGCTTGATTTGGGAGAGGAAGGACTAAATAAGTTGGAAAGTGAAGGTTAGGAAAGAGTTACACAGGTAAAAGCACTACAGGTGAGTGAATAACGTCCCATTAATTTTTATTAATGACATTTTTATTAATTATTATATCTAATTTATCTATTACATGTTATAATATGATCTCATCAAGGAGAACTTGTCTGAATTGGTTTTTCTTTACTTTGATGTGGAATCAAGTAACCAGTAAAATTTTATTTAATGTTATTTGTTGATCTCCTTTTATCCACTTGTTTATCAATGAGCAATGATGTTTGAAATTTATAGAAAATCACTTGAAATACTATTTGTGAACTTCTTGCTGGGGTCCTGGTTATGGAACAAGTGTTATTCGAAATCAGTATTGAAAGATCTTTTTGTTGTTATTTAATAAACTGACCCAGGACATGTTTAAAAATATTTTTGAGAGGACTGAATACGAATCTGACGCTGTTACTAACAAGATCTTGTTAGTCCTTGGTGCACCACGGTTAACCTCGAGCTCACTTGATATTCGTGGGATTTGTTCTCACGCTTGTTATTCGTGGGTCTTGTACTTGCGCTTGTTTCGTGGCTTCAAGCCGCGCTTGGTTATTTACCCTCGTGGACTGTGTGTCCACGCTTGTTTTTCGTGGCCTCTATGCCGTGCTTGGTTATTTTCCCTCGTGGACTGTGTGTCCACACTTGTTACCCCGTTCTGTTGAGGTCCTATGGAAAGATAAGGTTTGAAAATTATGTTTTAAAATGATTATGCTACATCGAAGGTTTTACTACGTATTTGGATTTACTTGATCCACGATATTTTAAATAGCTTTACTCTTGTTTATTATTTCCATATTGATATTATTTAAAGTTAAATCTATTTAAATTACTCTCATTTGTATTTCTTTGAGTTTTATAAATGGGACGTTATTCACCGGAAATTTTTTTGGCCTCAGATGGCATTGCGGACCTTGCATCTTCAAATGAACAGCAGATCATTCATTGCCGATTGACCTCGTCAATATATTAGTGGATGTAAAGTTGATTTTTCATTTATACATATATTAGCATCTGTAGCTTAGATTCTCCACGTAGTCTATAGGTAGGATCATTGTCTTTCCCTTGTAAATTGGAATGTTTGTAATATATATATGTTGTAGTGGAGCATTGCTCCAAATGTTATTATGAGTATTGTTTAATGTTTGTATATAAGTTTAAGGCTTAAGGAATATGAGTCCACTCATATTAGTCTTCACCCCTTAATTTTCGTGGCGTGACAATTATTCGTATTAAAACACATAATTAGGTATTATAAATTTTAAAGAAGGGATGTTTTCATATTAAATAAACACATACTTTGGTATTACAATATTATATAAGTAATAAATTATAAATATATTTTTTGTAAAATAAGTATAATTATTTTTACCTCAATATGAACCGAATGAATTTGCGACACACACACAAAATTATGAGAGAGAAAGACATTTTATTGTGGGCATACATAAAGCAATTCCTTTGTTTAATATTTTTTTGAAAAAAGGAAAAAAAAGAACATATTCTTTGTGTTTATTTGTTTTTTATTACGAATTAATGAATGTATTTATTTGTTGAATGATTTATATTGTTTAGATATTAATGTTGATAACATTTATTTGATAGATTAGAACTTTAATGGTTGCAATTTAATAATTATATTTCTTTGAAAAAATCGAAGGAAAAATATTAAAATTTGGAATAGTAATTTTTAGGCCCTGTAGGGTCGGCCCTGGTACTATCGGGCCGAGTTTTGAAAAACAGATGTTTTCCTTACCTCAGGCCTTGTCGGGCCGGGCGGCCCTAATTCCCAGCTCTAAGTACTATACGTATGCAGTGGATGAATGCAACCATAATCAGGAAACATCTGTCACATAGAAAACATACCATATATACATTCAGAACCACAATCACAATACCAACAAGCCATCGAGCTACCTTACCAAGGCAAGCCCCGAAAATCACAAGCCTTGAGTCGCCTGAATCAGGCTAGGCCCAGAATCACAAATAACCATTGAGCCACCTAACAAGGCCGACCCCAAAATCACAAAGACATCGAGCCGCCTAACAAGACCAGCCCTGGAAATTCCTCATCATTAGGAACAACATAATAGTCAGGGCCTCGAACCCTAACCATTCTGGATGCATATTAGGCAAACACAAGCATGGCATACAAACATACAACAGTAACATAAAGTACGTGAGTAAACAGTTACTATCTGTTGGCTGTTTAGAGACTTAAAATCTCACAATGTTCAAAAGCCTCTCTGAATATGCTTTTGTCCTAGACAACATCAATATACCTTATTTTTAGTATTTCTATGAATTCCTCTTTTACTAGAAAATCCAAGCCAAACCTTCAAAATTCTAGAAATTCATGTTCAACTTCAAAAAATTTTAGTTAATTCCAAAAAAATCTAATTGATGTGAAATCAGTGGAAATTTAACCCTCAGGATGTCTACTTTATGGTAAAAATATTTCTAAAGTACAAAAGGGTCCATATTTTATCACACACCACTACTTTGCTCGTTGGTAAGGGAAATATTTCAGCTTCCTGGGGAATTTTCAAAAAATTATTTCTCCTAGTAGGATAATTGAAAATTTGCCAAATTTTATATCAAAATGAATCTCAAGATGTATAATTTAAGCCTGTAAAATTTCATGGCCATCCGACTTCATTTACTATTTAAAAACCATCGATTAAGCTTCACTGCCCAAAATTCCTGAAGTTGGCAGCTAGCTGTTTCTCTTCCTTTTTGGGGTTTTTGAGTTCATAAATCTTAAATTTTACCCAATCCCATACAAAATATCATTTTAAACTAAATGGAACCCTCAAAAATATCATAATCACATAAAAATTCATGCTTTAACCAATTGGACGAAATCCCTTAGTTTCAAGCTTCAGAAGCTAGTTTCGAGGTTTACCTGAATTTAGAGCTTAAACCGGTGTTTCTGCTTCTTCCTCGGGGTATGTGAACTTGGCTAGACACTCCCTAGCACTCCTTGAGCACATCTGTTGCAACCAATAAATGGGGAGGAAGTGTCCTTAAATAATGGCCTTGGGTGCATTGAATTACCCGGTTCATGCTATTATCCACTGGTTAATAGCACATATAGGGTTTTCTTGCTTTCTCCCTAAGAAATTCTAGAGCCTTCCCGGAAGAAGCTAATGTGGTGCCATTCTTCCCATGGAAATCATATTTTTATAACTCTCCATGTGCAAATTACTTAAATTATCCAAAACATCCTTTTATCCAGCGATTAAAAGCACGTTTCCTGGTTTTTTGCATGTTTTCTCCTTTCTTTATTTCCAAGTAATTCTAGATCTTCCAGGGCTGAGGTGGGGCATCCCAAACCATGAAAAATCTGATCCATGTTTTTTTAAGGGATAAGGGTCTTAAATGCCATGGAAGTTTTCGCTCAGGAGCACTGGTAAGACGGAAGTTTTTTTTGGACCAAAAATGCCACGGAAGTTCACAGGAAGTATCAACTTTGCCCCGGAAGTATCATTTTTGCCACGGAAGTTTTTGCTAAGGAGCAATTTTGCCCCTGAAGTTTTCACTAAGGAGCAATTTTGCCCCGGAAGTTTACAAAATGTAGCAATTTTTTGCCCTTCTATCCCCAAATATTTAATTTGACTACTAAATCGAGTCAAAGACCACACATGTCATGCTTGAAAAGTTCGAACTTAGAGTCGGAGAAGGAGATCCTTTAGATGTTGAACTCAAAGGCGGCCAATTTGTGAAGCTGAACTGGTCAAAAGGACTGAAAGGTCTGTCACAAAACGCAAATGAAACGCAAAACGAGAAATGAATTGTTCCAAAAATTGGTTCATTAAAACAAATCAATAGTGATAATATTTACGTTTGTATAGACTGATCATTTGCTTAGATCATAAGTGATGCTTCCTTTGGGTTTTGTGACAACAACCTTTCGGTCCCTTTAACCAGCTTCGCTTCACAAATTCTGGCCACCTTGAGCTCAACATCTCAAGGATCTCCTTCTCTGGCTCCAAGTTTGACCTTTTCAAGGCATCACATGTGTGGTCTTTGACTAATTTAATAGTCAAATTTAATATTTGGGGACATAAGGACAAAATTGCTCCTTAGTGAAAACTTCCGGGGCAAAATTGCTCCTCAGCGAAAACTTCCGTGGCATTTTTGGTCCCAACAAAAACTTCCGTCTTACCAGTGCTCCTGAACGAAAACTTTCATAGCATTTAAGACCCTTATCCCTTTTTTTAATTGAATTATCCAATTCCCCCTTTACCCACTGGTCTTTGTTGTACACCGCTGGTTAATAGCTTGCTCCCCTTTTCACTTTTTCTTCAAAAACGCAAGGTACCCTTATCAGTTTAGAAAATGTCATGTGCACATCTATATTAGCACATTTTTGCTTAACTAATTGTTCCATACCTTAGGACATAGTTAAATGGCATTTTTACCAACCGATTAATACCGTATAAGTATTTTGTGCCCTTCTACACTGACCCTTTAATTTCTATGACTCTTGAACTCTCGGTCAAAATACTCATGCTAAAGGGAGTTCAAGACATCTTAAAATATGCCAAAAAGGCACTTAAAAACCCCTCAAATCAAATAACCAAAGTACCCTTACAAAATATCATATTAACTTGACTTATTTTACAAGTTTCGTTGACTTTTCCTCTTGCTTTTTAATTTGGACGAATTTGAGGCTTATTTAAGAAGCCTTTAAGTCATCCTTCTTACATAGCTTCTTCCATAAGCTTTTTGACTTTCTTTTCCATCGCTTCTCTCACAAGCTTTTTCCCTTGTCATGATGAGGGGACCCATTTTATGATTTTATTAGAACAACACAAAACTATGTCATCATTAGTCATCATAACCTTACTTTATTAAAGTTACTTTAATAAAGCTACTTTATCGGTACTTGACCGTGCCGCTCGGTTTTACTCGAGATTGCGACATGCATACCAAGACTCGACAAACAAGGCCACATACCGTTGTTTTCTAAAAAACACAGGGCATAACCAACTTCCCTGAAAATGTCGTATACTTACTTATACCAAAGATATTTTTGCCCAATTAATTGTCATATACTTCAGGATATAGTTGGGTGGCCTCTTTTCCAACCCTATTTACATTGTATGGGTCTTCTGTGCCCCTTTTTTGTCTCTCAGCCAAATGGCCTTATTCGAGAATGTCATATCTCTTGAATCGGGCTTAGTAGTCTACCTAATTTTAGGCTTATTATCAAGTCTCAATGCCCAAAATTCCGGATATTACAATTCTTTTGTTGTCCTCATCAGTTATGAACTAAATTCCTTTTGGCTGAGTGAGGATGAATATCTAAGTTGTAGAATGAACCCAGTTTGCTAGTTTTTCCTTTAATAAATACAATTTGTTTAACAGTGTTTTAATCTATAGCCGATTAGCGGACGCTAAGGGCTATCTCAGTGGTCTTGGCTTACCGGATAGGAGTCAAGGTTAGGCCTCTGTTAGACAGTGTTTGCTAGGCAGCCTCGTGCATGGCTTAACCTAACCTGTAGATGTTAGGAATGGATTTACCACTCCTAACCAAGAACACCTAGGTTTAAACCGACAAACTAATTTTGAAATCGCCAAAGGAATATGGGAGAGTAGTGAAGGTGGAATATCACCTAGAGGGGGGGGTGAATAGGTGATCTCAAATTCTTTTCGTGAATCACACGAGCACAAATAAAACAGAGACAAGAAAAAGCAAACAGACAGAGAGCAATTTATACTGGTTCGGTCTAATACTTCGACCTACGTCCAGTCCCCAGAACACCTAGGATTTTCACTAACTTTTGAAGACAATTACACTGTACTCGGATGATCCTCTCACTAGGACTCACTCCCCCTTACAAGCTGTAATTGTATACCCATTTAAGATTCCACAACCTTAAGATTTTACAACACAATAATCAAATAAATGTTTTGAAACTCCTCACGAGTAGATAAAGATAAACACTAAAGTACATGATATCCGAAGATATTAATGGAACAGATAAAATAGTTGAATACAATAAGAGTAGAATGCACAATGTTTTTCAGTGATTGTGGTGAATTCAAAACTTCAGGTATATATAGTTGATCTCATGACCGTTGAGAAGCTTGAAGAAATATCCTGTTGAGGCTCTTTAAAATGACCGTTAGAGATGAAGCAGAAGGGTCAGAATAATCGCCGTCATTATTCCTGTAATTGTGATTATGACCGTTGAGACCCAATAAAGGAAATGAAATATTCTTGCCGAACGTTTAGCGAGGTATGTATGCATTGGTTGAGTTTCTTGAATAGGCAAGTTTAATAAATGCGGATTGCTTTAGTCAATATCTGTGTTGATCCTCATTCTAATAATCTGTAACTCATTAACAAATTGATTAAATGCAATTATGAATAGTAATGAGTAATGATTTGAAGAAAAAAATCATAATAAGATGATTTAGATTTTTCAGAGACGGTGATTTTGAAAACATAGAAGATTAACTCTTAGTTAAAGAGTTGATGCCTGGAGGTAATGACTTGAGATAAGAGTATGTATGGCTCTAGTCAAGCTTGTCTTTAAAATAAAGTTAAAGTCCAGAGACTAACTTGATATTTTTGATTTGGAGGCAATTTCGCTTTAAAGAGTTAAAAAAAGCAAGAAGAAAAGAAATTGCAACTTGACTTGAGGTAAAAATAATTGACTCTAGTAAGTGACTAGAGGTAGTCACTTGATATTCAAGAGTCAAAGACTCTCTCTTCGTAAAAGACGAGTTGCAAGTTTAACTTGATTGAAATAAATAATTGCCTTGAGTCAATGACTTGAGGCATTCACTTGATATGCAAGAGTTAAAACCAATGCCTTTGAAAAGAAATGCAAGTTGAACTCTTAACTTGAGGTGTAAAGTTAGTTCCTTGAGTTAATGACTAAAGTCATTAACTTGATATTAAGAGTCAAAGTCAATGCTTTCCAAAGAATAGACAATTGAAAGATTAACTTGATATTGAGTCATTAACTTGATATGCCAAAAGTCAAAGCCGATGCTCTCTAAGAAATAGACCAAATGAAAGATTAACTAGAGTCAATAAGTGTTTGCCTAGAGTCAATGACTTGAGTTATCAACTTGATATTCAAGAGTCAAAATCGATAGTTTCAAAATCACAAGATTAAAACACATGACTCGAGGCAATTAAATAATTGACTAGACTTAACAATATTTATTTAAATCATTTCCATCATTTAACTAGAGGCATACACGGATTTAACTAGAGGCTTGCATAGATTTAATTTATTAACTCCAAGGCAAAACCATTTTAGCTTGAGGCAACCAATGCAAAACTTCCAAACACATTATAGATTCAAGTTAACTATATAAAACATGATTTTAACCTTGACTCTATTAACTTATTTTCATTATATTTGTTATCATCAAAACATCAAAAACATAGAGAACTAACAAGTAGAGGGAGGACTGTACCTACAGGATTGTGGAAGCTTCTATATAGGATAGTGGTGTGTTAACTGAATATTGTTGTAAAAGGCGGTTATACGATAGCATTGTGGAAGCTGTGCAGCACAATTTCTATAGCAATGCACATGTGCGAACTAGGGGAATTACACAACTTAAGATGAAATCCGAGCTCAACCTACTTTTAATTGATATCTTCCTTCGACTTCCAATCACTTGTATAGTTCTTGTCATTAATAATCGATAAACCAACTAAACTAAATGTAATTTGAACATCACACACTTGTCATTAGAAACTAGTGTCATCTTCGGTATCAACAGTCTCTGTGGGATGATACTCAACTAATTCTTTATTACTTGTTCGACTGGTTCACTTGCTATAAGGGAATTTGACCAACACATGTGCTAGGCTGAAGAGAGGAGAATGTCAAAATGAAATGGACTTTGTGTCTAGTAGCATATGGGTCATGTGGTTAGATTGGTTGGATTGCAATTTGAGGGAGTATTAGCTTGTCAAATAATTTAGAATTAGAAAAGAGAAAGATGTGTTGGGTTGTTATGAGGCTCATTAAAATTATCCCACTTGCTCCTTCAAGATTCTTTTTTGTAATTAGTTCATTTGTGTAAGCGAAGGAAATCACCAAGAAGGGGTGAATTGGAAATTTTAAAAATTCTTTTTGGAACACCCAATCAGCAAACGAAGAACAAGGTAAAATAGAGATAGAGAGAGAGAGAGAGAGAGCTTGACACGAGAAGATTTATCTTGGTTTGGTCTCAATTCTTAACCTACGTCCGGTCCCCAAACACTATGGGTTTTCACTATCACTAATATCGATACACACTATGTACTCAAAAGTTATTCTCTCTCTAGGATACACTCCCCCTTACAAGTTGTAAACTGATAACCCAATCTCAAAGTCCCACAACTTTGAGATTTTACAATGAATGATAACCAAGAAGAAACTCTCTTAAAAGAGCATATGTATAACCACTGAAGTTTAATGTATCATAAGATACTTTACAGAATAGTAAAAAACAGTAAATGCAAGTAACACTTTGATCATTTTTTGTTTTCTGAATTCTAGTAGTTGTCGAGAATTGAATGCTTCAACTTATATATGTTGGAAGCATTAAATAATTGTTAGAAACATTAATGTGACCGTTTGAGACATTAATGAAGCTGTTAGGTTGCAACTAGGTTCATTCTTGCTCATGCTTTAATTTAATCCAGATGTCCAGACATTCTTGTTGACTTTCCTTAAAATAAATCTGTTGGATGAAGTGACTTCTTGATAAGGAAAGAAAGCATTTAAACCTTTGGAATGTCCAGAGAATGATTTGCCAGAATCGTGCTTAGTGAACTGGGCTAGCATTTAATGTTCTGACGTCACCTTTTGTTTTATGCTAAAACTTCAGCTTAATACATGTTTGATCATCTGAAATTCACTAACAAAATGATTAAACATAGTTAGAAATAGTAATAACAGATAGAGTGAAGTATATAGATCATATATAAAGATTTCATAAATGAACATCGCAATAGCATTTGAAAACATTTTGAAATCACAGAAACTCGAGTCATTAAGTGACTAACTTGAGTTTAGACCTTTTTAACTTGAAAAACACTACTAGAAAATACTAAAATAGCGACGGAATTTGTGACGGAAAAAATCCGTCACAATTGCAACGGAATTTCACGGCCATTTGAATCCTTCAAAAATTTCATTGCAATTTTGCGACAAAAAATCAAATTCATCGTAAAATTTTCCGATGGAAAACAGATTCCATCGCAAATTGCGACAGAAAATCAAATCCGTCACAAAGGTAAATTTATTTTCCCACCAAAAATTCCACACTTCCTTCCATTCAACTTAAATTGTGACGGAAAACAAATTCCGTCACACAAAAAATTCCATTTGTGACATAAAATAAATTCGATCGCAAAAATTAAGAAAAAAACAGGTTCTCAATTTGCGATGGAAAGTAAATTCCATCGCAAATATTAAAAAAAATCCCAATTTGCAAGGGAATATAATACCCATCACAAATTGCCGCCTAAACCTTTTTTCCATAAGAATATCTCCCGCACGCGGCTCACTTCTTGTTTCACCCAAATGCCTAAGTCCTCCCTCCAATATCACTTATCACCACCGTGGTAATCCCTCTCCCCGCCTTTGCTCTCCGTGATTCGTCGGAAACCTTGTCTTAGAGGGTTCCATCGGAAGGCACATCGGTTACCGCTGGATTCTATTCTGTCTGCCTCCATTTTGAGGTCGGGATCCTCTCTCCATTTCGAGGGTTCCATCAGAATGATGCCTGAATTCACGATGTAATGCGTTGTGAGTCTCTTTGCCAGCCTTAAGGAATGGTTTTTGAATCGCTTTCCTAATGCACCGCTTAGCTTATGTTTCTGAATTATTGGCTGACCAATTGATTGATTTGGGTGGAAGTCTTAAAGACAAAGTCTGCTTGTTCGTTTGAATTTTTTTTGCCGCTTTTATTAATGGATTATGGTCGGTGATATCTGTATTCACCATGTTTGTGTCATTGGGAAAGTATTTGTATTTTGAAGTCAGATTTGGTGGTTTTAATTCAATTTCACTTGTTGCCCGTTACAAGAAAAAACTTATACTTTGTTGTATACAGAGCAACGGTTCCACGAATTATATGAATCTATCTTTTGGGATGGGTAATTTTTGTTTTTACATTTAATGGTATAATTTGCGCTCGCATACCCTTAAGTTCTTTGTCAATAGGATGTTACATCTTACGTGGAGATTTGACAGACTTGTTGTTTTCAACTTAATCAAATGGTTGAGTTGGTTTACTCCGTGAAGCATGAACACATGGTATATATTTGCTTTCTTTCTTTTTTTTAATTGTAGAGTACAAGGTACATGCTCACAACAGAAATGGCCTTTGTGCATTGGGCTTTATGGATGATCACTATCCCATTCGAAGTGCATTTTCACTTAACTAGGTGAATGCAATAATTTTCTTCTAAAGGTTGTTTTATTTGCAACACATCCTGCTTCCGGTAGCAGACTCTTGCTTTAACTTATTTTAACTCTCTGGTTGGTTCTCATGATGGGATCAGTTTTATCGTTGCTATAACAGGAGAAGCTTTCACTACTACAAAAAATGGTTTTTGCATCCTAAAAAGACGTCCTTTTTTAAAAAAAGGAAGTAAAAAATAAAGGCGGTAACATTTTTGTAATTATATGTGATAAAAGTTGACTTTTGGCATCTAATTTTAAAACTTAGACGCTAAAAGCATGACTTTTGGAGTCTAAGTTTTAAACTTAGACTCCAAAAGTAGGGGGTTATGTGTGGGGCCCGCGAGAGACACTTTTGGAGTCTAAGTTTAAGAAATTAGACACCAAAATTTATGCTCAAAGTTAAATATTTCACTTTTTTCATATCCCGCGTCATTTTTTCATATCTCGCGTCTCGTGACCCTCTCGCTCCCATCATATCGTTTCACTTTTCATTTTCTTTCTCTCAGTTCATTTCCATTCCTTCACCATCACCCCTGTAAGTCGATCCTCCTCCTCCTTGATGATTTGCGAGTCGCGTCCGAAAGCTCTGAATTCATAAGCCCTCTTTACCTTCGATTCCTTCTTTGCTGTTGTTTTGATTCCATCGTCGTGCTCCAGAAAGCTCCAGGATCTCGTCCTCGTCCGCGTGCTCTAGATCCGTAGCGTTCATGACCCACTAGCCCATCGGCGACGACGACAGCCTCCCTCTCCATCCCTTACAGCGACGATGTCTCTAGGTTGCAGATCTACAGATTGGGTTGCAATAGCTTCGATGGTTGATAGATTTGTCGATGACAAGGCACGGCACTGCCAGATCGGGGTTAAGTGCAACTTGGATTTTCCTTTTTTTTGAAATCTTCATGGTTCTAGTCCTCCGTCTCGGGTGTCTATTCCGTCAACCTCCCTTCTCTGATTTTGTGTGTGTAGATCTGATTAAAGTTTCTAGTTTTGTGTGTGTAGATCTGATATTATTTTGCCTTTTTTCATTTTGAAATGGGTTAAGGACCAAATTTACCAACAAACAATTAGGCCAGGAGCGTTGGGCACAAATAAGTTTTAATTGGACCAAAACTGCCAACAAACAATTTAATTTGTTAAATCATCACAAAACCGTTAGAGCCCGAAACGTCCGTAAACCCCCATCCACATTGGATCGACTTCCACCAAACAAAAGTACTCTTTTGAAATGAATTTTTCATTATTTGTCGAAAAACGCCTATTTTGGACTACGGTGCCATTTGTATGATGCACCGAACACGACAAAATTCTCAATTGTAACGAATCCGATATGCGTCTGGGACGACACACTGATGACTCGCCAAAATTGTGAATCGAAATGGTCAAACATTCAAAAGCCATTTCTGTAGTTTTTTCAACAATTTGGGCATTTTTCAGCTGAGAATTTTGGCAACAAAATGCCCTAAATCGACGATTCTTCTCTCCCGTCGGACAACGGTCGCCTCCGTCTCTCCCAAACGATGACGCCGTTGGTGATCTTCGGTTCTATTTCTTCCTCCTTGGCTTCGTACATCTTCTCTCCCGACCAGACAGCAGTCGCCTCCGTCTCTCCCAAACGACGACGCCGTTGGTGATCTTCAATTCTATTTCTTCCTCCTGGGCTTCGTGCATCTGACCATCTGTGACTATGAGTGTGTTATTCGCTCTTTGATTCTTTGATTTTTTGCTCTTCCATTCTTCATGCGTCCGTGTTTGATAAGACTGTGAGTATGTTTTTTTTCTCTCTCTTCGATTATTTGATGCTTCGTACGTCTGAGTTCTGACCGTCTGTGACTAAGAGTTGAGAGTTGAGAGAGACGTTACTTGGCATTGAGGTGGAAGTCAGATCCAACGTGGATGGGGGTTTACACGGACGTTACTGGGCTACTGACGGTTTTGTGATGATTTAACAAATTAAATTGTTTGTTGGCAGTTTTGGTCCAATTAAAACTTATTTGTGCCCAACGCTCCTGACCTAATTGTTTGTTGGTAAATTTGGTCCTTAACCCTTTCAAGCCGTTGAGCACTAATATTATTGATTCAAGTTTCTGATTTTGTGTAGTCGATTGTTGCTTTTGGTAATCTGTCTTCTTATCATCTGGTTGTCGGTTCTTCTTGGTAGCAGGCTGCCTACCTCCCGAACCTGAGCAGGTTCGGGGTTTTTAAAAAAAACAATAAGGCGTCCTAAAAAATTTAGGACGCTAAAACTCTCCCTTTATGGTGCCTCACGGATTTGCGTGCCATAGAATAAGGACGCTAAACATGTCAAAAATAGGACACTATTGGGATTTTTTGTAGTAGTGTTTTCCTCTCGTTATTTCATCTCTAGATATGTTCTTAAGTGCCCTAAAGATGTTAAGATTGACATATGGAAAATTAAACTTCTGATTTGGTTTTAGAAATTAAACTTGTGGTGATGCTTTCCTTTTTAAGTTACTTTTAACTGCCATATTCTGATTACTAAAGTATCACTAGGTACAACATTTTTCACGTTCATGTTGTTCATTTCTTTGTGATATCTTTCTATGTTTGATTTATATTTCTTTAATTTAGGTTCATGGTTAACCTGCTAAATATAATTACATTTCTATATTTCTATATTTTTGTGATATCATTTTGTTTCTTTCCTTTTGTTGTAACACTATGGATCTTATCTCTGAAGTTTGAAACTTTCTTCTACTTGTCCCATTCAAAATGAGAAGTATTGCCCTGTTGTGCCAGTGGAACAGCTAAATTGTTTATTGCTCAAGGCCCTTTGTTCCGAATGATTTTGTGCAAGATTGTGTCTATTGGTGACTTTGAGCTAGTAATGTTCCTTGCCTTTAATTAACAAAGAAGGGATAATGATTGCGGTGAAGTAAATGACCCTTATACCAAAGAGTATAGGTTTTTTCTCTTGTGATGGTAGAAACAATTTTTTTAATTTTTGCTGCAAGTTTGGTTTGCCTGCTTAATTTCCCTAACATGTTACTGTTATTCCTGTAGTGCTATTTGCTGGCTTATGACTTGCCTGCACTTGCTGTTGCTTTAGTTATTGATACTGCATCTAAGCCATATCATGAAGCAGTGTTCCTGCGAGATAAAGCTAACTAGACTTGAATCATTGGAATTTATGTTCATAGCTTTACTAATTTAAGATATTGCAAAACAGTAGGATAAAATAAAGAACATGAATCTGCCACATGCTTGGAATGGCGGGATACTGATTTCTATATGGATTTTAAAGACTATAGTGCCATGTTTCACATTGTTATATGTGTTTTGAATGTCAAATAAATTTTATTTAGGATCATCCCCAAATGTCGAGACTAATACATGAACTTTCAAGTTTGTTTATGTTGTGTACGTATCTGATTTTTGACAATTGTAGATGACATACGTGAATAACCAAAAAAAGATGCATTTATGTCTGGGAACAACAATGACAAGTAGGATTGTTTTGTCTGTAAGATGAATAGGATGAAAAAGAAATAACAATGAAAGCTTGATTTTGTAGCATGAAAATATTCTTTGTTCCATTGAATTAAAAATATTGTAAAAAAACAAGTTGCTCTTAAGTGATGCTAACAAGAGTATATGGACAATATGTCTAGTTTTTTTTTTTTTTTGGTTCATCAGAAAATGAAAGCTTTTTTTCTCCTCCTACCAAGCACCGCCTTAGCATTTGGTGATGTTGCTGATCAAGTTATTTTATGTACATTATTGTATAAGTATGTGTACTTACTGAGAGATATTGCTGATGATCTTATATCTTTTTAATTCTCTCACAATGGGTATCATGTAATTTAAGTTCCTGTTGTTATAATTGTTTGGTCTTTTATCGGAGGAACAAGTTTTATTTTTTATTTTATCTTTTATCGAGATATTGGTGGTTCCTCTGCTTGAAGCTATAGTCTGCTTTGTAATTGCCTCTGGAGCTAGTATGGAAGAGGCCCTGGAAGCCACCAAAATATTGGTTGATGATTGTCGGAGCTGGGGAACTACATTTTGGTTGGGGTTATGCTTTTAATCCACACTACTAGAAAATACTAAAATAATTGTTTGGTCTTTTATTTTATTGCATTTTAGATGATTGGCAGGATTGGTCAGTTATACATTATGGTGAGAAACCAAAGTACTATCATATATTCTCGTTATATTTCTTGATCTTTCCTCATCCAACGTGAGTGCTTGGATTATGCAGAATCAATCGAAAGCAGGTTCTTAACTGGATTAAGGTATGTTGATTTTGAGCTTGATAGCAATGTCCCGTAGATACGGGAATGATGACCTACCTGAAACCTGGTATTACCATTTCATTACTACTTTTTCCAGGAAGTTCATGTCACTTTTGTTCTGGATAGTCACTAAGAAAGTCTTATACATTCTTCAGTTTTGATTTGTGTTTAATTGGTGGTGTTAATGTTGCAGATGGAGAGAGTGAAGTTGGGGAAGAGGAAAAAGATGGATATAGATGGTTAGAAGAAACTGAGAGATGCCAGAGAACTCTCAAATAGAAGAAATTGATGATGACTATATTGCTTCTATTTAGACTATTTTTTATACATATTGTTCGCAACATTATTATTTATATTTTGTTTTCTCTATGTAAATTCTTTATGATTGTTACTATACATTTGTATGATATATAATTTTTTTTTTCATAAATTTTTATATATTTTTATGTAATTTTTATAATTTTTATATAAAATGAAATTTATGACGGCTTTGAACGGATTTGAATTCCGTTGCAAAATTTTGAAATTTGCAACGGAAGAATTTCGCCGCAAATTTCAAAATTTTGCGACGGAATTCAAATCGATCGCAAATTTCAGATTTTTGCAACGGAATTCATTTTCCGTCACAATTGCGGCAGTATTTTTGCAACGGAAAATGGCTTTTTTGCGACGGGTTTTTTCCGTCGCAAAAAATGAATTTTTATGTAGTGAAATAAGTTAAGTCCACAAACCTCAAATTAGAGTTTTAAGAAATAGGCTCGAGTCACTTTTGGTTCAAAATCCCTTGAAAGCTCTCGATTACGGCACAAACTCAAGTTTAACAAAACAAGCTTGAGTTTACTTAAAGATGAAAAACTTTGAGAGCTCTCGGCCAAGGAGAAACTTGAGTTTAACAATGACAGGCTCGAGTTTGTTTAAAAATAAGATTCTTCAAAAACCCTCACCAATCTCAAACTCAAGTTTCCATGTCCAAGCTCTAGTCTATCTAAGTTCAAATAACTTGTCTCACTCTCTATCAAGTGCAAACTGGAGTTTGGCAAGTCTAAACTCAAGTTTGCCTTTGACAAGAAATTTCGATTAAGATTGAACAAATTTCAAACATTTTAAACTTAACCAAAACAAACTTCATTCAAGTTTACAATTGTCGGTTATCATCAAAACACATAGAGAACTAACAATTTGTTCATTTAATTGCAATTATTAGGTAATCATAAAAATAAATCTTTAATTTCCTATAAGGATTTTTCCTTCTCAAATAACTTTTCCTAGGCCATAAAATATAAATTCTATAATTTTCGGCCTAAATCATCTTTTGCAAATATTCCTTAACCTTTTCCTGAAATAAATTTAAGGAAAAATAGGCCTTAATTTCCAGTAATTACTACTATAATTATTCAGGCCAAATTTCACAATTTAATTTCTCATTCACTATTCCAATTTTCAAATTCCAGAATTTGGGATGTTAGTGTCTAGAGCACGAGAATGTCTTAGCGAGATGCTATGGTAAAGCAAGGTCTCTCAAGATCTTTTGTGGTTAATGTTTGTCCTCATAGTTTGAGGTATGTGTTGTCAAATGATTGTCTGGGACTTGATCCCCCTTCTTACTCTCTTTAATTTAATGGCTGATGCCTCTTTTATGGCTGATGCCTCTTTTATACAACCAAAAAAAAAAAAAATCATTATCTATTTGGAAAACCCCAAACCATATTTCTAGAAGCCATTTTTCGCAATTTGAGATAAAACTCATCTCACATATTTATCTCGTAAATCGTAAAAACATTTCTGAAAAGCTGAAACAAACAGGAAATTACATTAAGGCAGAGTAAAGGGTAGGTTGGGTAGGTCAAGGCCAGACTTATAACCCACCCATTTAACTTTAAACAAGTATGGGCTAGCCCATATTGGCACCTCAACCCATTTAAACCTGTGTAAACGGGCTGGCATATAAATGGGCGGGCTAACTGAGTTTTGGGTAACCCATTTACATTTGACCTGTTTATTTTTATAGGAAAAAACATACATAAACATTAAGCATCCATCGAAATTCATCATTCTAAATTTTGAAATCTGAATCTTTAAAGTTCAATATTAACAATTAACACAAAATAACATAAATTTAGATAAGTACCATCGTAACATAAATTTATTCGGGATAGGAGTCAAGGAATGTCTTTACCTTATGCCAAAATGTGAAATGTGATGGGTAGTTAATAAAAAAATTACACAAAATGTAAGGGTACGGGAAGCCTATAGGTGTGTTCATAGTCCGTCCATTTAAGTTTTAAATGAGCGGGTTCTAACTCGCCTTATTATGGGCCTTTTTGGGTAGGCTCAAAATGACTCAATTATACTGGGTTACAATCATGGGTTACGGGATTTATGCTCAGCCTTAAATAACTAGGAACTGGATTCCCTGTCTATCTTTTGGATAGCTAGGGAGAGCTCATCCTCCCGGACCGTTCGGATCGATCGGGCCGGTCCAGGATCTTATTTTTTTTTACTTTCTATTTTTTTAAAAAAAATTATTTTAATGGGTACGAGAATCTAAAATAAAGATAATTTCTCAACTAACATTTTTTCAAAAAATGATTTTTTTATTTAAAAAGCAACAATTTAAAAAAAATAAAATGCGGGCCCGTTGCATCTAGACGACCCGAGATGGGCCAAGTTAGATAGGCACCAAAACCGGTTCCTAAATAACTAATAGAAGGCTGGGTCTATTAGCAAAAGATGTCAGTTCCTTGTAACATAATAAATCAAAATTTAAATTCTTATTAGGAGAAAGAGATGTTACGTAAGTTCAAATCGTCATTTGCGGATGTGCTATTAACCATAATAGTATTGGAGAAAAGAATAATGTATTTTTTTATAATAAAAATAATTGAACTCAATACAAATTACAAGTTACGCAAAAGTAAGGACAAAAATTCTAAAACGTCATTAGGCACCTTTGCATCCCTAATATATTAAAGAGTCATGTCAATACAAGTAATATTTATTTATACTAGAAAGGAAGTCCCCTTAACACCCATTGTACTTTTTTCTAAGATACGATTTGATATGACATGAACCATTTAGAAAATTCATTTAGATACTATCTCAATATTTTTTTTTTGTTAATTTATCATATTACCCCCATTTAATTATTCATATGACCTATATTATTGTATTTAATTCTATATTCTCTCTCTACCATGTGACGATGTCCTTAAGACGCCTTTATTCATCAGGGTTATAGTGCACAGGCATCGAAATAGTTTGGACAACTTAATTGCAGAATAAATCTTTCTTAAAATAACTTAGTTGAAAACATGAGGATAAATTTTTGGCGATTCGGATCTATCGCATAAGGGAATCTTAATACAATAATCCAAAAATAGACAAATGATAAACGAATTAGTACAGTCCACTACTTATACTATAACAAAAGTCCCTTCTGCTGTAACCCTTACAGCTGCATCTTTCCTCTTGATCCCGATCCACTACCTGTCTTTTTCATGCGATCTAGAGTTCAAATGAATAAACCCCAAGGGTAACAGTTAATCTTATAGGCAGGTATGAATATAAACAACATCATAATACATGTTAAGCATAGAATAATTTACAGTAAACAAGTCGCATCGTAACCATAGTTATTGGCCAAGGACCGCAGCCCTTTAGGACATGCAGCCCTATCTTAGGACACGCAACCCTATAGGACACATAGCCTCAATCTATAGCTAGGATACACATATGCAAATTATCTAGCAACCATGATCAGGTCATACATGAATACATAGATATAAGCTAATAATATAACAGTTATCCACCTCAAACTTGAATCCTTAACTAGTCTGATAGGTGTTTGGATCGGTTGAGGTGTTAAGATATGCTTATAAACATTTATTATTGTCATTAGTCATTACTTACGTCGCAATATAACCAACTACACGAATCATTTTTAGAAGATTAAAAGTGGTTATAAACCCCTAAAATTCCCTTAATAATAATAATACCCTTTTTAATTTATTACTTATTTCTTTCCTAATAATAATACTATTTATTTATTATTATTATTATTTTCTTTGCAATTATTTCTCCATGTTGAGGGGGTTCTAGGTTGAGGGTCCAAGATGGGGGTGCTGGGATCCAGGTTGCCGAGATGGGGTTGCTGCGATAGGTTTGTGGGATCCGGGTTGCTATGATGGGGTTGTTGCGATGGGTTGCTGAGATCCGGGTTGCTGGGATGGGTTGTTGGGATCTAGGTTGCTAGGATGGGGTTACTGGGATCGGGTACTGGGATCCGAGTTGCTAGGATCTGGGTTTCTAGGATGGGTTACTGGGATCCATGTTGCTAGGATGAGGGGTCCGGATCA
Organism: Acacia acuminata; assembly: GCA_019022655.1. NCBI lineage: Eukaryota > Viridiplantae > Streptophyta > Magnoliopsida > Fabales > Fabaceae > Acacia > Acacia acuminata. The sequence goes on along the minus strand of JAFJYI010000161.1, from coordinate 1,751,207 downwards.
GGGGTGAGGGTGAGGGTGAGTGGTTGATGTATAACAGTGAATCTATTTATATAACATATAACAACAACTTCCCTCATTCCTTTTCTTTCCATGATCACGGCAATATCAGCATATATAAATGACAGTCAAGTTTTTACTCTTTCTTATACACAGTAGTGATGCATTTATATAAATTTATGGCAACAACTTTCTTATTCCTTTTTCCCAAACTAGCAACCCGCTCGTGCGCACGCACGCGCGCACACACACATACACGCACATATATATAGATACAATGACTTTTCCTCTTATTTGTTTTCACACATTATATATACATAGGCAGCAACAAATATATTTAGCTTAATGGCTTACCTTGTTAGTCTTTCAAATATGCCAAAGCTTGCTGCTTCTCAACTCCACACCAACCTCTGTTTTCTGAAACAAGAACAGAGCAAAAAATGCTTGAACTCTCTCTCTTTCTCCTTCAGTTCTCACTCTCAGTTTTCCTCTTACTCTCTCTTTTACTTAGGATGATCAAAGTGAATGAATGAAGATTAAGGAACAACGTTTAAATAAAGACTCATGGTCGAGTCCGAGAGGCATGAATAGGCAGAGGAGAGAACATGTTTCGTTTGTGAGGTTCAATAAGCACGGAGTTTACTATCATCGCAGAGGGCAGCAGAGCATGGCATTGAGATTTCTATTTTTCTCCATTCCGTGAAGTTTGCTGGCGGTGATTTCTTCCCTCTGCGATTATGTGATCTAGCGTTGCTTGGGTTAACGTGTTTTAGCGCACACACACACACACACACACACATATATATATATATTATTGTTGCTGCATTTTGGATGAGGCTGAGGTTAAATGAGCTGGTTTGATTTAATGGATTGGGGTATTGCTTGGGCTTTTATTTGCTACCATCTGAAACATGTGTGGGCCAAATGAGATTAAATAAATTGGGTTTCAGTGCTTCTTGGGTTTTATTCCAAAATTCTCTCTTGCAATTATTTTCTTGTTTTTATTTTCCAAATGTTACAAGGAAAATAATTCCCAATATTTTCCAAATAATTATTCTCATAATTATTTTAAACCAAAATTTCATAGTTAATCCCCATATATTATTCAAACTTTAAAATTCCGAAATTTGGGATGTTACACACCACACATTCTCTCTTCTATATAAATGATGGTGTTTTAGGCAAAAAGTTACATTTTTTATATCTTTATTGTCTCTAACTAATTTATATAAGATATAATTAAATTATATCTTATAGAAAAATGGAGAGAGTAGTATTTCTATCTTCTAGAAGGGAAAGTAGGCGGTATTGAATAAAGAACACAAAGGGAAATGAGGAAGAATGAAGAAGAGAATAGTGTTAGTGGAAACATGTCCATCATCACACAGGACAAGGTCTATGTTGGGCCCACTTGAAACTAGTAGGGTCCACCTTTATATTTTATGAGAGAAAACTCTGTTTAAGTATTTATTTCGTAAAGTACAATCACTTAAAAAATGAGTTAATGCAAACAACTCACATTCACTTTAAAAATTCAAAACTTAGAACTTTTTACAAACCTTTTCAAAAGCATAGGGTTTTTTTTTTCTTTTAATACTTTTTTTGCCACAAACTTCAAAAGTACACGGCAAATATGCATATTCACCATTGTTAATTAAATATAGGAGTAAGAGGAACACAAAGTTGAGATGGGAAAAAATTAAAATGGAATCTTTGAACTATTATATTGTTAGTTTGTTATCTTTGTGATTATTATTGATTATGTTGTGATTTATAAGCTAGTACCTCCGATTTTTAATATAACACGACTACAAAAAATGGTTTTTACTTCCCTAAGCGATGTCCTTTTTTTAAAAAGGAAGTAAAAAATAAAGGCGATAAGATTTTTTATAAGGGTTAAAGTGCAGATTTGCCAACGAACTATTATCCAAAGATTATCAAGCACTAAAAACAATTGAAGGTACCAAAATTACCAATCAACAATTAAAAAGTGAAAAAAGTATCAAATAACTATTTAAAAAAACTATCACAATTATGTTAAAATATGAGGCATTGGAGTAGGCGGTGGCGGAGACACTAGAGAAAAGAGCGGTTAAACCTTCTTGTTGGATAAGGCAAACACCAATAAAGATGGGACCCATGTGAACAGGTATTGTGGCGGCGGCCGCTTACGCATCGAGGGATGGAACCAGGGTGCAAGGTGCATGTCGATCAAAAGTCGTGACTGATTTGGTTTCGATGCGTGATTCTCGCCCGAAGTTGCATACGGACCTTGATGAGTTCAAGAGGGTGCAACAATGGAAGCTTTGGAGACACCGACCTCGCCGATATTGTGACAGTCAATGGAAGATGGAGACACCAAGACAATGATGCGGTAATAGTTCGTTGACCAATTTGCACCCTAATTGTGTTTTTTCACTTTTTAATTGTTGATTGGTAATTTTGGTACCCTCAATTGTTTTTTGTGCTAGCTGCTTCTCGAGTAATACTTTGTTGGCAAATCTGCACACAACCCTTTTTGTAATTATGTGAAGGCTTTTGGCGTCCTTGTTTTGGAAAAGGATGCAAAAAATAACTTTTACATCCTAATTTCAATTTAGGACATCAAAAGTAAGTAAAAAAATAATATTTTTGACGTCTTAAAATAATTAAGACACTAAAAGTGCACTTTAAGGCGCCAAAATACAATACTATTAGCGTCTGGAAAAGAAGTTTTGGATGCTAAAAATTTTCTATGGCGTCTAATTCAGTTTTTGGGAAGCCTAAAAATATTTGATTTCCCTCCATCCATTAGTCACTTTAAGGCGCCAAATTTGTAATACCCGAAAAAAAAAAAAAATTATTATTTATCTTAAATACAATATTTTGGTAAATAATACCTATTAAAAAATAGGAGAGTATATTGTCTCTAAATTTGTGATTTATTTTCTATAATTTGTGGAAATTTTCCTTGATATGGAACAAACCAAATGTTAGGTTTAAAATCAAAGTTTTAGGTTCAAGTTAGGGATCATAAAACATCATAAAACTTTTGTAATTAAGCATAGTCTTAATTTATTCATAGGAGGCAATTTAATGACATAAAAATACTTGTACCAATTAGAGAGAAAATTTGCCAACAACCAAAGGCTACATTTAAAAGATCATAAAATACAAAATAATTACCATGATAAATTATGATTCTTGGCTAATCAAAAAGACAAAGAGAACTTAATGAAGATTAATGATCAATTAAGTCTTCATTAAACTAAGTAATTATGTGCATCTTCATAATTAATCAAAGGACTAATTAATGAATACTTAAGCACCAATTTTCATAATCCATTAGAGGACTAAATTTTCTAATTAAGAACATTAATTAAAATTAGATATGGAGGGCTTGGAATTGAATTTAATAAAGCAAATCTAAGGGCCTTAAAATTAATTTAATAAGGCATAATCCATGTGAAATTAAATCCACCAATGAAGGGCTTTCGTCTTGATCTCATGAGTCAAATAAAACACACATACAAGAGTAAAAGAGGGAGTAAATTTCGGTGCATACAAGTAGAAAAGGGGAGTGAATTGTTTATTATAAAACAATTAACACTTGCAAGAATGAATCATAATCAAGCATTAAGACATGGAGACTTTAGAGGCAATTGGAAGAGGATAAGAGTACTTTGGAAAAGAGCATTTATGAAGTGTGGAAGAGGATAAATAGGAAAGAGAAGAGTGTGGAGTAAATTGAGTTGAATTAGAAACCACTAGGATGAATGAGAATCTATACAAAATAAATTGCAACAAAAAAAAAAAAAAAATTTGTATCCCGAGATACGTTAATCATAGATCAAATATAAGGACTTATTATGAACTTGAGACTTCTAATTACGTTAATCATATTTTAAGCTTGAGATAGGTTATCACCAAAATATTTTTCTCAATTTTTGGAATTTAACTTAAAATGATAAAAAGGAAAATTTGAGACTTCTAATTAAAGCCATAAGCTTCAAAATTACAAAGTTGATGAGAAGACTTGAATAAGCTTTATAAAAACCCTAAAAGTATTTTTGCTTAACAAACAACTAAGTATGAATTACTTCATTTAGCAACTAAGGCACCCAAAAGTAACTAATATTTGAAGCATATAGTTGAAGAAACAAGGAGGTGGGGCACGGTTTTGAAGCTTGGAAAAGAGGCCAAGAATTGTTTACTAGTAACCTATTGGCACATGCAAATTTAGCATTTAATTAAGGGAACAAATTGGAGAGATAAGGTGTACTTTGGATGACGGGAATTGAATTAAAATGGAAGAGGATAGAAAAGAAAGAGGGGGCATGGTGGAGAGAAAGAGAGCAAGGGTGAGGATTCATCTTTCACATTTAACCTAGATCTAAGGGTTCATATTCAAGAGGATTAGGTTTGAATTAATTACCAAAGTTGTCATAGCTTTTTGCTATAAATAGGGGGCTTGGGTCTTCATATTCTTCGCACCAAAACAAGCATAGCAAGCTGATATAGAGAGTAGCAAGTGAGAGTAAGGAGCTTCTTGAAGGAGTTGAAGCATTGGTAAGCAAGTTCTTTAAGTTTAGTTCTTAAATTCATAATTAGAAGTAGCTTTGATTTTAAATATGCTAGAATAATTTTAGCATCATGTTTTTATAGTCAAAAATAGTGATATTTTGAAAATTAGATGAGCTACTTGGTATAGCAAAATTTCTGGAAAATTATGATCGAAGTAGCGAAGCTCTAGCGAAAATTCATCGAGTAGAAATTTTTGAAGTCAGTGATAAAAATGCCAATATTTCATGTTGAAAATGAAGTTACAAAATTCTGAGAAAATTCATGGTTAAAGTAGACATATAGGGATTTTCAAAAATGCCTAGAATGTATTAATTTGAGCTCTATACAGTGAGATAAAAATTCTCAAAATTGGACTACGAATTTCTGGAAAAATTCTGGGCAGAGGCTCAAAACTTTAAACCTGGGAATGACTCAGTGAATCTGGGAAAAAAAAGTATTTTTACTTGAAAATATACATCCTAAAGATTCCGAGGAATTTTACGGATCCTCGTTTCAATTTTTTTAGAATTAATTATGATTTTTCAAAGTTAAGCGAAAAATCTGCCCGAAATGTTGAAATCAGCGTTTTTCTACGAAAATTAAGAAATAAATAGAGAAATAAATCCACCATGGGTAAAATGGTCATTAGTGGCCAAAATATATTTTAGGATATTTATTACGGATTAATAAATGGGATATTACCACTATAGGCTGTCCGAGAATGCATACAGACCGACGAACGTACCACTGTCACCGACGAAGGTACGGACGCGTACTATAACACTAACTCTAATGCTTATTGTAGCTTTGTATGTGATAGATGTGTTCATAGATTAAGACTATGTCTTAAATTTTTTCATATACATTTAGCTATACACGGGTTATGGTTTTGATAATGCTGTTGAGTTTTTCTAGCGCTGAGGACACGACCGTACATCGTGGCACTGGTGAATAGTGCAAAATAGAATAACATTCATATGCAGTGGCTGTGTTCTGTTATTGTCTTTCATATGTGATTATTGCTGTAATGTCATAAATATCTGTCATACATAATTGTTACATAAGCATGAGGTTAACCATTACCTGAGATTCAATGGTAATTGAATCTCAGCTCTTACTATAGCCTCAAGATCCGGAGGCGTCAGGGCCGACGACAAGGGTAAGCAGCTCGTGTAAGGACACGGGCGGAGAATTTCCTTTTGTTTTTGTATTAACGTACTATATTCGGATAACTGTACCGCTGTATAAGCACCCGGATACAACAAACAGTGAATGTTTATCATATACTCACTCTTTTGAATTATTCCGATGCTCTACTCTGATCAAACTACTTTGAAAACGCTTTCCAAAATTGGGATGTTACAAAATTACTTGCGGAGCAAGAAAATATTAGTTGAGTAAAAGGCAAAAGTAGTATCGGATGGTTCTTTGAAAATGGGCAACTGTTTCTAGTTACTTGAGTAACAACTCATGTTACTTAAGTAATATCGAAAATATTCAACAACAAAAATGGAAAGCTCTGTAGAGTAAAACGACATTACTTGCGAAGCCTGTATATATTACTTGAGTAATGTCCGAAAATAATATCGAATAACTATGAAAATGAGCGACAATTTCTAAATTACTTGCAGAGCAAATACTCATTACTCGAGTAACGCCTGAAAGTAACCAAATTACTTGCAGAGTAGGAAAATATTACTTGAGTAAAAGAGAAAGTAATATCGGATGGTTCTTTAAAAATGGGTGACTGTTTCTAATTACTTGAGTAACAACTCATGTTAGTTATGTAATATCGAAAATATTCAAAAAAAAAAAATAAAAATAGAAAGCTCGTAGAGTAAAACGACATTACTTGCGAAGCCTGTATATATTATTCGAGTAATGTCTGAAAGTAATATCAAATAACTTTGAAAATCTAGTGTTCCAGCAAGCTTCCTGATTTAAAACATCACAACATTACTTCAAGTAACGAGATGAGTTATTTCAAGTAAGGATCTTCAGAATATTAGGGCCCATCTGGATCGCAGAAAATTGAGAGAAGGAAAAGGAAAATGAGTATTTTCCATCGTACGTGGTCAAGTTTGGTTCGCATTTTCCTGGCAAAATGTTTTCCAACGGCGGGGTGATTTTCCCTTATACGTGGGAAAAGGGGTTCCCACCAATTTTGGTGGGAACCATTTTTCGACGGAGCAAGAAAATCAAAGAAGACGAACTTACCCTTTGCGAGCGCTTCTTGTGTGTCTTCAATTCATGAAGAAGAGAACAAAATTTGCTGGTATAGGTTCTCCTTGCATTGCGAGTGTCTTCAATCCGCGACGCAACTCTCACTAATCTCCGGCTCTTAATTATTTGGAAACCACAAAACCACAAAAAAAGACGAATTTGAAGATCCGGGAGAATCATGAGCGGATGAAAATTCAACTTCAACTCGGTATTACTCAAGCGGGCCTCCACGTTGGACTCGGAGGAGGAGGAAGAAGTCGTGGTGGTGATGTTGGTGGACCTAAGCGCCTCCTGCATTTTCGGTCAAACAAGATCTTGAGACGCGGAGAACTGCTGTTTGATCATGGGGTAACCAAACGCTTCTGTTCTCCTTCACAAAATCAGCCACCCATGCCGTCGCTCTCGATCAATGCTGTTCCAATTCTCGAGAATTGGTAGGTATTCTCGAGAATACCGTACCAATTCTCGAGAATTGGTATGGTATTCTTGAATGTGTACTGTGCATTGCGTGGTATAAACAAAATATTTTATCTGTACCTCATTTTTCTACCTTATTTTCTTCCAACCAAACAAAAAGTTTCCTATCAACCCATTTTTTTTCAGTGCCAACCAAACGCATTGAGGCAAAATATTTTCCATTCCATTCCATTCTTTTCATTTCCATTCCTTTTTATTTTCACATTTTCTTTAATCCAAACGGGCCTTAGAGTGCTTTTTGTAACTTTAATCTCTATATCTTAATCACTCCTGGGTTATTATCTATTCTTATTTAATTTCACCTAAATTCATTTATATTATTTCTAATCATCTTTTTGAGTGATTTTTAGTTGATTAACAATTCTTAAGTTGTGATTAGCGAAAAGCCGTTGGTGTTGTGTGCTTTAAGATAATATTTTATACTCAGGGGTAAAATGGTATTTTGCGTCATTTTCCTACCTTATTTTCTTCCCACCAAACAAAAATTTTCCTATCAACCCATTTTCTTTTCCATTCCAAAACAAATATTTGCCCTTCCATTCTATTCTTTTCATTTTCATTCCTTTCTATTCTTACATTTTCTTCAATCCAAACATGCCTTAGTTCTCGCGTGCCTCTCCCTCCCACCCTCACACGACTTTCTCCTTGGACCATGAGTACCGGGAGAGGAGCCCTAACCAACGGCGACGATGGCATCGAGCCCTCACCACAGTAACGACGAGCACTACCCTGGCGGCAGCGGGCGACGAACGCAGGTCCGGAGTTTCGCGCTGGCATTCTCTAGGACGCGCGCATTAATTGCGTCAGCTTAACGTCTCCTCCTGGCCACCACCCTCCCTGTTCAAACATGTCAAAGTTAAGAATCTGAGAGTTGTCAAGGTTTCCCAATACGCACAGGAGTCGCGAACTCTCCTATTTCATAAGACCTTTCTACTTTCCCATTTTCCCTCTCTAGGGGATTTTGCATTACCTGCTCACCCTTTCCGTGTAACGGCTTTAAATTTCACAAATCATTTAGCGGACATTGTGTTTTCAGAGCGAATTTATGAAGGTTTGGTGTTTAATGGAGTCGAAAAGCAACCCACCAAGTTTACACTGGTGATGCACTCATCGATGGCCCCGAAAAGGCATAGCGATGAACCGGAGCTGCATCAAGAGGGTGATGGGCTTGAAGGTATGGATCTGCGATTTAGGCTGATGTGTTTGGCCAATGAAGGCGATCTGGATGGTGTTCGTGAGCTATTAAATTCAGGGATTAGTGCGAATTACTGAGATATGATAATCGCACGCCTCTTCATGTTGCGGCCTGTCAAGGATTGACTGATGTGGTTGCTCTGTTGCTCGAAAAAGGGGCTGGCTGTGTTTGATCTACAAGATCGCTGAGGGAGCACGGTAAATACAAAGCTCTTTCTCTTCGCCCTCTGTTATTGCTTGTTCTGAGTTAATTTACTAGGCTAATTAGGTTGTTGTCTGGTGTTGCTATTGTTGTTTGGCGATGTTCATGTTAACCAATTGGGCATCACAAATTTTTTGTTCAAAGACAAGATAATTCTGTGATTTTCAAATACAAAGGCATTTGTAACTTCACGTTTTCTTACCTAGACATGTATATTGAGTATAAAGAGCAAGTGCATATGATTAACTTACCATCTTGAGGACTTGGGTTACTTCACCTCATGCAAAAAGATAAGCAGTTTTCAAAATTCTCATTGATACATTCACTACATATTAAATTAAGTTCTAGCATAAACAGGAGTTTTATGTTATCAAAATTCTGTGACTCCCTAAGTTTATCAGTTTTTGTTGCTTGAAAGTCATGTATCAAGTTTCTGATATGTGTTTCTGGATCCTAATTATGCACAAAGATAGATATGCAGTTTCCTGATTTTCTTAGGTGTATATCAGTTATTTTAAAGTTGAAGTGAATATATTTTTCAAATGATTTGCATAGTTTTTGTACTCACATCTAAGCCATGTTTGGGGAACTTTTTCTTTCATAGATTCAGTATCATCTTTTGTACCCCAAGGTATAATTTATATGTAATTGTCTTTTTCAGTTCAAATTTCAATTGCCTGAACTATTCTGGTTTTATTACTGCTATCCTGGAGAGAGGCAATAAGGTCATTGGAGCCGCGCCCATTAGGTAAGTGTCTAATTAACCTACAGATCAGCTTATATTGATTTCGTGCATCTTGAGGTTAACTAATCATGAATATGTGATGCTTGACTCCTTGAATTTCCAATGCCTAATTTGTTTTCTTATTTTAAAAGGTACGGTTCTTGATGTGAATGCCTGTCTGAAGCATGTTAAGGCATGCAGAGAGCTGTACTTGAGTAATTTTTTAAATGGTGGTCTTGTAAGACCAAGTAAGATCAGATACTCTAGTCCCAATTAGTGTTGTACAGTTTATAATTGTATAAATGTTGAAATTTTATTTGAATAGCCTGCAAATGCCTGTTTGTTCCTAATTAAAAATGTTGAGTATTCAATGACCTGAATGTTGTTTGAAAGACATTGTTCTTATCTTATGTTTTGATATATTTAATTACTATTTTATATTGACTTTATGCATGTTACTGATGATCGTATTTGGAGTTTGACATGAGTTTGGTTAATTTCCTCTAGTCATGTTATGTTTGCTGAAGTTGTGCACTCAATCGCAGATTTTGCATATCAGTATTTTTCTGGACTTTGTATAATAAATTGCTTTGTGTAAATTTACTTTGGATTTTAACTTATTTTATTGCATATTGAGTGCAGTGAAACTAATGTTATGTTCCATTGTAGGCACCACTTGCCTATGGTCTTAGTACTTCAAGGCGTGCACCTGATGCTATTCATCCGTGAGTTGAACATTATTAATCACATTGCTACTTGCCATCTAAGTGTGACTGCACATGCATTCAGTATCTGTACATCCACATGCTGTATACTACTTTAGTTATCCTATATGTAACGCTTGAAACCATGAATAACTATTGAACCTAGTAGTAATTCAGTGAATTGTACTTATTAACTACATGATTGTTATAAATGAAACATGATTCAAGTTTATATGCTGCAATTTCACAAAATGCATCATGTGCATACCAGAAATTTATTTGCCCAAACTGATCAATGACTTTTATATATTTACTTATTTCATCTTTAATTAGTGTGGTAAAATGATATATTGTGTTTCTCCAGTTATGGCTATTCCAAGGAAAGATTTGTTTGGTCTTTAATATCTGCTGTTGGAATATTTTGCCTTGGTTCTGGCGCTACTGTTGTTCATGGGATTCAAAACTTGTGGATTTCTTAGGTATTTGATTGGATAGAATCTTATTTGTTCACTCTTTATGGATGCCTAAGGTTTACAAACAATTGTCTCCCAGGATATAACGAATTTACTTCTTCAAAATGATAGCACTCACAATCAGAAGCTTGAACGAACACAACGAGTTTTCTTTCAGAATCACACAGAATATAATTGCAAAATGCAGTATATGAGAGAGGAGTGTTTTTTGAGATTAAATTATTTTCTGTCACTAGCATGTCCTATTTATAAATGACTGAAATTGATCAGATGAACACCAGTAAGACTTCTTATTCATAAGCTATAGGATTTAGACACAAAAATCCAACAAAAACTGCTACTATGATAACCAAGCAAAAAACTACGCTGGTAAAAGGGCCTACCACTTCAACCCCATCACCGTTCTTTCTAGCCTCAGTAGGTCTGCAATAAAGTTTGACTATAGGTTCTACAATATGTCTTATGGTCGAGACCCCAATCGAGTTAGAGCCGTCGGGCTATGCTGAGGAGAAATCAGCCTGGACTATTGTCGTAGTTGCCTCAACCACACAACGGTGCATCTCTTAGAGCATTGTCCAAATGTGAAAGAGGCAACGGTGTACAATGACTATCGCATGCTACGATACTCAGATACGTCAATATATGGGTTATATGAGAACCCTAATTATTTCCTCCATTTTGACAACTTAAATTTTGTAAAGCAAGCGAACTTGAATGGAAATCAATGGTTGTTGTGGGGACATAAATGGTGCAAGGGTAATCAAACTGAGCTGCTACATTAGGTATGAAGTCTACCTCTTCTATAATAGTAGTAGTGCAGTACTCAATTCACTGTAACCATCTGCTTCTCCTCCATCCTCACAGGGTATTTATATCTCTCACCAACTTGGTGACCATGATAAGTTAATTACAATTTAACCACTCAACTTCAAGAAATACTCATATTTATGAATCTCAAGGTCTTTTAATGGAATGCAGAATCAAACCATAATTGATATAATATAAGTAAAAAACATTGAAACACACAACTAGTTTTTTTTTCCCTTGTGTTGTCAGCATGAACAATATTCTGCTCTTAATAACACAAATGACATATTTGCTTGTGTTTATCACTACAAAACAAAAGACTTTCAATGGCAACAAATTGTTGTTGCTGATACAACTGTCACTGATATTTTTGGCGGTGACATTTTTATGTTGCCGCTGAAAGTAGACAATTAGCGGCAACATTTTGTTGCTACTTAAAATACATCAAATGGTGCCAAAATGAGTGTCGCCACTGAAAGTGGAGTATGAAACATGTATCAATGACGACAATTGTGTCGCCGCTGAAAGCTGATACATATTTCAGCGACAACACAATTATTGCCACCGAAAGTTACAATTTTTTTTTTTTTTTATATTTAAATTGGTAAAATTAAAACTTGTACCATATTAATAAAGATCAAAAGAAATTGTAAACTAACAATATATTAATTAGCAACAATACCAACACAATTCTTTAAAATTAACATCAAGTATTTAAATTTTCTAAACAAGATCTAAAGGTTGTCCATTGGAAAGATCAAACATAAAACTGTGAAGAACTAGCTGGTTCTAAAAACTTCCTTTTTCTCCACTTGGTCAGAGAGGCACAAAATCTCCACTTTAAGCTTTTCATTGTCTGCCTTTAGAATCTGCATCTCCTTAAAAAGATCTCTGCAAACTTTTTGCCCATGCTTCTTCTGATTTTCAAGCTGCTTGGACTTATCTTCAAATTCCAACAACATTTGTTGTGTCCTAACTTCATTGAATCCATTTGATTGTAAAATTCCTTCAGTTTCACCTTATATTGTGCTTTAACTGACTGAGGCTCTTCTTTGACGTTCTGTAACATTTCTTTCAGTAAATTATTCTCTGGACGCAATTCACTTGCTTCTGTGAATCCTTTCAACTGCATTAGCAATTTTTTGTCTGTGTCTTGTGTTACAGCATTTAGATCAGCCTTTTAAATTCTTCTTGAAGCATTTAGATTAGCTTCAGATGATTGTGCTGGTTGCTCCAATTCTTCCTCCAATCTTTTGTTATGGGGTTCAAGTTCCATAATGGTAGCCATAGAATCTGAGAGATCTCTAGATTGTTTTCTGAGTTCAAATTCTAGACTCTCAATATGGATTCTGGTGTTTTGCAAAGCTTCCTCTGCTTGAATGGTTCTCTTCCCCTGCTCAACTTTGTCCTGTGTTACAGCATTTAGATCAGCTTCAAAAAAAATAGGTGAATACCAAAAACTTTTCGCCAAGCAAGCCAAACAAAAAAAATATAGGACTAATTCATTGTAGTGATTGAAAGGCCTCTCTTTGAGCTTCACATAGCAGCACAGAAGTTTCTGCCACAGACGCACACAATAATTGATGGGAGGTTAAAGAGGACGGGAAAAGCTTCAAGCAAACAGGAGAGCTTCCTCAGATAATTGAAGACAACGTTGAAGGGTTCTGTGACATGTTAAGAGCAGATGCTTTTAGGTTCAATGAGGACAAGGACTATAATAAACTGTTTTGGGCTGTTTATCCTGGTGGTCCTGCAATTCTGAATCGGATAGAGAAAAAGCTTGATTTGATGCCGGAAAAGCTGAATGCAAGTAGAAGGGGTTTAATGGATTATGGAAATGCAAGTAGTAACACTATAATTTGACAGCGAAAAGTTTATATCAATAACTTTTAAAAATAAATATGTTAGTTTTATATCCAACTTGTCCTTCATTATTCTATTTTGTGCCTTAACTGTATAAGAAACTGTAACATGGGAATTGTATGGTAGATTTATACTTGCTGCTAAAGGTTATTAAAGCTTAAGCATGTCACGTTGAAAAAGGAGAAGAAAGGAAAACAAAAAGAAACTGAATGCCGACACTCTAAGCAATTAGAAACCTCGTGTATAAAGTATGTTGGTCTACAGAATACAAATAAAGTGCTGTTAAGTGTAAACGGAAACATTCACTACTTAACTCTTTTCATCAAAAGAAAGAATCATCTTTTGCATCAGACACCTAAAAGTGCATCAACACCTGCTATTTCGCTTCTATTTTAGTTGTAATGTCACAAAACACAGCTTTTATATCTGATTAAAATTCTTGTTTCACTACAACGTACACTTTTCAGAAGTTAATGTATCAAGAAGCTTTTTGTGTTTATAGAGGAATCTCTTTTGTTTCCAGGGCTCTGGTTCCCACTTTATTGTCAGCTCTAGCTGTTTCGAACCTCTTTTCTACTTCTTTGACTATCTGAGCTTAAATGCATTGTATGGGAAGATGACCTAGAATTTGGACATAAGATCAACTGGTGTTTGGTGCTAATGCATATAAAAATAACTCCTAATTCCTAAATACTTTATAAAAGTGAAAAAAACTGTCGAATAAAATATAAAAATCCTTTCATTTTTGCCTACCAGCATTTGAACCCATAACCCAACACTTCACCGTGAACAAGTGAACTACAAAGTTGATGAAGGACGGGGAAAGAGTGGAAAGGAGAATTAGACCAGATTAAGGGAGAGAATATATGACTGTCAAGTTCTTAATATTACTCAATTCATCAAACGGTATCAAGAGCCCAAAATACAATTATAAACCTAATTTAAACTTCAAGTAAAAGAAGAGAAAGACTATAATAGGAACCAAAATCGATCAAGTCATGATCGTACATTTAAACTTGTCTCGTCAAGCTGCTTAACTCCAGAACTACCTTTACCAACTCTAATGCTTCTATTAATTGTTACTGGAGATTAGAAGGAAATAATGAAGGAAAATCCAGATTTTAATCATCCAATTACTCAATTTAAATCGCCCTCGGAGTCCAAAAACCATGAATATTAAAGATGAGGGCATACCTGAGATGTTGTCGTGACTTCCCAAGCCGCCTTCTTGATTGATATTTTGTCTCTGGTCCACCGACTCACACTCCCAGAAGAAAATCGCCTTCTATGATCTGTGAGAGAGCAAAGCACAAGGATTGAGGGCGAGCGCGAGAGGCCGAGATCTAGATCCAGAGATACAATAGACGAAGATAGTGAGTGACTGGCCGAGATTGAGAAAGATGGCGAGAGGGTGAGGCGCCGACCGTTAAGCTTGGGGCAGTGAGGACGAGGACGAAGATGAAAACCTAACCAGTGGTGAGTGTTTCCGCCATTCTGCGTAATCTCCATTCTCCTCAACTCTGAGGGAAAAAGTTACAATTTTAAAAAGGGATAGAATATTGTTACTACCATTTTTTTTGTTACTACCACTTTTTCACCGTTAGATCAGAATCTCATCTACCTTTATAATTTCTCTCTCCTAATAAGATTTTATACGGCGACACAGCCACCAATAAAATATATTTTCAGTGGTGACATATAATAGTCGCCGCTAAAATTGTTGCCACTTAAAGTCATACCTTCGGTGGCGACAATAGCATCGCCACGTAAAGTATTGACTTTTTTGGGCAACGGAAAGAGATTTGTTGTATCTTCCAAAATAACCAAGTTCGAAAATGATTTGCAGAAATAGGGAACCTGGGCCGTTTCCCCAACAAACTTGCACGGGTTTGATTGGCGTAAACAAAGAAATAGAATAGTAAAAATGGGAGGTTTTGGTTCAAACAGAATAAGAACGAAATAAACAAAAACAGAACGAAATAACACAGATTAAGCAGATAAATAGAAGATTAACCCAGGATTTCGAATTCCACTACTTTCCTTCCTCGAACGAAAAGAGATTTTGAAACGAACTCGCGATTGATTTTGGACGAACCGAAATCTCTGTGTTCGTCCAGAAAATCTCTCAACTAGACGATCGCCTAGCGTTTATTAGAACAGTGGCGTGTCACCATGAGATCGCAGAGCAAGCACTTAAACCTAGTTCGAACTCAATCCTTGGGATATCTCAATCTGGGTGTTAAATCTAACACCCAATCCGAAAGTAAATCGAATCCGAAATTACAAAACAGAAACGAATTTGTTACCGTTAAGAATGAGTCCTCTGGATAGTGGAATCCTTAATCCGTGGCCCAATCACAATAGCTTAGCCCATCATGGCTATGCAGAATGCAAACGAACAGAAATGAAGAAGTTCATCATGAACATGAAGAACAGTTGAGAGAATTTCAAAACTTCTATTTCAATCCAAAAAATAACAAAAACGTGAATAACATAGTGTTGTAGCCACCATCTGACTTAAAGTTAACCTAAAGTGGAAATAGGCTCCAATGGTTTAGTCCAAAACGGAAATAAAATAAAAATAGGCTTTAATTACAAAATTCGAGCCCAAATAAAATCCAGAAATATACATCTGACTTTGGCTCCAAAATCGACTGCCCTCTTGTCCGAATTTGCCCTTCATGTCCTCATAACAATTATAGCTCTCTAAATCTTCTGAAATATGAAACAAAAATGAGGCAAATCCGATGTTTAGTTCAAGAGTTATGGTAAAAATAGTGAAGCGTGTAAAACTAGAATTTTATTATTAAAAATGGCTAAGATATAATCAAATGCCCAAAGCCCAAATAAGTATAAAAGTCATTATTTATTAACTAAAGAGTCCTAAATTATTAATTAAGAGATAAAAAGAAGTGTATAAAATATTCAATTATCAACGACTTAAATCTAACTTTTAGCAGCCACATTAAAAGTAGCCGCCAAATGTCACCAGTGAAAGTCAACTTTTTTGTAGTGTATGTAATCAGAAGGAGATAGTGATGGTGTATCGGAAGCTTTTCTCATTAAGATTATTGTCTCAATTATCATTACAGTACTGATACCTCTTTATGTGGTGGGTTTCTAAGGAGAAAACGAAGGAAGATCGTCAGCAGAAAGGATATTCTTAGAATAATTGTAATAATAAATCACTTATATTAACATATATTTAAACTCAAATTAGAATATATCATAATTATGTCTTAATCTTGATATTCACATATGTAATCGATCCATTCGGGGAAGAAAGCTCCAAGCTGATGACCTTGCAATTTGGCTAAGCTACAATTGAAACTGCAACAAATAGGTTTTCTGAAGAGAACAAAATAGGAAAAGGTGAATTTGGACAAGTTTACAAAGTAGTATATACTTAATAAATTGGTCTTGATAGAAAAGAAATTGCTATAAAGAGACTCTCAAGAAATTCTATACCAGGGACATTAGAATTCAAGAATGAAATTTTATTGATTGCAAAACTTCAGCACAAAAATTTGGTGACTTTATTGGGATTTTATTTGGAAGAACGAGAAGGAATACTTATTTATAAATACGTGGCTAACAAGAGCCTTGATTTCTTTTTATTTGGTATACAACCATTCAAATTTGGCTGAAGTTCTATTGCGTGTTTTATATGGATTTTTTTCCAATCAAACTTATTTTTGTTACTTATTTCTTAATTATTTTATTTACTTGTGTAGATCCTAAATACGGAGATTACTCAATTGGTTTGAGTATTTAAAATTATAAGAGGAATTGCACAAGGACTTTCTTACATGCGCGAACATTCTTGCCCCAGAGTCATTTATCGTAATCTCAAACATAGTAATATTTTATTAGGTAATAATGTAAATCCAAAAATATAAATTTTAGAATGACAAGAATAATGGCAATTGAAGAAGACCACGTAAATACAAACAGAATTGTTGGGACACTGTTAGTGTTGAACTCTTCCCTTAGGCCTTCCTCCCCACGTGTTCTTTTCAAAAACTAAGTGCATGAAGAACAAAAGAGAAAAGAGATTGGATATATTCTGTGAACATTTATAAAGAATCAAAACTAAATTTCTTTCTTGATATGGATGTACTTTCTAACGATGACATTCAATTGATGAAAGAACTGAAAAGGGGAAAAAACAAAAAACAGCAACAACTAAATTACAGTATTTTTCTTGTATGTGTATTTAGAATAAATGAGACTTATAATTTAGGAGAATATTTGATTATATTGGAGAGCTTTCTTTTTTCTTTTGTTTTTAACCACTTTCATACCGTGAACATAAACGAAAGGTTTACTCTTCCACTGCTAATCGTAGGACCTGGTTACCGGATGTAGTAATTAGTAAGTTGAGAGAGGTCCATCCCTCTTTAATGTGGAGAAGCCAATAAGGTTCCATTCTCATGGCCAGATTGATCCTCATCCTAGTATAAAAGTCAAAAATGGCTTTGCTTTTATTTCGTTTGTTTGTTTAAGGAAGTTTCGCACGCAATAATCTTTTTTTCTTTTGTTTTTTACCACTTTCATACTTTTTTAGCTTCATGGAAGTTTCGCATGTATTAATCTAACAGTCAACATCTGCCCAAAAGTCAAAAATGGCTTTGATTTTATTTTGTTTGCTTGTTTATGTTCTTTTTAACTTTATGGAAAATTCATGGAAGTTTCGCATGCACAGTCAACACCTGCCCAATTGTTACCTGAATCAACTGCAAGATGACCTTATCTTCTCTAATCCCCATAGTCTGTGTATCCCCATTACAAATAATTCTTAGAACAGAATTGAAAGCAGTCCTTTCTCTTTTTTTATCATAGCAAAGCAATCTGACATAAGGCTTCATCATCTTCCGCTAACTCATCTTCTCAATCTCCAAAGAAATATGATGTTTTTATTAGCTTTAGTGGTGAGGACACCCGCAACAATTTCACCAGCCATCTTAATGATGCTCTTGAAAGAAACCAATTGGATACATACATCGACTACAGGCTCGAAAAAGGAGAAATTCGTGGGGTTTTCCTCTTATTTTCAAGTTTGTCCACAATATTGATCTCTGTTGTAATTTTCAAATAATAACAAATGTTTACTTTTTATTTTAGTGGTTATATGACTCCTAAATATGTAATGCACATGAAAAATTTTCAGAAAAATATTATGTATTTAGTTTTGGAGTTATAATTTTAGAAATACTTAGTGGCAAAGGAATTGCCAAATCGTACGAATCTCTCCTCTTAACTAATGTGAGTATTAAATTTGTGTTAGTTCTTCTTTCTATTGATTTTATTTTCATATCTAGCTATCAGATAAGGCAAATATCAAAGACAATGAAAGTCATTCGAAGCATTAGACTCTTTTCTAATGGAATCCTGTTCTCAAACCGAAGCAGTAAAATGTGAGCAGATTGGGTTATTATGTGTTCAGAAAAATGCAGAAGATAGGCCAACAATGGCTCAAATTGTTTCATACCTTAGCAATCTTTCCATTAAAATGCCATCTCCAAAAGAACCCGCATTCTTCATGTTTTCTAATAATATAACTAAGGGAGCAAAATCTGCAGGTTTGGCTCAAACTTCTCGGAGTTCCGATAGGAAAGTTTCAAATGAAATGTCTGAAAGTGAATGTTTGCCTCGATGAAATAATGAGGTTCACTTCACCTTTTCTATATTTGTATATGTTCATGTCAAGGATATATCTAACGCATTGACTTCCATCTAGAGGATTAATTATGTTGTTTCTCTGTGTGCGTGTGTACGAAGCTCCTCAATCAATTTAATAAGCAAAATATTTTTAAGTGATAACCTACATGCAAGCTAAGCACCAAAATAAAACATGCAATAAATTAATCAAGGTTTATTTGTTATACTAGTTGTTAGCTAATCGTTCAAATTCTTAGTTTATTAGACATGCTAAAGCCAGCTCTTGACTTCTTTGGTGTTTAGTTGTTAGTTATTTGTATGAGTGCTAGTAAGTCACAACGTACGGGCGGTTAATATAATTCTTAACATATAAACAACTTTTAACTTCGGCATATGAAATTTGAGGTCCTCAAGAAACAGAGCAGTGCATCATATAAAAGACGTTGTAATATTAGGTCTTTTATATCTGAGTTTATAATTTATTGGAGGTTATATTGAGATTGAATGGATTGAATTTAAGGTTCATAATAAATATGAATATTTAGGTGAAATTTATATTGTAAGAAATTGGATATTCTGGTTAAACTAGTAATGTGGTGATATTTTGATGATCATAATTAGTGAGAAATAATTTATGAAAGAAGGAAATGAGATTGTAACGATGATTTGAGGAATAAATAAAATTGTCAAATCTTTTAAGAAAATTAAATGAGACAATTATAGTTCAATTAATTATTAATTATGGTATTTTTGTTGATTCTATTAATGTATAACTATATATTTATTTTTATAGTGGACTTGATCTCTATCAAGTTTAATTCTTGTGTCAAGAATTTGAGATAACCACTTTTCGCTTGTTATATATGTTAATATGTTGTTTGTGATTATTTTGTGAAATGATTATGAGAATGAAAATATATAGATATTTTTTGATTTAATATATCATTGAGTACTTTGAAATGGTTATTGAGATAAAAAATTATGATATTATATGTTTTGGATAATATACTTTTATTATGATTTCATGAATTAAAATAGTATCTTGTTATCTTAATGATAAGTGAAACTATGCATTTTTTTTTATGAATCTCGCTTTGGAACTCGTATATACATGCCAAGTTTATGATTGTTTACATGGATGGATGTGGAGTGATGAAGGATGTGGTACCACATGGTATGCCACCACTCGATGCATAGTGGATGACTATGATATTTTCAGGACCCTTGATATTACCATTTTCCTTTGGTCGGGTTAAGGGTCGGTCAGCTTGATAGTGACACCTTTCTATATTCAAAAGAAAGGGAACCCATGGTCCGATATGAGTTCTATAGCCTTTGGCCGCTATACCTCATTATTGGAGAGCTTGGCATAGTTTTTTTATACAGATTAAACCTATTACGTTAATGCCTATGGGTTCAATCAACGGAATAAGGGTGAGGGTGATAAGGATTGTCAGGGTATCAATATGTTACTTGACATGTTATATATGTGATTCATAATATGAAATTTGATATAAAAACTTTATTACGCATTGGTGATTTGATACATCTCAAATTATATATCTAATACTTTGTTATACAAAATATTCCACTTGCACTAGTGCAAAAAAAAGCTTTAAGACCGCCTCATTTAGACCGGAGATTCGACGCGCCGGTCCTAAAGGAATGACCGGTGGCAATTCCGTAAATATAAAGAACTTTTTGGACCGGATCATAGTTTCATCGGTCTTAACTATATTATTCAGACAGGACATAAAAACAACCGGTCTTACCAATGTTATTAAAAAAATTCAAATTTCAATTACTTTATAGAGAAATCTTATACAAATTGCATACTTATATTTTCTTTGGTCCAACATAATAAGGAAAAATTTAAATATAAAAGTCTCAAGGTTTTAAGACCGCACATATGTAATAGGCGGTCTTACAAGTTAACCTTTTAGGACCGGAGATATAATAAGGCTGGTCACAAAAAATTAATTACTTTTAAGACCAGACGTTTATAAGGACAGGTCTTAAAGGTTAACTTTTAAGACCGTCTTATAATGTGTCCGTTCGTAAAGTTAAATATTTTAAGTCCGGACTTAAATTGTGGCGGCGCACTCGATATTGAAGAAAATTAAACAAATAATTAATTACTTTTAAGACCGGCCTTAAATATGAACGGTCTTGATTTTAATATTAAGACCGAACTTTATTGTTTGTTCGGTCTTAAAAATGAGGCGCCAACAAAACATTTCTTCGTGCGAAATCTTTTGTTACTCTCACTGAAGAACTTCTGTTCCCGTTGCAAAACCCTTCCTGTTGCATTACCTCTCTTCCTCACCCACGTACGATAACCTCTGTTAGTCTCTCATTTGCTCAGGCATTCCTCTCTTCCTGTCTCGAAAATGAACGGTGAAAACGATTCTATTCGTGTTCTGGGAACGCCAGTTACTGGTGTGAATGGTGTGAGTCAGAGCGAACCCTCTTCTCTCACAATGAGCCTCGTAACCGCCCTGCACGCCGTGGTAGAAGAGGCACACGAATGATGGATGTAACCCTAAGTCGGACTTCTGGGTCAGGGCTCGAGATTCATTTTGATGAAAAGTTGGAACCTTTCAGTCCTAATAAAAGCAAATATACAAGTTTTGTTGGCTATCTTGCACGCAGCAAGGTTAGCATCTTGACAGATGAGTGGAAATATGTCAACTTTGGCAATGTAAAGCAACCTATTTGGGATACTATCCGGCTTTCATGCACTGTCCCTGACTCTCAAAAGTTGAAAGACAAGATATTGTCTTATTGTGCTGATCAGTGGAGGAAGTTTAAGACCTTTCTAGCTAACAAGTATATTTTTGCGGAGGTTTAGCCTGACGAAAATCCTTGGGACAAGGACACATTTGTTGATGAACAAACTTGGCAACAATTTGTTCAGCTGCAAACCACTCTTGAAGCTCGTGAGTTTATATTTAGTTTTGTTTGCCTTTTTGTTTGCTTATTAACCCGTGCGATATGTGAATGTTATTGTGTTCATCTAATCCCGTTAGTTAAATGGTTTGGTGTGTGAATAGAAGTATACATTTCCTGCCTTTGTTTATGCAAGTCTGATATGTAAACCCTGAAAAGGTAAAATACTAAGAAGGTAATTGTGTAATGGTTTGTCTTGCAAAGGAGGAAATGAATAGTATTAAGAGGGGGAAACTTTATATACCTAATTGTTACTATCTAATGGGGACTGCTGATCCCACTGGATGCCTTAAAAAAGATCAAGTTTGTATTATTCTGTAAGCATAATTCACTTTTGTTTCTTAACCTATCTATCTAGCAGTACAATACATAGCTCCAATTTATGTTTAAACTCCCTATGGTTGGATATAATTAAATAGTCCCTAGCGAAGACGCTGCTCAGCTTTGCCTATTGATAATTAACATAATTAAATAGTTGTTTTCAATTCGATAATTAGAAGTTCTCTAATTTCTCAAGTTAGTGACATGGCCGAATTCAAAATTAATAGTTGTTTTCAATTCGATTCACGTAAAAGAAGGGAACAAGCATAGGAGATAGGGAGAAAGAATGATTGCCCGCATAGGGCTTCTCGCGGATATGAAAAGGCCGAAAAAGAATTGATGGAGGCCAAGCGGAAGAGATTGGAAGATGAAGCTGAATCCAATCCTTCTCGTGATAGTTGATCACCATCTCCAATACATCGCGAGGAGTTGTGGTTGCATATTCGGCAAAAGTCAAGCGGCACCTACACGAGTGAACAAACTCGTGTAGTTGCTGAAAGAATTGTAAGTATCGTTATTGTTATTTTTTAGTTACTAAACAAGTTTCAAGCACTAAGATTCTCGTTATCCGTATTCTTACAGAAGATCTTAAAAAGAAAGAAGCAGAGGGATCTTTTGTGTCGGATGGGAGGAATGATGTTCTGACCGTTGCGACCGGAAAACCGGATCACCCCGGACGTGTAAGGGGGATTGGAGGACGGGTAGGCCTGAAGGAATACTTTGGTAAATCCAAACGCCATAGACAAAGTATGGTTACCTCGGGAGGAGATGGACCACACGGTGGCCAAAATAAATGAGGAAGCAATACTAAAGAAGCAAAGTGGCAATCCGAGATGAGCCGATGAAGGAGGAATTGAAGTAGATGAGGCTGCTTTTGAGCTCTCGCTAGAGACCAAAGTTCCCTTGCCACACTCACCTACAGCTGCTATGCAGCAGAGCACTAGAGGGAGCTGTATTGTTGGACAGTCAGAGCAACCTTGTGACCTGTATATGGAGGATCGTGATAGTCATAGACGATTAGTTGCAAAAGGGACTGTACACAACTTGGGATCAACTGTACACCACCAACAAATGGCTGATGATGAAGTCAAAGTGTCAGTTGAAAAGGTGATCAGTGATGCACCTCTCCCTCTCCCAACTGATCAGTTGAAGTTTGTGAGTCATGTCAAGGGAACCTTCATCTCTTGGCCAGTGAAGCTTGTACATGTCTCTACTTCTCCTAAAGCTTCAGCCCCTCCTCCTGAAGTTCCACCCCCTCCTCCTCAAGTTCCACCCCTCCTCCTCAAGTTCCATCCCCTCGTCAAGCTCCATCCCCTCCTCAAGCTCTATTCCCTACCGCTAATACGCTAAGTTGATCGCAAGGAAAAAATATCCGATCTGGTGAAGAGTGGATATTTTAAAGATAGAACGTGGCCTATCAATGAAGTAGTAGGTCTCTGTCAACCTCAACCGGTTTACTTTGACTTCGTTGATGAGCGTCGCTGCTGCTTCCTCGACAGGAGCTTACTGATGCAATTGTTCAAATGTGGATGAAGTAAGTATCTTCTTCTATGAGTACATAATTTAAATGCATCGTTTAGACACACATACATATATACTAATTCCCCGATCGAGGTCATTATTGTAGGTTCATGCATCAAGTATTGGAGCAACAAGGGCAAAATCAATGATTTTGGATTCTTGTGCCCACCTATGCAAGTACAACATCTAAGGAGGAGAGACAGGAGTACATATCAATGAGGTTGTGTGAAGTGAGAAGAAAGGTTTACATGTTTCCATACTTTCACAGGTACATATCACAATTCTTGTCTGCAATTCACTTAATTCAGCTACATATATCACTAAGTACTTTATCGTGAATTTTCAGCCGCCACATCGGCGCTGTCCTTATGTGCATGGAGGAGCATAAAGTTATCTTCTTATGCTCCACCCACAAATGATCCAGGGACTACGTTGGTGCAGACCATCAACGAGTAAGCATGTCATTTTGATTCTCTTGTCTGAAATATTTGCTGTGAATTTTCATTGAACCTTTATTGATAAATTTGTGATTTTTATGATAGTGCCATGAAGACCTTCCAAATCTTAGTAAACAAAAAAGTTCCTTTCAGGCCATTAATCCTACATGGCACAAACCAAAGGTTGGTACATATTTGGACACTGCCACACTGCCTTGTGAACTTGGTCAGTAAGCTATATATGTTCTTATATATATTTCTTGTTCTTTTTAGACCCGTCGAACCAACGAAGTCCAACTTATGTGGCCAAGACGTCATGAAACACATATATGATATTATCACGGAAGGAAGGACTAAATTAACCGTAAAGGTAAATGTATTTGATGTTACGTAGGTTTGGTCAATTCAATTTCTCGGCTGAATGTTACATATGAAATATGCACGCAAGTTAATTCGGTTTGCCTTTGATGTTACGTAGGTTTGCCTCGTCCCGATCCCTTTCTTGATGATGAATTGGAGCACATACACAATTTGTTTTGTGAATATCTCGTATGACCTGATTAACAGTCCGGACAATAATTAATGTCCTAAATTCATTTGTAAATATATGTTGTAGCAATAATAATTTTTTGTAAATTTTTTATTTTTTTCAAACAATTAATTCATTTGTAAATATACACGCAATGTGTAATTCAATAATAAATTTGTTTATTTTTTTGAAGAATTCATTCATTCATTCTAGCTATTTAGTGCTTGAAATTTGAGGTACAGGATGTTGTAAATGAGCAATAAGAGACTATACCTAAAAAGTATTTGCGGCTTTTAGGACCACATATTTTTTAAAGATCCGGTCCTAAAAGTCCTCAAAATTTGGCTAGACTTTTAGGACCGTATATTTGATCAAAGTCTGGTCCTAAAAGTCTTTTAAAAAATTTGGCTGGACTTTTCGGACCATATATTTGATCAAAGTTCGGTCCTAAAAGTCTTCTAAAAATGTGGCTAAACTTTTAGGACCACATAGTTTTTAAAAGGCGGGTCCTAAAGATTTAGGACCGTAGGTTTGTTTAAACTTCGGTCTTAAAAGTGTATTATAGCCCGGTCCTAAAAGTCTCTAAAGATTAGAGAATTTTAGGCCCGCATATTTATTAGAGGTTCGGTCCTAAAAGTAACTTATTTTTAAGTCCGCTCCTAAAAGTCTGGCTTCGTGTATTTCAGCTCAACATTTAGGACCGTGTATTTTTTAAATCTCCGGTCTTAATAGTCTTCCTATATATATAGTAAATGTTGTCTCTTTTCGCACAAACCATTAGGGTTCAAGACAACCGAGGTTCTCGCGTTCGTCAAGCTAGGTCCTTCGTTGTCGTCGTTTTTACCTCTCCTAGTGTTGAGCAACATTATCGGTGTCCCTTTTCTTTTGTATTTTTTCTTTTTGTCGGAAAAAGAAGGAAGATAATGAAAAGGACACTTTGTTTCAAATTAGGGCGAGGTAAAAACGACGACAACGACGGTCCAACCTTGGGAAGAATTGTAACCATGTTTGTTTTTTATTTTGTATGGTCTGCTCTTAACTGTATTGTGCGAGTTTTTAGTGTTGATCACACACAAGGACAATGTTTTGTTTGTTTCCTTTTTGTCGGAAAAAGAAAGAATCTAATGGGAAGGACAAGGCGATCGAAATAGGGAAGAAAAAAATTTATTATATTTTTTTATGCTACCCTACAATAAGCGCAAAAGCGATAGACAGAAGAAAAAACAAAAAAATAAAACATAAATATATTTACTCCTCCCCATCGTTGTCGAAGGGGATGGAGTCGTTGGAGAGGTCGGAGACGTCGTCGTATGAAGGATGGTACTCAATGTCCTGGGCGTCGAGTACCGCAGTCAGCTTGTTGTTGACGGCGTGATAGACCTGAAACAATTGGCCCAAGCGTCGATCTATATGATCGACGCGGGGCCGAAGGTGCTGGCAAAGATCTCGGTAGCGGGTCGTTCGGAGGCAGCGCGGAGGGTACGAGGTGGAAGAGGATTAATCGGAAAAGGAGGACTCGGGGGTGGTTGAGGACCTCGTGGTGGTGGTGGAGCAGCCATTACTTGTGGAGGAAAAGAAGCGATGGAGAAGAATGTTATGTGAAGGAAGTAAAGTAACATCGGGTTTAAATAGAGAACCCTGCTTGAACAATGTGAAAGGCCGGAAACTTTAAGGAAGGGACACATAGTTCATCAGAATACGAGGAGATGCCTAGTTGGGAAGTTTATCTGGAAGCCGAAGAGACTCTGAATCATTCATTTGATACATAGTGTAAAAGGATACGACTCTACTATCGGATTTTGAAAAGAATGACTTTTAGGACCGGATAAAATAAAAGGTCGGTCTTAAAAGTAATTGAATTGATAAAAATAAATAATAGACTTTTAGGACCGGATATATTATAAAAGGTCGGTCTTAAAATCAATTGAATTGGAAAAAATTAAATAAAAAGGTATATTAGACCGCATATTTATAAAATCCACTCTTGAAGTACCTCATCTCTTATTAACTCCTCACTACCTCGTAACTCCAAACAACGTACGTGGCTATCTGGGAAGTGGGAACTGCTCTCTGTCTTTATTAACTCCTCATACCTCTCTGCATGCCCCACTGCTCAAACCATGGTTAGATACAAGAGAACCGCTCTTAGGGGTAGACTTACTGGTGATGCTCGTGACTTTCGTAGATCGTTATATGGTGCGACTCCTCCAGCGAGAGTGCGTTCTATTGTGACAGAAGAGTCTCGGGTCGTTGGACCCATTGTTATTTCTTTGGATGATAAAGAGATTGCCGCACCCCCAGCCTTCAAACCATGATGTGCTGATGCGAATAAGACAGGAACTTGCTGATCTCCACGGGAAGTTAATGCTGCTCACGTCGATATCGCCAAGGCTTTGAAGGATAATAAGCTTTAGGATATTTAGTCAGATTCTTGTTTTTGATAATTTTCTGCTTGTTTTTCTTTTGTATTTTTTCTTATGTACTGGCATATTCAAGTAATATATGTAGCATTAAGAACTAAGCTTCTGTCTTTTTTTTTTGTTCATATTCTCTAGTAATTAAAGAAACTCAATTTTTCCTTAAAACTTTGCCAAAATTTAGGACCGGAGTCTTCTAAAACTCCGGTCTTAAAAAGTTATATATTTAGGACCGGCTACTTAATAAATAACTTGTCTTAAATTGTACGCCGAATATTAAATGAATAATATTTGGACCGGAGTATTATAAACCACCGGTCTTAAAAAGTTATATATTTAGGACTTGCTTCTTTAGAATTAATCGGTCTTAATAAAATGCGGAATATTAAATGAATGATAAAAATTTAGGTCCAGAGTCTTCTAAAACTCCGGTCTTAAAAATTTCATTATATATTTAGGACCGGCTACTTTGTAATTTACCGGTCTTAATAAAATCCAAGATACAAAAACACGTCTCGTCACACGGAAAATTAAATTTCCTCTCTCCGAACTTATCTTGTCGCGCCGAAAGTGATTACTCGTGTTCTCGTCTCCAAAGTGTTTGTGTGTTGCTTTGTCGCCGCTTCGCGTTACTCTCTCGACAATCACTTTATGGTTACTTAGCTAAACGTCTATAGACCAAGCCGTAAGAGGTGTTTCGGTTATATAACTTCATGATTTTCATGCTTATCGTTCTGGGTTTTTTATGCGTTGAACGAAATCGATGAAATGTTCTTGTGGGTTTCTCTGTTGTTAATGAATATTGTATTTTGAAGATTATATTTGCACTTTAGACCTACCCAACTAACCAATAAATGTTTTTAGGTTACTCTTGCAGTGCCTGCAACATCAACGTTCGTGGCGGAGAAGAAATACTCAAGAAACGCATTTGAATTTATATGGTACAAAGAGTCCACAAGACCTTCCATTTAATTTCCTCGTCATGTATTTATTTTGCTTCTTAGATTCACTCGTGATACATTTATGACCAAAAGTGATTCTTCGTTATGCATTTAATGGGCAAGTTTCTCCGTAAAACTAAAAAAAAAAAAAAAAAAAAGACATGCATAACCGACATTGAGCATAAATATGCATTTGGAGTTGGCTTATTTTATATGCAAGTCTCGCCTTTTTCGGATTATGTATATGTTAAATCTTTTCGTCTATAGGAATGCTACTATCGACCACGCTTGGATAAATGCTTTACTTGACGAGTGTTGAATGTCGAATGGGGTGAGGGACTTTATTGAATTTGTTAAACAAAATGCCCATGATGATATTGGGAAGTTTTATTGCCCTTGTGTAAAATGTCCGAATGAGAGGCGACTAAGTGTTGAAGTTATACACACACATTTAATTTGTGAAGGATTTTGTAAGACTTATACAAGATGGGTATGACATGGTGAAAAAATACCAAGTGGGTCTCAACATGGGAAGTGGCCTTTGATGATAATGACACAGATATGGATGATCACATGAGGACATTATCTGTGATGTAGGAGAAGAGGCTTTTCATCAATCACATGCATATGGTAATATGTGCAAAGGATGCAGACCCCGCTATACCGTGGGTGCACAAAATACTAATTGTTGAACGCTGTATTGAAATTGGTAAGCTTGAAGGCACGTCATGGAAGCAGCGGCAAGAGTTTTTCTGAAATGCTTGAGGCTTTTAAGGACATGCTTCCGGATGATAATGTGTTGCCGCATCGATACTATGATGCTAAGAAAATACTTTGTCCACTGGGGATGGAGTACAAAAAGATCCATGCATGCCCGAATGATTGCGTGTTGTATAGAAAAGAGTTTGAAAAGAATCAGCATTGTCTGATATGTGAAACCCCAAGGTACAAGTCAGATAAGGGGCCTGCAAAAGTGTTGTGGTATCTTCCAATCATACCAAGGTTCAAGCAGTTGTTTGCTAATGAAAATGATGCAAAAAATTTGAGGTGGCATGCAGATGAGAGGATTTCTAATGGAAAGCTTCGTCATCCGGCTGATTCTTCTCAATGGAAGAAAATCGATCAATTATTTCAAAACTTTGGCGAAGAACCTAGGAACCTTAGGCTTGCCCTTAGCACGGATGACATGAATCCATATGGAAGCCTTAGCAACATACATAGTTCATGGCCCGTACTCTTGATTATTTACAACTTATCTCCTATGTTATGCATGAAACGAAAGTACATCATGTCGTTTATGTTGATTTCCTACCAAAACAACCCGGAAATGACATTGATGTTTACCTTGAGCCCTTGATCGAAGACTTGAAGGAGTTGTGGGAAGAAGGTGTCGACGTTTATGACTCTTTCAAGAAGGAGGTGTTTAAAATGCAAGCCATGATATTTTGTACTATCAACAACTTCCCAAAGATATGGGAACTTGTCGTGGTATAGTGTAAAAGGCCATAAAGCATGTCCGGTTTGTGAAGAAGGCACATGCTACCATCAACTTCAACATGGAAGAAAGATGGTTTATCTTGGACATAGGAGATTTCTTAGACGTGGCCACCCATATCGTCGATTAAAGAAAGCCTTTTTTGGTGGCCAAGAGTATGAAGATGCTCCGATGGCATTGACTGGGAAGCAAGTATATGAAAAGGTGAAAAATATCGATGTCATCTTTGATAAGACTGCAAAGAGTAGAAAAAAAACAAATATATGGAAAAAGAGATCTGTATTCTTCGATCTTCCTTATTGGCGCAATTTTGATGTGAGACACTGTATTGATGTCATGCATGTGGAGAAAAACGTATGTGATAGTATTGTTAGCATGCTTCTCAACATACAAGGTAGTTCCAAGGATGGTGTGAAGGCAAGATTGGATCTAATAGCAATGGGAATACGCGAAGAGTTACATCCAAGGCTATATGGGAAGAGAACTTATTGTCCCCCGGCTTCTCATACTTTGTCTAAGGATGAGAAACGAAGTTTTTCGAGTGTTTACATGGCACAAAAGTTCCCACGGGGTATTGTTCAAATTTTAAGAGGCTTATATCAATGAAGGACTTGAAATTAGTAGGCCAAAAGTCTCATGATTGTCATGTCTTGATGCAACAGCTACTCCCAATAGCTATTCGAGGCATCACCGAATATGATCTTTGGGTCGTTTCGACTAGACTTTGTTTCTTCTTCAATGCGGTTTGTAGTAAATTTTTCGAGATTGAAAAGTTGGATGAATCGGAGAATGAAGGATATCTTATCTTGTGCCACCTTGAGAAGCTTTTTGTTCCTACCTTTTTTGACATCACGGTTCATCTAATTGTTTATCTAGTGAGGGAGATAAAGTTGTGCGGCCCTATCCATTTACGGTGGATGTACCCAATTGAAAGATCTATGAAATTTCTAAAAGGGTACATGAAGAACGCATACCGGCCAGAAGCATCAATTGTTCAGAAATAAGTTTCTGAAGAAGCCATGGAATTTTGTCAAAATTATTTGGCCAAAGTAAGACATATTGGGCTTCCAAAACGTCATGTCAAGGGGGTAGACGAGGGGCTTCAATAAAGAGTGTGGAACCCGATGAATTGTCACAAGTCCACTTATACATCTTGAATAATGTTGATGAAGTTCAAGACAAGATAGCTGCACATAAAGAAGTTGTAAGGAAAGAAAATCATCGAATGACGAACAAAGGTTGATTAGGGAGCATAACGTAACTTTTGCACACCGGTTCAAATAAAAGGTCGAGGGAGACAAATGTGTTTCGATACAATCAAATGGTTAGCACGTGGTCCCGAGGTTGATGTCATAGTTGGAATTCGTATGTGATCAGTGGTTTTACATTTTACACGAAGTCCCTAGATGATACGATCACAGTCCAGAATAGTGGTGTTATGTTAAAGGCTGAATCTATGCACTTCTCCAGTTCGAAAGACAAGAGGCCTTTAATGGAAGTCATGCCATATTATGGGGTTATTCAAGAGATTTAGAAGGTGGACTATGTGAAAATTAGATTTCCCATTTTCAAATGCAAATGGGTTAATGTCAATAATGATGTTCAGAACGATCGGCTGGGATTTACATTAGTCTATGTCAATGGTAGAAGTTTTGGAGATGAACCTTTTATTATGGAAGACCAAAGAAACAAGTGTTCTATATCACCGATCAAGAAAATAAAATGTGGTCTCGTAGCTCTCAAGGAAAAAGGGTCATTGATATTGATGAGGAAAGTCATTCAAATTATGGTCTTCCTGAGAGTACTCCTTTTTCAAGGGGTCTACCGGACATAAACGAAGAAGATGAAGCGGATAATGAACCCGGCATAAGAAATGATCATCAAGAAGGGATATGAGAGGATATCACTTTATAAAAGAGTCAATTCATAAGGTAATATTCATATGCAGAATTCTTTGAAAACTTTAAGGTTTTACCCATATTATATTCCTTCTATGTTCATAAACAATGTCACTGACTATGAAGTTTGTTCTTGTTTTATTTTTGTGGCGGATCCGATCCAAAGGGGCATGTTATAAAAGAGGATGTTATTACGTTGTTGGGTGGGAATCGATGAAGGCATGGTGAATATTATTTTGGGCATGTATGTTGTATTTGTAACTTATTGTATTTGTAAGTAAGTTATCTTATTGTATTAATTAATTTAGGTGTTGTAGTCATAGTATAATCATTAATTAAAGGTCACATAACTCGTGGTGAATAATATTTGTATTCTTTGTCCCAATTCAATTTATTCATAATTGTTCATAGCTTGTAGCTTAAAGTATCAACTTTTATGTGCTGGATTGGGTGGTGGATTTGTGTGTAATACAATCAGGATGAACAGAACAGGGAAAGTGGATTTGTGTGTAATACAATCAGGATGAACAGAACAGGGAAAATTTAGACTGAAAATAAATACGCCGGTCTTAAATGTAACATCCCAATTTTCGGAAGCATTTTCAAAATAGTTTGATCAGAGTAGAGCATCAGAAGTATTTAAATCGAAGAGTAACTGATAAACATCCACTGTATTGTATATGTTTTCTTCCATAGTGATACAAAAATTTCGAATGACTACAACGTTAAGTATATATCAAAAGAACTTTCTCCAGCCAGTCCTTATGCCTACTGCTTGCCCTTGTCTTCGATCCCGTTCACACCGGATCCTCGAAGCTAAAGTAAGAGCCGAGGTTCAATACCCATTGAACCTCGTGTAATCTTAACCTCATGCTTATGTATGATAAAATATGTATGACAGATATTCATAACATTACAAAGATTAACCAATTCATAGCACACAAGAAATGTAAGGTTACAACAATACATAAGCACACAGCAGATGTAATGTCAATCACAACAACAAGACATAGCACACAAAGACATGCACAAACATGTTTGCACCAACCAAGCCACACGACAGCTCCTCGTGTCCTCGCGCTAGGAAAACTCAACGGCATTACCAAGACGTAACCCGTATAAATAAAGCTGAATGTATAAACAAGTGAACTAAGGCGAGTCTTAGACACGGTGCATGACCCAAGACAAAGTCCTATCCATGACTCTATGAAATAGTCTATCACATATAAGCATACAATAAGCATCAGAGTTAGTGTTACAGTACGCGAACGTACCTTTCACCGTGTAATGGCCACATGCCTGACCTTTGAACCCAGCCCCGGACATCCCGGATATCCTAACATATCACCATAGTACTTAGAATAATATCCTAAGGGATATTTTCACCTCTATTTACCTCTCTACCCTTGGTGGATTTGTTATTTACAATTTTTCCCTTGCATTTATTTAAAAACGTAGTGCAGTATTTTCTGGGCAGATTTTTCAGTAACTTTGAAAAATCATAATTAAATCTACAAAAATCAAAACGAGGATCCGTAAAATTCCTTGGACTCCTTAGGATGTCTATTTTTAATTAAAAATACTCAAGTTTTCCCAGAGTACATGAGTCACTCCCAGTTTTAAAGTTTTGAGCCTCTGCCCAGAATTTTTCCAGAAATTCATAGCCCAACTTTGAGAATTTTTATCTCACTGTACAAAACTCACTTTAACATTTTCTTGGAATTTTTGAAAAGCCCTATATGTATACTTTAACCATGAATTTTCCCAGAATTTTGTAAATTTATTTTCAACATGAACTATTGGAATTTTTATCACTGATTTCAGAAATTCCTACCCGATGAATTTTCGCCAGAGCTTCACTACTTTGCTCATAGTTTTCCAGAAATTTTCCTATACCAAGTAGCTCATCTAATTTTCTAAATATCACCATTTTTGACTATAAAAACATGATATTAAAATTACTCTAGCATATTCAAAATCAAAGCTACTTCTAACTATGAATTTAAGAACTAAAACTTAAAGAACTTAAAGCTAGAGCTAGAGAACTTACCAAGAACTTTGCTCCTTCTTCTCTAAGACTCTCACTCTCACTTTCCCTCTATGTTTCAGTTCCTATGCTTGTGAATTGGTGAGAAAATATGAAGCATATGGCTTGCTATTTATAGGAAAATGGTATGGCAATTGGGTAAATATTTGCAACTTTACTCTTCTTGTGTATGAACCCTTGGATCTAAACTTAGTAAAGAAGTTTTAATCTCATCCATCGATGTGATTAGAAAACCCTAACTTAATCTCTAAGTTTTGCTTTTTGAGAATTAATTTACTTTAATGAAATTTATTTTTGGTTGCTTGATCAATTACCAATACTTTTGAATTCTGAGTATGCTTTTTGATTAGTAGTTGGATATCCAGAATTATGGTCTAATTAGATTCCCCTGGTTGTACTAAGCTTATTCTTCAACGTTTGCAAAAATAGCCTTTACCAGGCTTACTTTCGAGGTTAAATTATGTGGGTTCAAGATAAGTCCTTATATTTTCTCCAGGGTTCCTACTTCTTCAGAACTATTTTTCAAACTAACAATAGTGCTTCCAACTTTTGGGTACATATTGGATTATTGTATATTGCCACAAGTAAGGCTCATTCGGCATACTTTAATATATTGAGGTTATTTTGATAATCTCAAAATAAGACTCGCTTAAAAAGTCCTGGCCTGGTAATATTCAAAGCTCAAATGTGTGAGTAAGACATTTTAATGAATGTATTAACCAAGTTAGCGCTTAATAATTGTCCTTTAAAATGGAGGATGTTACATGCATGGTCTTAATTATAAGATTGGGTTGACTTCTTTTGGAAAAATGAAGGAAGCTAAATAAGCTAATTAATCATATCAAATGTTGTATATCTTTAGATTATATATTAGTTTATTAATTTAACTAATTAATTAGTTTGAAAAAATAAAAATATTTTAAAGCAATTTAATTAGCTTCCTTAACATTTTCAAAAACAGTTAACTTGATTTTATAATGAGGATCAAATGCTTGATGCCTTTGAAAATAAAACTAAATTTGAAAGTAAAAAATATATGTGTAAAAATATATAGTTTTTTAGACTATGGGCAACACAGAACACCCTTATATACTCATATATAATGAATACTCTGTCATTAATAATAAATTTGGGACGTTCTTTGCAATTTTGCAGTTTTAACAAGTACGAAGCTTATAAATATCGTTTCCCATGCAAGTTGCCACCAACCATATGCTATGAAGCAGCCAGCGCAAAGGTTTGACTAAGTTGACAGCCAACAGCCATTCTGAAATTTTATGTTAAACAAAGGGAAACAGTGTAGCACAGACAATCAATTGCATGCTTCCAACAAGGGGAAATTGACCAAAATAATGTTTTCTCAAAAAAATTATACCAAATTAGAGCAGTAGTTGCCAAACTATTTATCGAGTAATGTAGTGAAATTTGATGGTGACCATGACCAGATTTTTCTCTCTGTTTCTCTCCTCGTTCTCCTTCTATGTGTTCGCTTTCCCTTTCGTGCCACTCTGCCTTGCCAAGGCTCTATTCTTCTCCCTTTTCTTCTTTGTCTCTTATTTCTCCTTCACCGCTTGCACGAAAAAATATGCTTCTACCTCGATTTCTCTTTCCACTTGTCTCTTTTCTCACCGTCGATCCAACAAGTGAGTTTCAATTTCAGCTTTTAGGCTACTTTTTTTCCAAAAAAAAAAAAAAAAAAAAAAAAAAAAACTAACTTGGTTAACACGGATCCTGATTTTACCACTAACTCGGACTGGTTTTCCTATAGATCCGCGCTTTTGGGTTCGAACCAACCGCCCGAGTTTCGAACCTTATTTATAAGAGTATAAAATTTGAATTGTCTTAATCATTTAAGAACTCGACAAGAATTGTCTCAAATTTAATAAGCTTTTCTCATTTGTTGCCCTCATTATATATATATATATATATATATATATATATAAATTAAATGGTTGGTGATAGAGTATTAATTATATTTTTCTCTCTTACTTGTCTCTTATAAATAAAGACATACTTGGAAAAAGGTTTATTTTGAGACATGCTTATTATTTTTTGACTAATTTTAACAACTTTTTTAAACTCGCTTAATAAATTCGGTTATCGAGCTCTTATAAATAGGACCGTAGGGAGTACTACACAATGAGTTGCATTAAAAAATTAATTACATTGACAAATAAGCATTAATTGTTATCTAAGTGACTTATATTGTGCATCAAAGAATTCTTCTAAAA
The DNA here is from genome assembly GCA_019022655.1 of Acacia acuminata. NCBI lineage: Eukaryota > Viridiplantae > Streptophyta > Magnoliopsida > Fabales > Fabaceae > Acacia > Acacia acuminata. The sequence continues at coordinate 1,715,554 of JAFJYI010000161.1, read as the reverse complement.
GTATCTCTTTGTATTTTTAATTTTCGGAGGGAGCACAAGTCACTTGGGGGTGGATTAATATTTTTTTTAATCAATTTAATTAATGTTTAAATATAACTCTTTATTGTCCTTCAAAACCTTATTTAATATGGGTAAAGTTAGAAAATGTATTTTAATTTAAGACATATTTAATAAGTGAATTGTTATTTACTTGTTTGGGTAAATTAGTTGAAGGTGACTTATATTACGGACAAGAGGAGTATCATTTAAAAATTCCTATGCAATAAATGAAGAAAATGATGGTCACCTACCTATAATTTTATCATGGGTTAATGTGCTAAAATAACATTTAACTTTTATTTAAAGTTTAATAGTAATCATAAACTATTTTTTTGAGCAAAAGTTACCATAAACTTTCAAATTAAATTGGGGCTAAACCATTAAACCCAACAAACTTCCATCTATTGCAATATAAAAGTACCGAAATACCCCCCCCCCCCCACTTACTAAAAAAAGAGGTCGCTATAAAATCTGGTGATTTGTCATCTCTCTTCCTCTAACCATTTCTTCTTTCACATTCACTCTCCCTCTCTCATTTTCATATTCTCCAGTCTTCATCTTCATCACCACACCTCCATTACCATTGACAATTACGTAAATCATCATCAACAATCCATACCGAAAAAGTAAAAAAAACTGGGAAAAAAAGATCTAGGCCCCATTCTAGTTGTATGCCTTTTTTTTCTTTTTCTTTTTAAATTATTACTATAAACTTGATGCAAAAAAAAAAAAAAAAAAAAAAAAAAAAAAATCTTGAAATTTACACTATAGGTTCTGAATTTTTATTTTTATTTATTTTTTATAATGGTACTAATAAGCAAAGTTAGGATTGTTAATGGTATGAAGTAAAACGATTATAATAAACAACTTTTTACCTTTTTCAGTATTTTACTTTTCTAATATGGATTGTTGATGATGATTTTTTGGTATTGTATATGAAGAGTGGTGGTGGTGATGAATACGAAGAGTGGAGAATATTGGGGTTTTTTATGGGGGGGGGGGGGGGGGGGTGGTTTAACTGTTAGAGGAAGAAAGATGAAAAATCATCATATTATATACTAGCCACGCTTTTGTAATACCCTAAAATCATATTTAGTATAACCACTATATTTTGATAAATAATACCTATTAAAATAGGTAAATATGTGGTCTCAAAAATGTTATAGCTTACCTAATTTAATTTAGGGAATTTTCTCCTAGAATTAAATAAACCAAAAGACCCAAATTTTCTAATCTTCAAATAGGGATCATAATACACCCTATAATTAAACATCTAGTTCTTATATAATCAAAGATAAACCATAAAGGGTTGTGAAAATGATTAATAAGATTAAAGAACAATAAGAACAATAAATGGGTAATTAAATTTATATTAATTAGATTAGTTACATAAATATTCATGGCTTATCCAAAGTGGCAACTAAAGAGGATTAGTTAGGAGTATATTGGCTTAATTAAATATCAAGGACCAATAAGGGTTCAATATTAGAATAAAATGAATTTCTAAGGGTCATAATTAATTTAAGAACCTATCATACTTTTACAAATATACCCTAATAACTCACATAAATGTTAGCAAATAATTACTAAAATACAAAGGTGAATTTATTATAATCTATTGATTATATTTCCATCTAAATTCCACTTTGGAATTAATAAACCAATGGTTAATTATAAAACTACATATTGAAGACAATAAAATGTGATATTAAATCACATAAAATAACAACTATTTTAAATGATCATAAGGCAAGAAAATAGCACATAAATTAATGATTAATTTATAACCAAAAGTTATGAAACCACTTAATTATATTAAAGCAAATTAGCAACAACAAATGAACAAATGAGCTTGCAATAATTAAGGTTAATGGCAAAACACATGTAACTGCACATCAGGGATATACTTTAGCCTAAATACAAGTGGTAGATGGCAATGAAAATAAATAGATATTAAAGGGAATAAAATACCTAATATTCATTGAATTTATGCCACAAATACACATATCAAGCTTGGGACAAATATCACCTTGATTTTACCCAATTCATATATTTAATTTTAAAATGATTAAAGGCAAATTAGAGACATCTAAAGGATGCAATAATTTTCAAAAATTAGAGGCTAATTATACATGAACATAATTAAGCCAATAAAAATGAAGAATTAAGCTTGTCTAGTAAAGCACTAATTTCCATGGTTAGTGAACAAATCAATTAACCAATGACAAATGCAATCAAGAAGCATATAAGAAACTTGATTAAGGGGGTAATTAAGCTTCATCAAGGCTGCCCTAAAAGTCATCAATGACATCATAAACTTGTCAAAGAAGTAGGATGGAACTTGTTGAAGAAGGGGGAGAACTTGTTGAAGAAGGAAGGCAACTTGTTGAGGAATGGAGAAAACTTGTTGAAGAAGGGAGACAACTTCTTGAAGAAGTGAGACAACTTGTTGAGGAAGTAGAGACAACTTGTAAGGTAAGTAAGGGCTTGAAATTTCCCTATAAATAGGAGGGCTTGCCCTCTTCATTCTTCACACCAAACTCAACCAAAGTAGATGAGTTTTAGAGAGGAAGAGAGTAGAGAGAATCATAGCGGGAAGCAAGAAGGAGGAGGAAGTTCTTCAAGGGTGAGTTTTCTTGTTCTTGAGTTCTTGTTTTAAATTCATAGTAAGTTTATGTTTGATCTTTAAACCTTCCAAGAAGTTTTGATTTCATGTTTTTATGGTTAAATATGTCTTTATTTCTAAAATATGATGAAAAATATTATGGAGCAAAATTCTTGGAAGTTATAGATCAAAGTAGCGAAATTCTGGCACAATTTACGGTTAGGCGTTTTCGAAAGTCAATTACAAAAAGGCCAATATCTTATGTTGAAGAAGAAGTTCTAAAATTCTGAAAATTTTCATGGTTAAAGTAGACATATAGATATTTCCAAATATACCTAGAGTGTGTCAATTAGAGTTTTTTGTAAGGAGATAAAAGTTGTAGAAAATAGGCTACGAAATTCTGGAATTTTTCTGGGCAAGATATGAACACGTGACAACTGGGAATGTTTCTTAAGTTATGGGAAAACCTTAGTATTTTTTATCCAAAATAGACATCCTAAGGAGTCCGGGAATTTTACAGATCCTTGTTTTGATTTTTTTAGAATTAATTATGAATTTTCGAAGTTAGCAAAAATTCTGCCCCGAAATGCTGAATCAGCGTTTTTGAAAAAAAAAATAAAGGGATATAATTGGAGTAACAAATCCACTAGGGGTAAAAAGACCGGTAGAGGCTAGAATATCTCCTAAGATGTTATTTATGAGGTAATAATGCGATAATACTATTATAGGATATCCGGGAAAATCGGGAGACGTACTGACCAAGCAAGCGTACTGCTATCCGAACGGACTAAGGTATGGACGCGTACTGTAACACTAACTCTGATGCTTATTGTATGCTTATATGTGATAGATACTTTCATAAAGACATGGACGAGACTTTGTCTTGGACATGCACCATGACTAAGTTTATGGGGCTTAGATCACTACATATACATTCAGCTTTACACGAGTTATAGTCTTAATAATACCGTTGAGTTTTCCTAGCACTGAGGACACGTGGATTCGTGGCACTGGAGAGTGCAGACTATTGATGTTGTGTGGAAAAGAAAAGATACTGTTACTGTTTGTTTGATTATTGCTGTAATGTCATGAATATCTGTCATACATATATTGTCATACTTAAGCATGAGGTTAACCGTTACCTGAGGTCCGATAGGCATTGGACCTCAGCTCTTACCATAGCTTCAGGGTCCGGGGAACCAAGGGCCGAAGACAGGAGTAAGCGGAGTAAACAGCACGCGTAAAGACCCGACTGAAGATCCTATTTTTAGACTTGTACCGGTATAACACTAGTGCAAAAAAGGGCTTTAAGACCGCCTCATTTAGAGCGGAGAACCGACACCCTAGTCTTAAAGGAATGACCGGTGGTAGTTCCGTAAATATAAAGAACTTCTTGCACCGGACCAATTTTTCACCGCTCTTAAAAACATTATTGAGACCGACTAAAAAACAACCGGTCTTAAAAATTGAATTGAAATTTCAATTACTTTATAAATATATCTCATATAGCCGTACTTATATTTTCTCGCGGTAAAACATAATAAGGAAAAATTTAAATATAAAAAGTCTAAATTTTTAAGACCGAACTTATCAAAAAGACGGTCTTAAAAGTTTTCTTTTAAGACCGGACATATGATACTTCCGGTACGAAAAAAGTTCATTAATATTAAGACCGGCATTTTACAAGGAACGGTCTTAAAGGTTAAACTTTTAAGATCGGACTTTTAATATGACCGGGATTAATGTAAATATTAAGACCATCTCTTTTGCATCCGGTCTTAAAAATCCACGCAAGTTATACATTTCTTCGCGCGAAAGCTTTTGTTACTCGTGGAGAACCTCTCGTTCACGTTCCGAAACCCTTCCTATTGCATTACCTCTCTTCCTCGCCCACGTACCATCAGCCCCCCTCGTTACTCTCTCATTTGCTCGCATTCCTCTCTTCCCGTCTCGAAAATGGACGGTGAAAACGATTCTATTCGTGTGCCGGCAACGCCGTTCCTCGGTGTGACTCGTGTGAGTGAGAATGAACCCTCTTCATCTCACAATGAGGCTCGTAATCGCCCCGCACGCCGTGGTAGAAGAGGCACACGAATGATGGATGTGACCCTAAGCTCGACTTCCGGGTCAAAGCTCGAGATTCAGTTTGATGGAAGGTTGGAACCCGTCGGTCCTAATAAAAGCAAATATAATAGTTTTGTCGGCCGTCTAGCACGCAAAGAAGGTTAGCATCTTGACAGATGAGTGGAAAAGTTTGGACTCTAAGAATGTAAAGGATCCTATTTGGGAGACTATCCGGGTTACATACACCGTCCCCGATCGTCGAAGTTGAAAGACAAGACATTGTCTTATTGTGCTGATCGGTGGAGGAAGTTTAAGACCTTTCTCGCTAACACGTATATTTTCTCCGAGGTTCCGCCTCGCCAAACATCCTTGGGAAGTTTACACATTTATGGATGAACGAATTTGGCGACAATTTGTTCTTCGAGGACCACTCCCGAAGCTCGGTGAGTTTATATTTAGTTTTGTTTTCCCTTTTGTTTGCTTATTAACCCGTGCGGATATGTGAATGTTATTGTGTTCATCTAATCCTGTTTGTTATATAATGGTTCGGTGTGTGAATAGAAGTATACATTTCCTGCCTTTGTCTATGCAAGTCTGATATGTAAACCCTGAAAAGGTAAAATACTGATGAGAAGGTATTAATTGTGTAATGGTTTGTCTTGCAAAGGAGGAAAAGGTGATCATTGATGCACCGCTCCTCTCCAAACCGATGAGTCAAGCTTGTGAGTGATGTCAAGGGAACCTTCATCCCTTAGCCGGTGAAGCTAGTACATGTCTCTACTGCTCCTGAAGCTTCAACCCCTCCTCCTCAAGTTCCATCCCCTCGTCAAGCTCTATCCCCTCCTCAAGCTCTATCCCCTACTACTAAGTTGGCTGCTGCCAGGGAAAAAATATCCGATATGATGAAGAGTGGATATTTTAAGGATAAATCGTGGCCTGCCAATGAAGTAGTAGGCATCCCTCATCCTCAACCCGTTCAAGTTGACACCATTGATGTTGAGTCCCTGCTGCTTCCTCGACAGGAGCTTACTGATGCAGTTGTTCAAATTTTTATGAAGTAAGTATCTTCTGTCTATGAGTACATAATTTAAATGCATCATTTAGACATACATACATATATACTAATTCCCTTATCGATGTCATTATTGTAGGTTCTTGCATCAAGAATTGGTTCAAAAGGGTAGGATCAACGATTTTGGATTCTTGTGCCCTGTCTATTCAAGTCAAACATCCATGAAGGAGAGACAGACGTACATATCAAAGAGGGTGTGTGAAGTGAGAAGAAAGTTGTACTTTTTGCCATTCTTCCACAGGTACATATCAAAAATCTTGTCCGCAATTCACTTAATTCTGCTACATATATCACTGAGTATAGTTTACTCGCGTGAATTTTCAGCCGCCACCGGGCGCTTGGTCCTCATGTGCATGGAGGAGCATGAAGTTATCTTCTTATGCTCCACTCACGGTGAGCCATTGCCTACGTTAGTGAAGACCATCAACGAGTAAGCATGTCATTTTGATTCTCTTGTCTCGAAATCTCTCGCTATGAATTTTCGGAATCATTGATAAATTTGTGATTTTGATGATAGTGCCATGAGGACCTTCCAAAGAGTAGAAAAGAAAAGGCGTGGTACTCAGACAACCCCATATGGTACGCACTGCAGGTTGGTACAATATTTGTAGCACACTGCCTTGTGAACTTGGTCATTAAGCTATATATATATATATATGCTCTTATATATATTTCTTGTTCTTTTTAGACCCGTCGGCAACCATTGGCGTCCAACCTATGTGGCCAGTATATCATGAAACAGATGTATGATATTACCACGCGAGGGGATACTAAATTAACTGCAAAGGTAAATGTATTTGATGTTACATATTATGCAAGATTATTCAGTTTTAACGGCTTAGTGTTACAAATGAAATATGCACGCAAGTTAATTCGATTCTTTGTCTTTGATGTTACGTATGTTTGAATGCACTTGCTCCCTTTTCTCATGATGAACTGGAGCACATACGCAATGTGTTTTGTGAATATTTGTATGGTCTGATCTTAGAGTCACAAAAAAGACAATAATTAATATCCTAAATTCATTTGTACGTATATTCCGTAGCAACAATAATCGATCTTCTCGTAAATTTGTTTATTTTTTTTGAACAATTCATTTGTAAATATACATAGGCAATGTAAAATTCAATAAATAAATTTAGTTAATTTTTCGAACAATTTTCTTGTGTCCATTTTGGGTTTCGAATGTATTATTGGATGGTGGATATAGCTATTTAATTTAGTGTTTGAAATTTGAGACTTTTAGGACCGTACATTAACCGCATGTCCGGTCTTAAAGGTCCGCAAAGTCTTCGGTGTAAAAAGTATGGGACTTTTAGGACCGTATATTGCTTTAGTGTCCGCTCCTAAAAGCCCCGCATGAACTTTCGGACCGGACGTATTATAAAAGGTCGATCTTAAAAGTCACTCTTAAAAGTCCGCTTAACTTTTAGGACCGTATTATTATAAATAATCGGTCTTAAAAGTCCTTTGCTTACAAGTCTGCTTAACTTTTAGGACCGTATATTTTTATTTGTGCGATCTTAAAAGTCAGTACCTTTAAATACCCCTTTTCGCACAAATTAAATGGATAGGGTTGAAGACAACCGAGGTTCTCGCGTTCGCTCAAGCTAGGTCCTTCATTATCGTCGTTTTTACCTTTCCATGTGTGGAGCAAAGATTATCGGTGTCCCTTTTATTTTGTCTTTTTTCTTTTTTGTCGGAAAAAGAAGGAAGATAATGAAAAGGACACTTTGTTTCCAACATGGGGAGGTAAAACCGACGATAACGAAGGTCCAACCTTGAGAAGAATAGTCACTTTGTTTGTTCTTATTTGAATAAGGTAAATGATCCATTTTTTTGTATGTTCTTAACTGTATTCTGTGAATTTCGTTGTTGACTTACACGAGGACAATGTTTTGTTTGTTTCCTTTTTGTCGGAAAAAGAAAGACGATAATGAAAAGGACAAGAGGCAATCGGATATGGAAACCAAAGCTGACAAAAAATGGCAGTGTTTTTAGGACCGTCGATTTACTAACTAAAAGTCTTCGTTCTTTTATTTTAGGTTTTTTAGTCTGCCATTATCCATCCTTCATAGTTGCCTTGTTTATTGCTTTCCAGGTTCAGATAATGGATAAAGTACTAAACTCGCACGAGAACAAAATTTAAAAATATTTTCTTTACTAATTTTTTTATAGGGCAGCGATCACAAAAAAAAAACAAAATAAAAAAGCAACAAAAAAAAAAACTAATCCCTCTCGTAGTCGGAGAGGGAGGGGGCGTCGGAGTCGTCGAGTTGTCGGAGTCGTCGGAGTCATCTTCAGCGGGATCGTACTTCACGTCATTGGCGTGGAGTAGCATGTTCAACTTGTTGTTCATGGTATGAGCAAGCTGAACCAATTGGCCCAAGTGTCGATCGATTTTATCGACACGGGCCACTGGAGATCGCACCAACCGCTTCACGGTCGGATTTGGAGGAGGCAAAGTGGCGGAGGGGGGCGAGGTTGAAGAGGAGGAGGAGGAAACGGAGGACTGAGGGAGCAGCCATTACGGTGGAGGCTAGGCGGTGGAGGAGGCCGTGTAGAAGTGATGGAGAAGAATGTGAAGAAAGTACAAGAACAACGGGTTTAAATAGAGAACCCATCCTGAACAATGTGAAACGCCGGAAAATTTAATGAGGAGACGCATTGTTCATCAGAATACGAGGAGATGCCTAGTTGGGAAGTTTATCTGGAAGCCGAAGAGACTCTGCATCATTCATTTGAACAGTGTGTAAGTACCGGGTAAATGATAAAAGGTCGGTCTTAAAAGTAAGACTTTTAGGATCGGACTTATTATAAAAGATCGGTCTTAAAACAAAAAAATAAATAATAGAATTTTATACCGCATACCTATAAGTACCGGGTTAATGATAAAAGGTCGGTCTTAAAAGTAATTTAGACTTTTAGGACCGGATATTTTAAAAAAGGTCGGTTTTAAAATAAAATGATTTGCAAAAATATTAAATAATGGAATTTTATACCGCGTACCTATAACTCCTTATTAATTCCTCACTACCTCGTAACTCCAAACTACGTACGTGGCTATCTCGAGAACAAATCTGCCGCCTTTATTAATTAACTCCTCATACCTCGCCCCAACTTCTCAAAGATTGGTTAGATACAAGAGAACCGCTCGTAGGGGTGCTCTTAGTCTTGATGCTCGTGCCTTCCGTCGATCGTTATACGGTGCACCTCCTCCATCGAGAGTGCATTCCATTGTGACAGAAGAGTCTCGGGTCGTTGGACCCATTGTTATTTCTTCGGATGATGAAGAGATTGCCACACCCCCTCCATCCTCGCTCCCCTCTCCAACCGGTTGGCCCCGGCGTGCCTCCCGCCGACCCCTCTCCTCTTTCCTCTAGTGATGCATTGTGGCCGATGCAACGAAGACAGAACTTGCCGATCTCCGGCGGGAAATTAATGCATTCACGTCGAAATCGCGAAGGCTTTGGAGGATAATAAGCTTTAGGAGATGTTTAGTCGATTCTTGTTTTTGATAATTTTTTGCTTGTTTTTCTTTTGTATTTTTTCTTGTGTACGTGCATATGCAAGTAATATATGTAATTAAAGAAACTCCGTTTTTCCTTTAATTAGGACCGGAGTATTATAAAACTTCGGTCTTAAAAGGTTTTATATATAGAACCGTCTACTTTTTAATGAACCGGTTTAATTGTCTCAATTTAGGTCCGGAGTATTATAAAACTCCAGTCTTAATAAAATCCAAAATATAAAACATGTCTCGCTCCGTCGCGCGGAATATTAAATTTCCTCTCTCGAACTTCTCTTGTCGCGCCTAAAGTGTTACTCGTGCTCGCCGCCACTTCGTCCGGGTTCGCGTTGCTCTCTCGACAATCACTTTCTCGTTCGTTAGCTAAACGTCTATAGACCAAGCCGTAAGAGGTGTTTCGGTTATATAACTTTATGATTTTCCCCGCTCATCGTTCGGGTTTTTCCGGGTTGAGCGAAATCGATCAAATGTTCTTGTGGGCTTCGTGTTGTTAATGGATATTGTATTTTGAAGATTATAATTGCACTTTAGACCTACCCAACTGACCAATAAATGTTTTTAGGTTACTCTTGCTGTCTGCAACATCAACGTTCATGGCGGGAGAAGAAAGACTAAGCAAATGCATTTGAATTTATATGCTACAGGTGAGTCCACAAGACCTTCATGCGATGCATTTAATTTCCTCGTCATGCATTTATTTTGGTTCTTGGATTCACTGCGATACATTTATGACCAAAAGTGTTTCTTCGTTCGCATTTAATGAGCAAGTTTATCCGAAAAAAGGAAAAAAAAAGACATAACCGACATTTGAGCATATATATGTATGTTAAATCTTTCCGTCTATATATATAGGAATTCTACTATGGATCACGGTTGGATAAATGCTAAATGGACGAGTGTTGAATATCGAATGGGGTGAGGGACTTTATAAAATTTGCTAAACAAAATGCTCATGATGAGGGTGGGAAGTTTTATTGCCCTTGTGTAAAATGTTTGAATAACAGGCGACTAAGTCCTGAAGTTATACACACACATTTAATTTGTGAAGGAATTTGTAAGACTTATACGATGGGTATGGCATGGTGAAAAAATACCAAGTGGGTCTCAACATAGGGAAGTGGCCTTTGATGGTAATGACACGGATATGGATGATCACATAGAGGACATTATCCGTGATGTAGGAGAAGAGGCTTTTCATCAATCACATGCATATGGTAATATGTGCGAAGATGTAGAGACCCTCTATACCGTGGGTGTAAAAAATACCAATTGTTGAATGCCGTATTGAAATTGGTAAGCTTGAAGGCACGTCATGGATGGAGCGACAAGAGTTTTTCAGAAATGCTTGAGGCTTTTATGGACATGCTTCCGGATGATAATGTGTTGCCGCATCGATACTATGATGCTAAGAAAATACTTTGTCCACTGGGGATGGATTACAAAAAGATCCATGCATGCCCGAATGATTGCGTATTGTATATAAAAGAGTTTGAAGAGGAGAAGAATTGTCCGAAATGTGAAACCCCAAGGTACAAGTCAAATAAGGGGCCTGCAAAAGTGTTGTGGTATCTTCCAATCATACCAAGGTTCAAGCGGTTGTTTGCGAATGAAAATGATGCAAAAAATTTGAGGTGGCATGCGAGATGAGAGGATTTCGATGGAAAGCTTCGACATCCGACCGATTCTTCTCAATGGAAGAAAATCGATCAATTATTTCCGAACTTCGGCGAAGAACCTAGGAACCTTAGGCTTGCCCTTAGCACGGATGGCATGAATCCATATGGAAGTCTTAGCAAAGATACATAGTTCATGGCCTGTACTACGATTATTTACAACTTATCTCCAATGTTATGCATGAAACGAAAGCACATCATGCTGTCTATGTTGATTTTGGGACCGAAACAACCCGAAATGACATTGATGTTTACCTTCAAATTTTGATCGAAGACTTGAAGGAGTTGTGGGCGTAAGGTGTTAATGTTTTTGACTCTTTCAAGAAGGAGGTGTTTAAAATGCGAGCCATGATATTTTTTACTATAAACGACTTCCCAGCATATGGGAACTTGTTAGGGTATAGTGTAAAAGGCCATAAAGCATGTCCGGTTTGTGAAGAAGGCACACGCTACCATCAACTTCAACATGGAATAAAGACGGTTTATCTTGGACATAGGAGATTTCTTAGACGGGGCCACCCATATCGTCGATTAAAGAAAGCCTTTTTGGTGGCCAAGAGTATGAAGATGCTCCGGTGGCATTGACTAGGGAGCAAGTTTATGAAAAGGTGAAAAATATCAATGTCGTCTACGGTAAGACTGCAAAAAGTAGAAAAGAAACAAATATATGTAAAAAGAGATCTGTATTCTTCGATCTTCCATATTGGTGCAATCTTGATGTGAGACACAGTATTGATGTCATGCATGTGGAGAAAAACGTATGTGATAGTATTGTCGGCACGTTTCTCAACATACAAGGTAGTTTCAAGGATGGTGTGAAGGCAAGATTGGATCTGATAGCAATGGGAATACGTGAAGAGTTACATCTAAGGCCAGATGGGAAGAGAATTTATTGTCCCCCGGCTTCTTATACTTTGTCTAAGGATGAGAAACGAAGTTTTTGTGAGTGTTTACATGGCACAAAAGTTCCCACGGGTATTCTTCAAATTTGAAGAGGCTTGTATCGATGAAGGACTTGAAATTAGTAGGCCAAAAGTCTCATGATTGTCATGTCTTGATGCAACAACTACTCCCAATAGCTATTCAAGGCATCGCCGAATATGATCTTCGGTCGTTTTGACTAGATTTTGTGTCTTCTTCAATGCGCTTTGTAGTAAAGTTTTCGAGATTGAAAAGTTGGATGAATTGGAAAATGAAGGATATCTTATCTTGTGCCACCTTGAGAAGCTTTTTGCTCCTACATTTTTTGACATCATGGTTCATCTAATTGTTCATATAGTGAGGAAGATAAAGATGTGCGGCCCTATCCATTTACGGTGGATGTACCCAATTGAAAGATCTATGAAATTCCTAAAAGGGTACGTGAAGAACGCATACCGGCCAGAAGCATCGATTGTTCGAAAATATGTTTCTGAAGAAGCCATGGAATTTTGTCAAAATTATTTGGCCAAAGTAAGACATATTAGGCTTCCAAAACGTCAGCATGCTGATGGGGGTAGACGAGAGGCTTCCGTAAAGAGTGTGGATCCTGATGAATTGTCACAAGTCCACTTATACATCTTGAATAATGTCGATGAAGTTCAAGCCAACATAGCTGCACATAAAGCAAATTTGTAAGGAAAGAAAATCATCGAATGACGAACAAAGGTTGATTAGGGAGCATAACAAATTTTGCAAACGGGTTCAAACAAAAGGTCGAGGGAGAAGAATGTGTTTCGATACAATCAAATGGTTAGCAGTGGTCCCGAGGATGATGTCATAAGTTGGAATTCGTATGTGATCAATGGTTATACATTTTACACGAAGTCCCTAGATGATACGAGCACATCCCGAGAATAGTGTTGTTATGTTAGAGGCCGAATCTATGCACTTCTCCAAATCAAAAGACAAGAACCCTTTATTGGCAATCATGCCATATTATGGGGTTATTGAAGAGATTTGGGAGGTGGACTATGTGAAAATTAGATTTCCCATTTTCAAATGCAAGTGGGTTAATGTCAATAATGGTGTTCGGATCGATCGGCTAGGATTTACATTAGTCGATGTCAATGGTAGAAGTTTTGGAGATGAACCTTTAATTATGGCAGACCAGGCAAAACAAGTGTTCTATATCACCGATCAAGAAAATAAAATGTGGTCTCGTAGCTCTCCAAGGAAAGAGGGTCATTGATATTGATGAGGAAATGAATTCAAATTATGGTTCCCGAGAGTACTCCTTTTTCAAGGGGTCTACCACATGAACGAAGAAGATGAAGCGATAATGAACCCTAAGATAAGAAGTGATCGTCAAGAAGGGATATGGGAAGATATCACTTTATAAAAGAGTCAATTCATAAGGTAATATTCATATGCAGATTTCTTTGAAGACTTTAAGGCTTTAACTATATATATTATATTCCTTCTATCTATGTTCATAGTTAATGTCACCGACTATGAAGTTTGTTCTTGTTTTATTTTTGTGGCGTGATCCAATCCAAAGGGGCATGTCATATAAGAGGATGTTATGTTGTTGGGTGGGGGAATCGATGAAGGCATGGTGAATATTATTTTGGGCGCATGTATGTTGTACTTGTAACTTATTGTATTTGTAAGTAAGTTATCTTATTGTATGAATTAATTTAGGTGTTGTAGTCATAGTAATCATTAATTAAGAGGCCAAATAGCTCATGGTGAATAATATTTGTATTCTTTTTCCAATTCAATTTATTCAAATAATTGTTCATAGCTTGTAGCTTAAAGTATCGAATTTTATGTCTTGGATTGGGTGGTGGATTTGTGTATATATATAATCGTGAAGAACAAAGCAGGGAAAAATTCAGAAAAATTTAGACCAAAATAATAAGCCGGTCTTAAATGTTCACTTGTTAAGATCAGATGTAATTATAAGACCGGTCTTAAAGGTCGGACCACTTTTGAGTTTTGATATTAAACCGGTCTTAAAAGTTGGTCTTTTAAGACCGGTATATTTAGACGTCCGGTCTTAAATCAAAATCTTTAAGACCGGATGTATTTATCATCCACTCTTGAAAGTCGGTCTTTTAAGACCGTGTATAATTAATCGTCCTGGTCTTAGAAGCCGCTATTTTTCAGACCGTATGTGTCTTGTCCGGTCTTATAATTCCGATCTTTTAAGAGCGGCCTATTTTTTGGCCGGTCTTAAAAGTTGAGCTTTAGGACCGAACAAAAAATATTTCGTCTTCATTTAGTACAACTTTTAAGACCCAAGTTTTTAAATGTCCGGTCTTAAAAGAGTTTCTTTAAGACCGGTTCGAGTCCGGTCTTAAATGGTAGACTTTTAATACCGGCTAGAACAAGACCGGTCGCATGTCCGGTCTTACGACCCCTCTTTTGTCCGGTGTTAAAAGCCTTTTTTGCACTAGTGTAACATTACTCAGATAAATGTACTGTACATTATGAACAGACGAATACGCCACAGCTAATGATATATCAGTTACGCACTCTTTTACTTGCTCCGATGCTCTACTCTGATGAAAAAAAAAATTATTTCGCTCTTGAAAATTGGGGTGTTACACTTTTTTATTAAGTGGAGGTATTTCGGTGTTTTCATATTTTAATATATGAAAGTTGGTTAGGTTTAACAGTTTTGTCCCAATTTTAAAAGTTTATAGTTACTTTTGCTTTAAAAAATAGTTTATAATTACTATTACATTTTTCATATAAAAGTTTGAATACCATTTTAGAACCTTAACCCTTTTATCATCACTAGTCACAAAATGTAAGATATATAGGTCCCAAGCCAAGGAGGTAATAAACTAAGTTCTTATATTTATCTTTACCTCTCAACACTTTGATGATAGGGAGCGTGAGCTATGATATATATCGACGTGCGGTTTATATATATTTTTCAACCGGAAATTTCTAAATAAAAAGATGACTTAAAAATGATAATTATAAAATTAATTTGATTTTAGATTCTATACCCATACCCATTAGATTTTCCAAAATAATAATAATAATAAAGATTACGAAGTTAAATCTAGACTGTCCATCAAAGTGAGAGGCACCAAACTCGTTGGCTCTCACTCTCTCCACTTATTTATTCGATTAATTTTGGGAAAAACTTTTTAACGTCTCAAGGATCAAGAAAATGTTCAAAAAAGCCTACAAAAAATGCTAATGTCAAAAATGTCCCAAAGAGTTGTTAAAACCATGGAGTTATTAATCACTTACTGAAGAAGTTGTTAATGAGACTCTTTTGACATTAGAATTTTCTATGAGACTTTTTTTTGACATTTTCTTAGTTCCTTGGAACCTTAAAGGGATTTTCCCTTTAATTTTTACCTTTTTTGTACACGTTATAATGTTAATTTCACACACACCCCTCCTAAGATTATTTTATTTGATGGTTGATGAATTTACTTAAATTATTTAATTAGTCATTAACACTGCATAAAATAAAAATAATTGATCACTGCTGTAAGCAACTAAAAAAATCTATATCTATCTTACCGCTCATAATATAGCTTTAACTAAACATTATTCTTTCTCCAGTAAACACAATGATTTTTTTTCTTCTTCTTCTTCATCGTCATCTTCAGCGCCACCCAATCAGCCGCCTCTGTATTCAAAGATGTCAACTGCACAGCCAACATCACTTTCACTTGGGGGGTGGATTAGCCAACATCACTTTCACTTTGGGGGTGGATTAATATTTTTTTAATCAATTTAATTAATTTTTAAATATAACTCTTTATTTTTTTATTGTCCTTCAAAACCCTATTTAATATGGGTAAAGTTAGAAAATGTATTTTAATTTAAGCCATATTTAATAAGTGAATTGTTATTTACTTGTTTGGGTAAATTAGTTGAAGGTGACTTATATTACGGACAAGAGAAGTATCATTTAAAAATTCCTATGCAATAAATGAAGAAAATGATGGTCACCTACCTATAATTTTATTAAAAGTTTAATAGTAATCATAAACTATTTTTTTGAGCAAAAGTTACAATAAACTTTCAAATTAATTTGGGGCCAAACCATTAAACCCAACAAACTTCCATCTATTGCAATATAAAAATACTTGAAATACCCCCACTTACTAAAAAAAGAGGCTGCTATAAAATCTGGTGATTTGTCATCTCTCTTCCTCTAACCATTTCTTTCACATTCTCTCTCCTTCTCTCTCTCTCATTTTCATATTCTCCACTCTTCATCTTCATCACCACACCACCATTACCATCAACAATTACATAAATCATCATCAACAGTCCATACTAAAAAAAAGTAAAAGAAAAAAAACTGGGAAAAAGAAGATCTAGGCCCCATTCTAGTTTGTACGCCTTTTTTTCTTTTTCATTTTAAATTATTACTATAAACTTGATGCAAAAAAAATTTCTTGAAATTTACACTATAGATTCTGATTTTTGTTTTGTTTTTTAAAATAATGGTACTAATAAGCAAAGTTAGGATTGTTAATGGTAGGAAGTAAAACGATTATAATAAACAACTTTTTACTTTTTTAAGTATTTTACTTTTCTAATATGGATTGTTGATGATGATTTTTTGGTATTGTAAGTGATGGTGGTGTGGTGGTGAATATGAAGAGTGGAGAATATTGGGTTTGGGGTTGGGGGTGTGAAAGTAACTATTAGAAGAAGAAAGATGAAAAATCACCATATTATATAGTAGCCCCGGATTTTTATTAAGTATTCGGTGCTTTCATATTGTAATATATGAAAGTTGGTTAGGTTTAATGGTTTTGCTCTAATTTTGAAAGTTTATAGTTACTTTTGCTCCAAAAAATAATTTACAATTACTGTTACATTTTTCATATAAAAGTCTGAATACCATTTTAGAACCTTAACCCTTTTGTCATCACTAGTCACAAAATGTAAGATAGGCCACAAGCCGAGGTAATAAACTAAGTTCATATATTTATCTTTACCCCTCAACACTTTGATGGGGAGAGTGATGTCACGGCCTTGGACTTGATCTCCCAAATATCGTGCCGGCCTTAGTTTGATCACTCCTCTTGATCCTTGCTAAGTCAGTCGAACCCTCACGAGTAGGCAAAGAACCAAAGACTAAGAGAACTTTAGAGAGAGAAAGAGAACTTAGAGAAAGAAGCTCTTGAACAACACTTTGATTGAATTCCCTTGGATGGAATGGGGGACCTCTACTAGGTGATGGGGGCATCACCAGGATGGGTGGGGGAGCTTGGCACGGTCTCACCGTGACGGGTCCCACATCAGGCAGGATGAGGGAAGTTTCTGGGGCTTATATAAAATGTGGTGCGCCTCTGCTATCAGTTCGAGCTTTTTGCATGATGGTTAGCGCCTCTCAAAGTTAAGCATGCTCAGTCCAGGAAAATCTTAGGATGGGTGACCCCCTGGGAAGTTCCTGTGCTGGTGTGCTTCCGAGCGTGACAACGTGGTATTAGAGCTGACCTCGCCTCGCCTCGCTGTGGTGGCTCCGCCATGGATGGAATGGAGGTGGACCCTCACTCGGTGATGGGCTGGAGGTGGACCCTTACTTGGTGATGGGCAGTGGTGGTGGGCCCCCTGTGTGGAAAGGGGTGGGCTGCCTCCCCCATGGATGGAATGGGGACCCCTACTGGGTGATGGGGGCATCACCAGGTTGGGTAGGGGAGATTGTCACGGTCTCACCGTGACGGGTCCCACATCAGGCAGGATAAGGAAGTTTCTGGGGCTTATATAAAATGTGGTGCGCCTCTGTTATCAGCTCGAGCTTTTGGCATGATGGTTAGCGCCTCTCAAAGTTAAGCGTGCTCAGTCCAGGAAAATCTCAGGATGGGTGACCCCCTAGAAAGTTCCTGTGCTGATGTGCTTCTGGGCGTGACAGTGAGCTTTGATTATATGGACGTGCGGTTTATATATTTTTTTCAACTGGAAATTTCTTACTAAAAAGATGATTTTAATAATTGTAACACTTCGGAGGGCGCGCATTCTTTACCTTAAACTTACACAGTAGTGTGGCAAAATCAGAAATAGTTTGTTATACTGATACAACGGAAGTTAAACTTGATTACATGACAGGGATATTCCCAGGGTTTATACCCCTTTATATATGTTTACATTCATTATAGACAGTGAAACTTAAACTAATTTAAACATTGTCGTCCCTCGGTTCTTCAACTATCCTTGTGCTGGGCCGTCTTCAAGCAACTCTCCCTCCTTGAACCTTGGGCAGTACTTCTCTTCCTGTGCTCACCTTAATACTGGTTGGTAGTGGAGGGTGAGATTTTGAGGAATCCCAGTAACAGACAATACCAGTACAATGCATGCAAGATGTTGAAATTTTAGGAGAAAATCCCATGGGTTATGAATAAGAAGAAGGATGGAAAAGAAGAGAAAAAGTAAGAAGGAATGTGTGTGTGAGAGAATAGTCCCATATTGCTTAGTTGGAGAGAAGTTGGAGGGTATATAAGCCCCAACTTGACTCCTACTAATTGGGCCCTTGGGCCAACCCACTTTAGTGGAGGGGTGAGGACTTAGGTGACCCTTGATCCACCACACACACATGCGTGCGCCGCCGCCGGTCGGTCGGTCGGTCGTGTCACCCCCACCCCGGTCGGTCCTCGCGTGTGAAATAAAAAATTAATTTTTTATTAGATTATTTTTTTGGATTAAAAATAATTTTTTATTAAATAATTTTTTGAATTTACGAACGTTTAAATAATTCCGTTGTGCCTCTCGGGTTTTCCAACTAGCAAATTGTGTTTTGTGATCCGTTCGCTTCGTTACGGTGCGTACGTTCGTACGACGCACTATTTCGCCGTGAATAGACGCGGGTCGCCTCTGTTCGTGCCGTTTTGGTGCGTTTGTTCGTGAGACGCACCCGGTTCGCCGTGAATGTACGCGGTCGCCTCGTTTGTTCTTACGTGCGTCTGTTTGCACAACGCACCACTTCGCAGCAGCAGACAAGTCCATCTGATCATGTTTTTTCAGAGTCTATAAATAGGCGCCCTCGTCACAGATTAGATTACGTTTTTTCTGCACACACACAGTCTCTCTCTGCATTCTGCATATACATTCTGTGCGTTCCGAAAGCAGACTCGTTGGATTCGCTTGGGCTTTAGACAGACAGAGCCATCTTTCTAGAGACGAATAATCCGCTCTATCCTGGGAGAGAATTGCTCAGAGAACCTTCGGCATCCGTATTGAGGGAGCAAAATTGTCTTAAGAACACAACGAAAGTTGGGCCCGGATTTCTGCATTGTTCATTCGAAATTCGGCAGTCTTGTGAGTTCGTTTATAACTTTTCTATGTTATACAGATTTCTTGTATGCTCACTGTATGTGCTATTTTAATAATACAGATTCTTTTTTTGCTATTCTATCTACTTTATATTCAATATCTACCTACTCAATATATTAGAAACAACACAAGATAAATGCTAATGTATGATATACTTGCCATGATGATGATGATGTTGGACATGGAGGAGGATAGGAGAGGAGGGGTGTATATTGTGTGTGTGCCATGGAGGAAGTGAATGGAGAATTGTTATAAGAGTTGAGGGGGAAGGACGTGAGGTTTGGAAGTTGGAAGGAGAGGAGTGGTGAGTTTTGGAAGAGAGAATCAGATTGGTGGGGAGGGGAAAGTATGGCGTGAAATGAGAGGGAGTGATTGAATCTGATTTGTTTGTGTGTGTAGGTGTTTAGGTGTGTGTGTGCATTTGTGTGTTGGAGCGTTTGGGGAACCGGATGGGAGAGGGATACGTGGCTTCCATGCACTTGAAGTGAGTGTGTGTTTGTTAGGTGGAAAGATGTATGGGAGCCAAGTGTGTGTGAGAAAAGGGTGTGCGTGTGTGTTTAAATCAAGTGTGTGTGATGGTCTGAATGTGGGTGCATGTGTGTGATGTGGCGTGAATTGGAGAGAGGTGGGGGCTATGTTGTGTGTGTTGTGTGCGTGAGTGTATCCGGGTGGGAGAGAGCATTATAGAGTCAATTGAAGCAATAAGGAGTTGTGGGTGTAGGTGGCAATTTCTTAATAAAGAGGGAGTGTGCATGTCATTACGTGGCTGAAGCTTACATAAGATGAAAGGTGAGTTGGTGTTGTTTTTAAGGGCGTGTGTTGACTAATGGAGTACTATCGGGGGGGAGGGGGGCCACCCCCAAATTTTTTTATTTTTAATTTTTTAAAAAATTACAAAGACACACAAGCTTCAAAAGGGGGGGGGGGGGGGAATACACAGGACAAGCTTCGAATGAGATGATGCCCGTCCATTCTCAATTTGTGGGCCCCGCTTTCGTTTAATCCAACGTCTTGGCTGATAGTTCCGTTCTCAATCATAAAAGTGTTGCATTATAATAATGATAATAGTAATATTTGATACTAATAGCAACTTTATTTTTTTCCTTTTGAAAACCTCCAATCCATTATTCTTTTATTTCCTAAAATTAAAAACTTACATTTTAAGTTAAAATTCTACAATTGATATACCTAGATTGATATCGTTTAAATCTTAAAAAATCTCTTTAATTTAGTATTAATGACTTTCTAAATATATTGAAGTATATCTCAAATCTATTAAAATTAGGAAGTCATTATACGCCTTATTTGTCTCTCGCATCTGTGCGAATCGTCAATCACTTATTTCTCCTAAAGGTTTTGACTCTTTGAAGCTCGTGTTCGTCCATCAACACAACTAATATAATATGTCTTTATAGATGAGTTTAACAATATGAAAACACATAGAGCAAGAATCAAGTGAAGTTATCTTAATTTTTATGATAGATTTCTTTTAATTTTTTTTGTATATTATGTCT
Organism: Acacia acuminata; assembly: GCA_019022655.1. Classification (NCBI taxonomy): domain Eukaryota; kingdom Viridiplantae; phylum Streptophyta; class Magnoliopsida; order Fabales; family Fabaceae; genus Acacia; species Acacia acuminata. The sequence goes on along the minus strand of JAFJYI010000161.1, from coordinate 1,694,820 downwards.
TTATTATATTTCAAGTACTTTTATTTATAATATAATATTTTTAATTATCGCCCCCTAGGTCATTAAAATTCTTGGCTCCGCAACTCGAGTACTATCATGTTACAAATTTCTAACTCCTACTTCATTGTCCAAGAAGCATATATTAGACAAGAGGGAGAGGATACTTATTTACATTCCTAACCCTCCAATGGAAATTCCCATTTGCCCTTCACTTATTACATCTTTAGTCTACTAATAAAAGTCCCCAATTTGTCCCCGAGTCCATAAAAATATTCTCTAAAATATTTGGGCCAAGAATTATTCCCTAACTAATTATCCTTAATTTACGACAAAATATGCCATAAATTCTTAATATTAGCCTTATATTTTATCTAGGCTAAATTTCCCATAAATAATTCTATATCATATTCTAATTCCCAAAATCCAAAATTTGGGATGTTACAATAATTATAAAATTAATTTGATTTTAGATTCTATACCCATACCCATTAGATTTTCCCAAAAAAAAAAAAATTTAAAAAAATAATAAAGGTTATAGAAGTTAAATCTAGACTGTCCATCAAAGTGAGGGGCACCAAACTTAGTTGGCTCTCACTCTCTCCACTTATTTATTTATTTAATTTTGGGGAAAACTATTTAACGTCTCAAGGATTAAGAAAATGTCAAAAAAATCCTACAAAAAATTCTAATGTCAAAAATGTCCAAAGAATTGTTAAAACCATGAAGTTATCAATCACTTACTGAGTTGTTAATGAGACTTTTTTTATGTCGGAATTTTCTGTAAGACTTTTTTTGACATTTTCTTAGTTCCTTGGAATCTTAAAGGGATTTTCCCTTTAATTTTTACCTTTTTTGTACCCGTTATAATGTTAATTTCACACACACCCCTCCTAAGATTCTTTTATTTGATGGTTGATGAATTTACTTAAATTATTTAATTAGTCATTAACACTGCATAAAATAAAAAATAATTGATCACTGCTGTAAGCAACTAAAAAATCTATATCTATCTCACCGCTCATAATATAGCTTTAACTAAACATTATTCTTTCTCCAGTAAACACAATGATTTGTTTCTTCTTCTTCTTCATCGTCATCTTCAGCGCCACCCAATCAGCCGCCTCTGAATTCAAGCATGTCAACTGCACAGCCAACGTCACTTTCACTCCTAACGGCACCTTCCAAAGCAACCTCGCCACCCTCCTCTCCTCCCTCTCCTCCAACGCCACCGGCGGCACCAGATTCTACAACGCCACCATGGGCGGCACCGGCGGAGCAAACACTGTATACTGTCTCTTCATCTGCCACGGCGATGTCCCGTATCCACTGTGCAGCGAGTGCGTTAACTTCGCCACACGAAGAATAAGCTCGTCGTCTCCTTCAGCAAAAGAAGCCATCATTTGGTACGACGAGTGCTTGCTTCGGTATTCCTATAGGCTTATTTTCTCTTCCATGGAAGAATGGCCGAGATATCAGCTCAAGAATCCGTGGGACGACTCTGTGCTTTTAAGAACTCGCCGTTTTTACGATGCGTTGGGATCTATTTTGAATGATCTGGTAGATGAAGCAGCTGGGGCTCTTGGGAAATCTGATTCCAAGTACGGTGTTCAGAAAGGTGACGCGTCGGGCAACACGACGCTGTACGGAATGGCTCAGTGCACGCCGGACTTAGCCGCCGGCGACTGCAGGCGGTGTGTTCGGGATGCGATAGAGGAGATTACGACGTCGTGTTGCGGAGGTAGCATTGGACAAAGAGTAATGATGCCCAGTTGCTTTGTTCGCTATGAAACTTATCCATTTTATCAACCTTCCGGAACGTCGACACCCTCGCCGACGGGGGCTAACGGTCAGTGTCTGAACTTTTTCTTTCATATCCAGTACATATATCTGCTTCAAACAAATTTATAAATATATGTCAATACTATTAATTCATTTGGATTTTGGATCAATATTAATAATAATAATAATAATAAAAGTTTGGACCAATATATATATAAATTTTAGGCATTTTGTGTAGAATTATTCTTAGAGTTGTCTATATAACATATATGTGCAGAAATAAAATTAATTAATCACCGAAAATCTATTACCATCGGCATTCCTCTTATCTAGTTTATGAATATAATTATAATAATTTATCTTAGATTGACGATCACAAGCCCAGAAAAAAATTATTATTAAGTTTCAAATTAACTGCATTATGCAAGGGAACATTATATAGGCTCGTTAATCAAGAAAGAAAGAACATTAAATATTATTTTATCCACACTTCCATTTGCACCCACTCATTATCATAGACGGTATTTTAATAAGTATATACTAATTATGGATGCTGAAGATGCTGAAGGTAACTTTCCATAACAAAAGTGACATAATTTTTTGATGAAGTATGACACGTGAAACAAGTTTTGCAAGAGTTCATCATGGAATATCATGAAATTGATATAGTACTTAATATATATAACTTTATTTAAACGCTTCATAATGAAATTAAAAAATATGTACTTAATTATATATATTATTTATCTTGCTATATCCAAAATTTTCACTTTTAATAATTAAAGTTCTTCTCGGTCAAAAAGAAAAAAGAAAAAAGAAAAAAGTATGACATGGATTCTATTTAGCATGTGGCTGTTAATGTCATCCGATGTGTGATGTGAATGCTGACTTTTTTATTTTTTATTTTCTATTTTCTTAAAGTGATCATGTGAATGCTGATGCGTGCAGGGAAAACGAATAAATTGCAGACACAAATTATTGCAATAATTGTCCCCTCGATTATTGTTCTGGTGGCGATAGTCGTTTTGTGCCACAACATGGTACCCACAAATTCAAAGAAGAAATCACAAAGATCCATTGATCTCTCGGAAAACTGTAAGAAATGAAATATATAGGATTATATAATACTGTCTATATACGATTAACGTTTCAGTTAACTAGAATATTAAGGCCTCTAGGTTTTGCCACTACAAAAATATTGACTTTCGGCGTGACAAAAGTCACCGCTGAAAGTCAAAAAGTAGCCGTTGAAAGTGTTTTGGCGGCGATAAAAAGTCACTGCTGAAAGCTCTGTCGCGGATACTTTCAGCGGTGACATTTTAATGTCGCCACCGAAAGTAGAGTATCGTGGCGACAATCGGTCGCCACCGGAAGTTCATCGAAGCCACCAAAGTTAGTGTCGCCGCCGAAAATAGGGTTTTGGCGCGACAATTGTCGCCACGGATACTTATTTTATGTCGCCACGGATACTAGTTTCAGTGGCGACAAGAAGTTGCTGCTAATACACGTTTTCACGACGACTTCTTATTGCCGTGGATATGGTTTTCAGCGGCGACACATATGTCACCGCTGATATTCTTTTCAGCGGCAACTTATAGTCACCGATACACTTTTCCGCCGCAATCACGAATCGCCACCGATACATTTTTTCAAAGTGGCGACACAAGCGATCAATGAGCCAATATGCCTTCGAATAGGGGCGTTGTCTTTGAAACTCTACGAGTTCAAAAAATTGTCTTTGTTATAACAGGAGCAGATGTAAATTTCAGCAAAACACTAATTCAAGCAAGCTTTCTTTTCCAATACAATAGCCAAAATAGAATTTAAATCCTTCCCCACCATCAAAATACTGTAGACACATGTCAAAATAAGTCTTTTCCCCTTGTGAACATTTTATCAAACACCTTAATCAAGATTTACTCATAAAACAACATGGCAGAGCTTAAATATAGAAACATGGCAGAGAAGAATCATAATCCTTTTCTTTCCACTCTTAAGGACCGGAAAAATGTAAATTAGAAATACATACCCCTTATAAATTTCTTAGCCTCCAAATTCAATTATGCACCAACTCCAACTTCTCCCTTGCTCCTTACACACGTACTTTTTCGGGGGAAATTTTTCAGCCCGCCTACTGCACAATCATGCCACCCACATCCCACAAAACCAAACAGAGGAGGAAGATGAACCCAAAACCACTCCTAAACTCACACTTATTTCAACGTCCAGCAATAGAGGAATGAAGAAATACCCCAATCTCATATATACGACGCCACACACAATCAGGATGAGGGATTGAATGTGCTACACTCCTGAATCTCCCTAAATATCACAATTTAAAACATTAATGATGATTTACTCACCCACCAGATTCGCCCAGCGGCACCAAAAAAAAAAAAAAAACGAAAACGAACTCAAATACTTCTCAAGCCACCTAGAATCACCGACCGGAAATGAAGGACAAAGAGGAATCAATAATATTTGTACCCAAAGTCTAATAGATTCGGTTTAGACTAGAAAGGGAAGATAAACAACCTGAATTGAGAGCAAATCGAAAAATCACATATGGAAGAAGAACTTCTGCGATTTGGAACATGGAACAGAGATGCCAACGGTCGAACCAACGAACGGCGGCGGGCGAACGAACCAGTAGCAACAAGGAAGGGCAAAAGGACAAAGATGAATGAAGGAGGCTGGGGTTAGATTAAAAATCGTGAAGCGCACTTCTGCTGCGCCAAATGGCGAAGTCGCGCGCTAAAATGAAAATCTAATTTTTTTTTTTTTTTTTTTGGAAAACACATATAAGGGTATTTTGCAATTTAAATATATTCTATTCACATTTATTTCTTATCTTTTTGCATCTCTACCTCCTATAATTTAGGGATTTCTAAAATTTCAAAAATGCATTTATTTATTAACTCAATAAATCAATTAATTAATTAGTTTATTATTATTATTAACAAAACTTCTAAAATATTACATAGATTTGCTAACTCAAGAACAGTAAACAGAAATTAATAGTTTCGATTGAGATAAAATTGCAGGATAATATTTATTTTGTTAATCAATTAATTATTCTCTTTTGAAAAATTAGGTAAACTGAGTTTCGATGACACTGGCGAGCTCATCACAATAATTAGTAGTTTAATTATCCCAAGCGGGATAATAGTTTCGATTGGGCAAATAATGACTAAGTTTGAGTTGAAATAAGGATTAGTTACATAGGCATTGTCTTTGACCAAAATATAATATAGGCATTGTACATATATTTTAACATTTGAATAAATAATATTTTAACATTTTATTAACTGTCAATAGCTTTTAATATTTAGAATGTGCCATCAGAATCTGCGGGAAAACAATTAAATAAATAATTTAATAATGATGCGATACACTTATCTTAATTAATTGGGTAACTTCGGGAATTTAACAAAAAAATAATTCAACAAATCTATTTATTATCTGTTATTCATCCCATTTCTCTTTTATTCCCATTTTATTCATATTTAAATGCTTAATTTATGAGGATTTTTAAAGGGAATTATTGGTACCAGTTATTAAATAAAAATCAAATCAAATATAATAAATTTAAGTTTTCCTTTGAAGTTTTTAAATCAAATTAGATATACAATTTTTCATTTGTTTCTGTGATTCTATTTCATGTATTTAATATTTGAGATTATTTTAATGTAAATATGTCAGCAGTAAAAAGAATTACATTTTCAAAATTTAAACGGATATATTTGAGATATGAAATCATTGTTTTAAATCTAGTTCCTCACTCGCAATGGTAGAATTGTTCATGTCAGATATTTTAATTATATTATATTATATCATATATTCTTCTCACTCAATTTTTTTTAATTTCTTTTTTATTAATTATCGTTGGAAAAAATAAGAATTTAAAAATAATTTTAAAGATCTTACAATATATAGGTTGTTTTGATTTATAGCCTTATTGAGAGTGTTTGAATATATATGAATTTTCCACTTATGATCTTACTTTCTGTGTGTGTTCTTAGTGATAAGTTGGGGCTCTTGAGCTTAATTAAATTATGTTTTATTTATTAGGGAAAAAGAAAAAAAAAGAGATTTGAAATTGTAAAATATCAAATCAAATATACTACCAATAGTTAAATTCTTCATCTCTCTCACACACACATATATATACTAGTACAAACATAATTATCATCTCTCTCAAATACACACATGTTCGCTATCACAAGTGCATGAGTCACGCCTTGTTAGTTCTCTATGTGTTTTGATGATGAGTGACAATTGTAAACTAGCTAGGAGTTTTGTCTTAGGAAGTTGAAAAACTTACTGACAAGACAAAACTTGAGTTTTGTTTTTAAAACTCGAGTTTCGGTCTTAGCGGAGAAATGGTCGATTTCAATGATCGAGCAAAACTTGAGTTTTGAGTAGAAAACTCAAGTTTTGAGACCTACGAGAGAGCTCCTAGTTTTCCACTCAAGTCAAAACTTGAGTTTAGCATGCGAAACTCGAGTTTTGACAAGAACAAGACTTTAAATTTTCAAACTCGGTCTCGCGCCTTGTCATCGAATTTGAATTATTCTGTTTTCACTTAGTAAAGTGAAAACTCGAGTTTTAATTCAAAACTCGAGTTTTGGCCAACCCGAGTATTACAAGTTTTCAAAGTTTTCATGATAATATGAAAACTCGAGTTTTTAGTTCAAAACTCGAGTCTTGGCCAACCCGAGAGCATTACAAGTTTTCAAAGTTTTCATGATAATATGAAAACCCGAGTTTTGATTTCAAAACTCGAGTTTTGTTCAAGCAAGAGAACAACTCACTTTACTAAATGTTTGAAAACTCAAGTTTTGTTTTTTGAAACTCAAGTTTTGGAGTTTTGGACTGCAACATATTATTTTCATTAACAATCCAAAACTCGAGTTTGGTTTTTTTTTTTTGAAACTCGAGTTTTGAGATTCACTTAAACTTTGGTCCAAAAGCTCAAAACACGACTTTGCCCTACGAAGATGAAAACTCGAGTTTAGATTTTGAAACTCGAGTTTAGACTTAAGTGCACAGTTGAAAACTCGAGTTTTGATAAACAAACTCGAGTTTCTAACGCTGATTTTGAAATTCGATTTCTACGTTTTTGCAAAGTGTTCTTGTTTGATCCTAATACTCTCCAGGAATATTCTCTCTATACCTAGCTATGTTTAATGATCTTATTAGTGAGTCTCGAGTGATTTAGAGAATAATTTTGGAGTGATAAAGCAAAAAGCAAAAAGTGGTTGAGAACATTAAATGCTGCATGTACGAGTTGCATTACTTTGGTTACTCCATCTGCACACGGCTGCAAAGCATTAAAGAATGTTTTCTACAACAAGCAACCGTGTTTCCAACGGATTGATTTGCGAGAAGGTCAACACGATCTACTTGGCCACTGGATTAAGCGAGTTTAGAGAGAAGAAGAAGCCAAAATTCACTTCCTAACATTGGCAGAATTTCTCCAACGGATGCTGTTGAAATTGCAACGGTCATCTAATGATCTCTCGAGTATAAATAGGACTGCATTCAAGTCCTCCCAACAACTACAACAACTGAAAACACAAGCATTCAAGTTCCTCAACAACCTTTGGTTTTCACTTGTAACCTTGTCTTGACATTATAAGCTTCGAGTGTTTTATTGTTATTCACTCTTAGAGAGTTTTTTATCTATAAATCATTTATTGAGAAGAATCACAAGTCAAGGGGACTTGGTGATTTGGGAGTTCATTGATTACAACTTGTAAGGGGAAGTGAGTTCTAGAGAGCTACTCTTTGAGTACGAGTGTGTAATCTTTGATAGTGGAAAATCCCAATGAGTGCGGGAATTTGGATGTAGGTCAAGTTGTTAAGACCGAACCAAGTATAAATCTCTCGTGTCCAGCTCTTCTTCCCTTTACTGCTTTCATCTCTATTTTTATTGTCTAAAAACGAGAGATTCTTTCAAAAGTTTTTAAAATACCCAATTCACCCCCTCTTGGGTATATAGCTCCACTTTCACAAGTAATAAAGTGATAAGTAGAGATATGGTTTCCATGAGGATTTGATTAGCAAATGATCAAGTAAAAGGCTTAGTGAATTCAATTAAGTTGAGCGATGACAAATTTCGATATGGAAAGAGTGATAAGCGCAAATCATTCTTTAACTTCAATGATTAAATGGAGGCTAAGATTATTTCTCTCATTTGCATTTCATAAAACTAGATCAATTTCCTCTCTACTAGTATTTCAATGAATATATGTGTTAGAAGTAGGTTTAGAAGCACTTGACAAAACTTTCTCAAGTCAAAATCATGTTTATCTTTTCATCAAAATATACAATCTCTTGCTACTATTAATGAAAATCAACTTTAAACAACAACATTAATGTGACAATGGAATGTTAGTAAATATCACTCTCTTCCTCTCACTCTTTAAATGCACAACACACACTATATCTCAAACTCTCTTTATCTCAAAATGATCCAAGAAATTAATTTATTTTTTTCATAAGAAATGACATCAATAAACATATTTATTGTATAAATATTTATTTTTAAAAAAAAAAAAAGACTTTCGATTGGCGACATTAAGTCGCTGTTGAAACATACTTTGGCGGTGACATATAAGAGTCGCCGTAGAAAGTAGACGGTTTATGTCGCTGCTAAAAGTATGACTTTCCGTGGCGACTATTATATGTCGCGCCAAAAGTCGCCACCTGAGCTCTTTTTTTTTTTTTTTGTAGTGTGCATAATCTAAGCTGGATTGTAACACCCCAAATTTCATACTTCAAAATGTGTCGGTTGACACTTAGTTTTATAAAAATCCACGAGTTTGAGGTGCTTTACCACTCGAGTAATGCGGAAACGGAGAGCATGCGCTAACGTTTGGACGATGAGTAACTGATACAAAATGCCCAGGCATATGCTGATGCCCTGACATATGTTGATATATTAAAAATTTCCCGAAGGAATATTCATGTGATACAACGATACAAAGCTTTGTATAATTACAATCTTCAACCAAGCCGTAGCTAGACTTGGGGCAATGAACCTAACTCAGTTAATCAAACAATTTGACCGGCCGATGTCTAGTGGAAGTCTCCCGAATTCACGGTGACTCACCGATGAACCACATAGACGAACCCTTTCTAGACACCAAATGGTTTGAAGTAACCTTATTAGATTCATGGTAGAAGGTAGGCTCTGTTAAACTTCTTCCGGCATTTGCTTTGACTGGTGCCTCTTCACGGCTCCTCCCTTGGATGCCTTTTCACGGCTCCATCTACCGGTGCCTTCTCTGATCCAGGTTCCTTTCTTGAACCTTAGACAAATCTGAGGTCCAATACCCATCGGACCTCAAATAACAGTTAACCTCATGTGAAAAGTATAAACAAAAGATATGTATGACATATGTTCATTTCATTACAAAGCATTAACCAATACATAGCACACACGGATGAAAGGTTACAACGACATAAGCACAGCAGATGTAATGTTAACACAACAACAATACATAGCACACAGCACATGTAAAGTTTGCAATGTTTGCACTAACCAGTGCCACGACGGCTCCTCGTGTCCTCAGCGCTAGGAAAACTCAACGGCATTATCAAGACTATAACCCGTATAAAGCTGAATGTATATAAATAGGTGACCTAAGTCACAGTGCATGACCCAAGACCTAGTCTTGCCCATCACTTCATGAATCATTCCATCACATACATGCATACAAGACACATCAAATTTAAATTTACTAGTACGCGAACGTACCTTTCACCAGGTAATTGTCAAACGCCCGACCTTTGAACCCGACTCCAGACTTCCCGGATATCCTATACATTATCGTCTGATTATTTTATGATATTTGATCAATATCATATTGCTTAGAATAATATCTTAAGGTTTAATTTACCTTTCTACCCTTGGCAGATTTGTTATTTACAACCTTGCCCTTACATTTTCCTAAAAACGCTACTTCAGCATTTCTGGGCAGAATTTTTGGTAACTTTGAAAAATCATAGATAATTCTAGAAAAATAGAAATGAGGTTCTGTAAAATTTCTCATGACCCTTGACATGTCTATTTTCAAGGAAAAATAGTCCAAGAAGCTAGAACATCAAGAATAATTCCCAGTTTAATGTTTTCTCAACGCTGCCCAGATTTTTTCCAGAAAACGTAGCCCAGATTCCAGAATTTTTATCTCCCTCTACAGACATCTAATTGATACATAATTTATATCAATGGAAAGGTATACATGTATACTATAACCATGAATTATTTCATAATTTTTGAAGATACATTTATGTATAAAATAATGCCCTCTAACTGACTGACTCCAAAAGCCTAGGAAAACCCCACAATTCCTATCTTACTCTAACTTGTTTTATTAATCCTAAAAGTCACTTCCCAACATGTTCCCACCTTGTTAGGCATATTTCGATGCAATAAGGCCTGAAAAAAATTATGGGAAATTAATTTACCTATTTTCTAGATTAAACTAACATTTATACTAAGAACTACTAAGAACTATAGAACTAAAAACTAGAAACTAAAAACTAAAGACAAGCTTACCTCTTGAAGCCTCTTGCTTGCTTCCTCCTCCTTGCTTCTACTATATTAGAAATCAACTCTTGGAGTTTGATTTGGTCTGAAGAATGAGGAGAGGCAAGGCCTCTATTTATAGGGAAAATCTCAAGGTTAAAATGGTAATCTCAAGCCCAATGTGGGCCCCACCATTTGCCTCTTCCTTAATCTCAACCATTAGATCTAAACTTAATCAAGAAGTTTTAATCCTCACCATTCACTATAAAGCATGTGCTCTTGTGATGTCATCTTGATGACATAATCAAGGCTTAGGTGTCATTGTTGATTAATTAACAAAGTTTAACTAACTCTTAATTGCATTTGTTAACTAACCATGGAAACTAGTGCTTAATTAAATCAAGCTTTATGCACCTTAATCTTTACTTATTTCCATTTGTCTTTTATCAACTTGAAGACATATGCTACTAATCTTTATTTAGTGTAAGCTTAATTATCAATTAGCATTTGCTAATGTGTTCTAATTTAGTTAAGTGTCTTCATAACCCTTTATTAACTCTTTTGGTTATAAATTAGCTATTTATGTGCTATTTATTCCATGTGATTTATTGTCACATTTTATAGGCCCTAATATGTAGTCTCATAATTAACCATTGGTTAATTAATTCCAAAGTGAAATTTACACACAAAAATAATCAATAGATTATAATTCTTTGAGACACATATTCACCTTTGTATTTTAGTAATTATTTTCCAAAATACAATGTTTATGAAAATTAGGGTATTACATGGATTCTTACATATATGTTCTTTAACATTTTATTTAGTTGGGGTTGAAACTATTACCACAATGGATTCTTTGCAAATTGACATGGCTATAATTAAAGTAGCTACGGACAATTTTTCTGAAAAGAAGCAGGATTGGCAAAGGTGGATTTGGAGAAGTTTACAAGGTAATAACTGTGACAAATTATAGATCATATCTGGTTTTTTAAAAAAATAATAATAATAAAATTCATATCTTGTTAACTGATGGGTTGAAGTTTTAGGGAGTTCTTCATAATGGACAAGAGATAGCTGTGAAGAGATTGTCAAGAACTTCTTCACAGGGAGTTGAAGAATTTAAAAATGAGGTTTTGCTGATAGCTAAACTTCAACATAGAAATTTAGTGAGACTACTAGGATTTTGTCTTGAAGACAATGAGAAGATACTCGTCTATGAATATGTGCCTAACAAAAGCCTTAATCACTTTCTATTTGGTATGTCATCCAAATACCTATGTTTCATAGTTTCAAAAGGTTTTCTCTCATAAATTTAATTATTTTCTCTACGTTCTTTGGTTCACATAGGAAGATGTATCGTGTTGTGGTTGATTATTTAAAATATTTTTACTAATAAATGACCATTAAAATTTAGATCCTTTGAAGCAAAGGGAAATAACTTGGGCCGAGCGGTTTAAGATTATAAAAGGAATTGCTCGAGGAATCCTATATTTGCATGAAGACTCTCGTCTTAAGATCATACATCGTGATCTTAAACCAAGCAATGTTTTGTTAGATAGCAACATGAATCCAAAAATATCAGATTTTGGCATGGCAAAACTTATAACACTGGACCAGATTGAAGGAAGCACAACTAGGATTGTTGGAACATAGTGAGTGTGAAATTTTCTTTCCCTCCTTCTTCCATGCTTTTATATTAATAATTGTTCAAATACTAAATACTTATATTTTGTTTAGTGGTTATATATCTCCAGAGTATGCCATGCATGGATATTTTTCTATAAAATCTGACGTCTTTAGTTTTGGAGTTATGATGCTTGAGATTATTAGTGGAAGAAAGAATTCTTGTTCTTATGATTCATGTCGCATCGATGATCTCTTGAGCTATGTGAGTATTAATTATTTTTCTTTGCCTTCTTTGTATCTTCATGTATATAGAATATGAAGACTATGATAATAATAACATTATTAACTACATTGTTAAAATTGATACTAATTAATATATGAATTGTTGCAGGCTTGGAGAAAATGGAGGGAAGAATCAATAGAAGAATTGATGGATCCAGCAGTGAAAGAATCATATTCTCAACAAGAAGTGTTTAGGTGCATTCAAATTAGTTTATTGTGCGTTCAAGAAAATCCAGATGATAGGCCTACAATGGGAAACGTGGCTTCATATCTAAGCAGCGTTACAGTTGAATTACCATATCCTCTAGAACCTGCATTTTTCATGCAAGGTAGAAGAAGCCGATACAATGTTGAACATGGTCGTAATTTTGATCACTCCGCCAACTACTGTGTCTCCTCATCCATTAATGAGATGTCTATCAGCAAATTTTTCCCTCGTTAAAGATGACTAATTATTACTTTTTTTTGGTCATCCTTAACCAGTAGAAAGAACTGACGCATCCATCAAAGTCAAACTTAATCACAACCTCTTGCTTAAGTCAAGGATTGAAGAGGTGATTGGTGTCAATTGAGTCAGATGACTCTGACAATTATATTACTTATATGTGAAAAAATTGTAACTATACAATACTCAAATTGTAGATTGTTATGTTGCGCTATGGTATTGATGGTGTGTTGCAGGCATAACCCAAATTTCTTGGGCTTGCAGTGCATGAATTGTAATATGATGTATTTAACATTGGGTGATTATATTTTGGCACAATGTAATCGACTTGATTACTTTGTAGTATATAATAGTATCCGAGAGATAATTATTCAGATCAAGAATATGTCAATAATTAGTAGTTATATATAGTAGCGTTTTCTGAATTCTGACATAGTGAGTCTATATATCTAGTTTTTAAGCCTTGATTTACCTGAACTTTTTGAAAAGCAAATAAAAAAATACACGACAGATTGCACGTACACAGGCAAAAAGATAAGACGACATCCTAAAATTATTTAAGACAAAACAAGATCAAGATTTTGAAAATGGAAAAACTAAATAGAAATAAAGAAATCAGAGGAAATAAACTCCTTCAACATCAATTTTAGAACAATTTTATTAAAAAAATTATAACAATCGCCAACTGTGATAACCCAAATAGGAAAAAATAAATAAAGTTAAATTATATAATAATAATAATAATAATAAGTAACCTTTTAAAGACATTACCATGTATATCCCATAGGATTTTTCTAGTATTCCTGTATCAAACACTTTTAATACTAATAACTTCAATTTTTATTGAGGATATCTTTTGTTGATGACTTAATCAGTTTGATAGAGTCCATAAAATATTTTGAAAATCTAAACATTTAAAATAAATTCATACACATAAGAAGATATGTAATAAATATTAAATTAATATTAATGAATATAATTTAGTAAATATTATGAATTTCATTATATTATAAATTATCTTATAGAATTGTTCAGGAGATCCATTCAGATTTAAATTTCTACAAAGCCCTATATTTTTGTAGTCTCCTTCTCCATTCCATTATCCCATTGGCCACCAATCTTATAGAATTATTCAGGAGATCCATTCGGATTTAAATTTCTACAAAGCCCAAGATTTTTATAGCCTCCTTCTCCATTCCATTATCCCATTGGCCACCAATCTCAACAACCTCCTTCCATCCAGCAATTTACTGCCACCACATTAACACTTCAAGATTTTCTCTTCTCGAGATTCAAGAATAAGTAGATTGCTTGTCATTAAAGTATCCAATAAGGGATCGCCTCTTGCCAATTACGTTGCTGTTAGGAATGAGATACTCATGAGGGTTCCTTAGCTGGTGTTCAGTCCTAATGTGACTAAAGGGGAACTCTACAATCATTCATACCAGGTGAGAGCATGAATAGCAAGGTGACACCATTCATCTCACCTTTACTATGTTTCAGCCTTAAATATATTTTCTTTGCTTTTATTCCAGTTTCTTGGGAAGCAAATTCAAATCGCTTTATCACTCCTAAATATTACTAAATACATCTTTTGTATTCTTTTTGTTTGAGAATTTTATAATTTATTGGAGATAATTATCGTGATGGTATTTTTTAGTATGAATATTTCAATTCATACTTTTATGTCTCACTTTCCTGTACTTTTTATAATAAATTTACGTTGACAGAATAACAAGCTCTGAAAAGACAGACTGGAGACTAACAAATTCAGTCGGGTTTATGTTTTAATAGTGCATGAGGTTTGATGGTTTATTGTGCTATTTCAATACTCAATGCATGGTTTTATCTGGTTTCATTCGTTTTTGAATCTATCTGTCTATTTATAACTATTTTGTAAATATAAGTTTGGTCCGTTGAGTACGTCTTTAGTTCAGAACCCAACATTTTTGAAATAACATATTTAAAGAAAAATGTGGGGTCTGGGTAAAAAAGCAGACATAGAACTCATTAGAAAAATGAGTTATGGATGTGGAACTTACAGTTAAAAAGCAGTTTGTTAGTATGAATATTTCAATTCATACTTTTATGTCTCACTTTCCTGTACTTTTTATAATAAATTTTTGTTGACATATATTTTCTTACTTTTGTCTTGTGTATTGCTGTTGTTTTCAAATCCTCCTTCATGTTTTCAAAATATTGAATTGATTTATTTTCTTTTAAAAGAAAAATGTTTTTCCAAATATTTATTTATTTATATATAGATTCTTTCAATCTCTCTTTTTGATTAATTAATTTAATTTCAAACCTTCTTTTTATGTTTTCAAAAATTTGACAAGTTTATTTTCATTATATTAAGAATGTTTATACATGTGTGTGGGATATACATGGGTGAGACTATATGAGATAGATGGATATATAAATAAAGGTGGGATGGTTATTCCCCACCAAAGGTTACATGTATACTAGATAACATATCTGTATTAGTGAGACGGTTATTCCTCACAATGAGTGTATGGCATATGAAATAGTATATGACATATATGTATTAGTAAGATATTTATCTCTCACAATAAGTATATGGTATATAAAATAGAATAAAGATGGGACGGTTATTCCTCATCATGAGTTTTTTGATTATGACATACAGTATATGGAATAGTATATGGGCAAGATGGTTATTCCTCACCAGGATTAATATTGAGTGATTGTGTTGATTGAAAGATTGTGGTTGAATGTTTAATTTTAATTGTTATTATTTTTTATTTATTAAGATAAGGGCCTAGTGAACATTTACCCTCCTTTTGTGGTTTTCAGCTCTACATTTGAATTTTACTATAGTTATTTATTTTGAGGAAAATTCATTTGTGGAAAACTCCATGTGCCTTTGCTTCCTTGCCACGTACTTTGTTATTTATATTTTCACTAATTCAGTGGTTGACTCGTTCCTCACTTAATTTTGTTTAACATAACACAATTAGTGAAATTGATTGTGATTGATTTGCTTCATAAACTTATGGAGTGTATTGTAATATATTGGTGAGCCTCAAGGGATTCCTTGATATCGTGACTACTATGATGGTGTCAGATCCCCAAAGTGAATTGATGTGGATTTGTTCTCTCATTGCAATTTTATTGTCGTGCAAATGTTTGTTCGAGAGTCGGTGTACTTTGTTTAAAGCTTGCTAGGCAAAGTGGAATTGTTTGGCTTAGTCTATCCGTCGATCACAACTCGGATTTTGGGTTGTGACACCAAGCAAGCTAGAAAATCAAGTTGAAGGAACATTAAAAACCTTAAAACAACCTTCAAGAACTCTAACATATGATAATACCAAAAAGATTGATAACTTTTTTGTTTTATTAAAACCTGGATAACATTACTCATCAAGAGTCAGTCCATACAAGCAATTACAACATCTAAGCAAGCTCCTCCCCCTCCACTAGAGGGGCATGACAGTGTCATTATTTTCCAAGGTGAAAAAAATATTTGGTTTACAAATTTTAAGAACAATATGTATTCATCTAAATTTAAATTAAATATAATTAATAATAGATTACCAAAAAAACAGAATTAATAATAATGTGATCAAAATTATTAATTCTACAAATATACGTTAATAGATATATAATTCCTTGTATCATGTGGACATGCTGGGCAAAAAAGTTGACGTCGGCTTTAATTTGAAAAATGTTTTGTGGAATTGGAAGGAATAAATTTCAACAATTTACTTGTGGAAAATTAGGGGTTAGTTATGTTTCCCTAAGGGAACTATATTCCCTCCAGTCTTTTATAAAATTAAAATATTGATTATTATTTTATTTTTTAAGAAAAAAAATTGCTAACAACTTTAAATATTTAATTATTTTTAATACTGCTACTATTGATTTATTTTGTTGGGGCCAAGTCTAACGTAGTGGATAGACTATACTGAAGGCATGAAGCCTTGAGTGGGTGCAATTTATTTATTGCTAATTTATTGTCGTTAACGTGCAAAGTAAGCTCGAAAGCTTCATAGTTGAACCATATACACGAGCGGGGTCGAGTTTGGTACGATATGTGGGTTTGTTGGATGAGAGGGTACGGACGAGCTCCGGCCGTCTGATCTATATCTGGACGACCCATATCTTTTTTTTAAGAAAAAAAAATCTTATTTTTTTACTTTTACATGAAAAAAAAAACCTTTTTAAAAAAATGTTAGTTGAGATATTATTTTTATTTTAGATTCTCTACTCTATTAAAATTATGTTTCATAAAAAATAGAAAAGTAAAAAAAAAAAAAAAAAAAAATCTGAATCGATCCTAGACGGCCAAAGCTTCGTCCGTCGGATGAGCTCTTTCGCTCATCCTATGGGCTAGCACAATAACTGGTTCCACGTACGATATGTCCCCTAGGTCAAATTTAATTTTATTTCTTGAGGAGTCTTGCTTTTTATGATCATACTTCTATGGATTTAAAATATAAGTCATTTGGTAATCTATCTTAAATTACAAATTCTTTTCAACTTTAAGCATTAATTTAAAAAAAAAAGTTTTCATATTAAAAGAAGTTTTGAAGGAGATAATGAAAAATATGAGGAGCCACAATGATTAATCATTAATTATAAGAACAAAATTAATAAATATGCATTAATTACTATTCAAGTGACTAATATTATTAACTAAACAATGCTTATGAGGATGATGACTAATATTTGAACAAGAAAAGACATATGTTTAAGAAATTAGGAGCAGGTGATTTTGGATTTTCGATACTCATATCGTTCAATCTTTGGAATATACAACGTCTCTGATGCATCAGGAGGTATATTGAGCACAGCTAATTCAACCCCACTCATGGATCAATATGTACAGGTACTATTGGATAAGGTAATGCAGCAAGCACCAACAGGAGGCTCTCATCGTAAGTTTGCAGCAGCCAATGATACTACAAGCCAATCCGGGAATGTGTATGCTTTTGCTCAGTGCTGTCCAGATCTGTCTGAGGATGATTGCAGGTCCTGCTTAGAGGATGTTTCCAACGTAATTAGACTATACTGTAACGGAAAGAATAGGGGTTTTTTTATCAATCCCAGCTGTAATATTAGACATGAGAGCTTCCTCTTCTATGATTACACTGCCGTTTCAGCCCAGCCATCCACTGTGATGCCACCGCCGCCCACCACCATGATGCCACCGCCGCCCCAAGGTACTTGGCTTGTCCTATCAATATAATTTTTCCTTTTACTTATTTTATAATGATATGCAGGCCGCATCATATGCAGTTTTTTTTGGGTTAGTTTTTGCTATATATGGACATCATTTATTCTAAAGATTAAATTAACGAAACAAGTTTAGTGTGAAGGAATTGACTATTGTTATAAGTTTTTGAATTTTGGATAATGAATATATTAGATTTTTTTTATGTTGGGATATTTTCGTTGAATTCAAAACTTTGAAATGCTAAAAGGTACTGTCTCTTATCCTTAATATAAAATTCATTTTAATAAAGAAATTGAACTATAAAATGGATATCATATTAAGGACTAGAGGGAGTAGTATATTTCCCCTTCCATGTCGAGACCATGAATTATCTAGTACATGTGCTTTCAATAAAACAAGTGGCCCCATTTTTGTGTGTGTGTGTGTGTGTGTGTGTGTGTGTGTTATGTATGTAATCAGGAGGAAGTGATAGCACTGGATCACAAACTGTTGTCAAGATCATTGTCCCCATTATCATTTCAGTAATATACTTATTTGTTTGGTGAGTTGCTATTTTCTAAGGAGAAGAACAACGAAGAGAAGACAATCTATTCTCACAGAAAATTGTAATATATTGCTTTTTCACTTTTAAATGTTAGAATATTTATATTTTACCATAGCATGCTTATGATATTAATATTCACACATATACTGGACCAGTTGGAGAAGAAGGTTCAAATCTGAGGTCCTTGCAATTTAGCATGGCTACAATTGAAGCTGCAACAAATAAGTTTTCTGAAGATCAAGAACAAGATAGGAAAAGGAGGATTTGGAGCAGTTTATAGGGTGATATACTAAACTAACTACCAATAACTTATTATATATCATATTTTTTCGAGTGAAAAGGGATATATTATTAAAACGGATATGTATAGTGAGAGCTCACGTACGATTCTCATAGGACAATACCACTAGGCTGAATTATATATCACATTTGTAACAACTCATTGTTACTACTGAATGCAGTGGCATCTTCACTATCATGTATTCTGATGTTTATTTAATAAAAATTTAAACCATTGGGTTAGGTTTGTTCTTGAAAATGAAAGCCCTTTTTTTTATAAAGAGCTCAAAATAATATTAAAGTTCGGATGGGCTTTTCTGTTACATTTAAAACATTTTAACAGTGGTTCAAACTTATTATTTAGAGAACATCATACTTAAAAACCTTATCAAGATTTATTACGTATTTTCTTATTTCTCCAATTAATCTAGTGCTCTACTAATTCATTCACCATGATTTGGGCTTGTTATATACATGTCCGTCCCTACAATGTCGTTAGCAAAGATATATAAATATTTTATCTACTTCTACGTAATCATATGTATCTAATTAAAATTATACATCCCAAAAGTAGCCATACACGGCTATCTCAAAATATCTATTAAGTCATAAGGAAGTAGTAAAATTCATAGACAAAAGTGAAAACTAAATGTTTCATCTGCATTTCTTCACCACCTTCTTCTCAAAATCAGGCAATTACTATGCTCTTGCCTCTTCCTCCTTTGCTACCGGACTGCCCACGTCCTGGATTTAAGGAAGGCTCTGAGATTCAAATGAATGAATCTCAGAGTAACAGGTTAATCTCAAATTCTAGAATATGCAATATATGTAAATTCACCAAACAAAGTAGTCCACATAGCATATAAAGCATTCAAATTCAAATTCAAGTTCAAGTTCAAATTCAAATTCAAACAACAAGTATTACATACAAGTATAACGCAGCTTGTAATACAAGTGTTCATTCAAATATTTTCAAATACCTTGGTGCAAGAAAATTCATTTTGGCAATTCAATACCAAAAATAATGAATGCACTAGGCCCTACCTAGCCACCGGGAAGTTAGCCCCCATGATCGGCCTTTCCGCTCAATCGAGCCATGAGTGGTGCTAGCCATACAAAGGGACATACAAATATGACATACACAAACATATATAGCTATGCAAAGAATGTGAGATTAAAGTTACTACCTGTTGGTCTTATCGACAAAACCCCTTCCAACAAGCTCTTGTCACTATGCTTGTCCTTCAAGCTTGGGCAATTCTCAAGTCCTATAATTAACATTTATATGGTGATGGGTCATTAACCAATCCAAACATAATTATAAATTCAACTTCTCTAGACCACCCTAAAAATACTTGTCTTTTAATATCCTTATGACTACGGATGTATACTCATTGAGACTTATTTAATTAGATACTATTCACTATGGATAATTATCATCTCAGCCATTTAACCTTTCATTTTATCCAAAGAAACCTGTACTTTAAAGGTTTAACACAATTAACAACTTATGTGACTATTTTAAGACTTATAAAAAATTCAGCCTTTAACTTCTTTGAGAATTTGAGAAATTCATAATTTAACCAATACAGACTCGAATGGAGTGATTCCAAATTCTACTTAAACCTTGATAAGTCTATTTTCATAGATTAAAGTCACCAAGTTGATTTATAGCTGAGAAAATTCCCCAATTTTCAAAAACATAAATAATGTCCAGAAATTTTCAGATTTCGACCAATTTTTCAAAAATCATAACTCCTTCAATACTTATCGAATTTGACGAATTACCTATCAAATTAAACCTCTATGTGTATACTATTTAACTGGAAAATTTCATATTTGAATGATTTTTTTAGTCAGTCCGAAATGTCAGACATGCAAGACTTTTCAACTTGTTTACAGATCCAAAGATGATGAGAAACCTGATCAAAACCAACATGCATGGACTCAAAATGTTGCTATACTCTCTCTCACTTTCTAAACCATCATTTTCATCCATAAAGCTCTCTAAACATTCAGCAAACTTCCCAAAATCAGATAAGAATCAGTTAAAATAAAACTTACCTAGATCAGAAACGTTTTTGCATGTAGGAATTGATGGTCTCTTTCTCTTCTCGGATTTGATCTCAAATCCCCTCTCTCTCTCTCTCTCTAACGTTCGGTGTTGCAGGTGGAAGGAATAAGGAATGGAGAATAAGAGTGTTGGTGTATGATGGTGTGACGTGAGGTTCTGCTGTGGAGGGAAAAGAATTGATGGGAAGGAAGGAAAATGAAAAATGGGAGAAAATGGGTTGGAATGAGGGAATGGATGCAGAAATGGGAGGGAGTGTTGTATGTGGAGTTTGAAATGAATGAGATGGGGGTGGCGTGAGGTGTCATGTAAGGAAGGAGGGAGTGGTACGTGGCATGCGTAGACAAGAAATTAAGGAGAGGAATCTATAGTGTTTAAATGGTGTACAAGCCACCTAAAAAAGACGAAGAGCATGTCAGTGGGCTTGAATGTTATGACAATATATGGGCCTAATATTATGTGATGAATTATAAGGGAATCTGGATGCATGTATGGTCCAACCACGCATGTGGATTGAATTTGTTGATGGACCACTAAAAATTAACCCACTTGATCATCTACAAGATCCTCATTTATAATTAGGTCCTTGGCTTATTTAATTGCAAATATTGAATAGATAGTAGAAATAAATCTTTAATTCCATTTAAAGATTTTTTCTTTTTCAGATAATTTCTTTAGGTCACAAAATATTGTTTCTAAAATATTTGGGCCAAAAATTATTTCCCAACTATTTGTCCTTAATTTTTAGGAAAATATGCCTTAAGTTCCAAATATTAATTTTAAAATAACTAAGGCCAATTTTCCACAATTTATCTTATAACATACTTTTTTTTTATATACAAGGAAAGATAATCAACTGAAAAACTAAACAAATGAAAGAAACTAAAGAGTTAACATCTCAGACGTATCCTCTCATGTTGTACTCCCGCCAGGTCAGCAACAAGGAAACAAGAGAGAGTAGTAGGGGGATCAGAGAAATGGGATCCATCAGGAGACTCCACATGCGTCAAAGCAAAATTGGCCAGCTAATCCGCACACTGGTTGCCCTCCCTTAGAACATGGATGTAACGTATATCCCACTGTCTGCGAGTGATTGCTTGTATCCGAGACACTAAATGGGACTCACGAGCTGCACTACCTTGTTTGGATAGTAATGCAATGACTGACTGGCAGTCACTTTCAACAACTACATGCCTCCAACCTGCCTCTCGAGCCATCTCTAAGCCTCTCAAAACTCCCCATAACTTAGCTAGCATCGCTGAACACCTTCGAAGACGAATAGCAAAACCTCCAAGCCACCTACCAGAAAAGTCTCGCAGCAAACCCCCACAGGCTACAGCCTGTTCAGCTCCCTTTGATGCCCCTCTGAATTAAGTTTCACAAAAGGATCTTCTGGAAAGGACCAGCGAACATTAACATGATTCTGTACTATGCATTGAAGCCCTCCTCTGTCCATTCCAGATCTTAGTACTCCTAGTAGCTCAAGAATGGGCCTTATGCAATATTTACTCTTTACATCTTGCGAGTTGTGAATCAACTTATTTCGCCATTTCCAGATAAACCAGCAAGAGACAATAAATACATCATGCCAAAGAGATCCTCCTAGAGTACTTCCCTCACTCTTCCAATTCTCCGCTACCCAGTCATTCCAATCATAGCTAAAGAAAGAATGTTGCTGATCACCATGTACCACCTCGTACCAGAAAGCACGAACCACATGACAATCTCTAAATGCATGTAGGCTGGTCTCTGCTTCTTGATGGCAAATTGGGCAAAGACCATCGTTATCGGACCAAACATGAATCCATGACCTCAAAGGGAGCCGCTGATGAAATAACTTCCCTCCAAATACTTGTATTCTAGGTGGTCCCATCCATTTCCATAACTTTATCCACATGTCACAATTAATAACAGTTGCTGAAATCCAAACTTAGCTAAATACAAATAGCAACTTTTAACACTAACACCGATAAGTTTCCGTGACAACCAAAAGGACCGATCGGCCCATCATCATAAGAAGGTGGAAGCATACTTCTAATTAGATCAACCACGTTCGGGGAAGTAGGTTGTTTAGCAAAGGCAGGTTCCACCGGCCATGTTGATCGACAAACCTATTAACCACAGAATCTCGCATTTCAGCAGGAATAAGACTTACTGCATAGTCCTGAAGACAAATGGAAGAGGACACCCACTTATCTTTCCAAAAATAAATAGCAGACCCATCTCCAATTTCCCATACCACCTCATCCTTCATATTAATAAAAATGTTACAAAGAGAAGCCCAGAACGGTGAACAATCGGTTTTGAGAACTGGCAAGCTTGTACCTTATACTTACCCTGTAAAAAATGAACCCATAAGGCATTTGGGTCGTTTTGGAACCTCCAACCACACTTCATAAGGATAGCATCATTCATAATTGCGGTCGATTTTAAACCAAGACCTCTCATGGTCTTAGGGCTAGTCAACACATTCCAACTTAAAGGGTGATGAGCTTTATGAAGGTAGGAATCACCCTAAATGAAATTCCTTTGAATTCTATCAATCTCATTGCAAACATTTAGGGGGAGCCTAGCATATTGCATATGAAATAAAGGAATAGTAGATAATACTGACTTGACAAGAGTTATTCTACCAGCTTGAGATGCATTAATCACACTGCTACCACCCACCTAGCTTCCTCCGTAATTTCTCCATAATATGTTGATAACATTGTTTTGTTGCACGCCCATGTACCATCCAAGCCCCCAAATATCTTCCAACATTCTTAACTCTCCTGAAGCCACTCTTAGCCTCCAATGAACCAGCCAAATCCTCAGTTATATGCTTGGAGAAATAAATAACAGTTTTCTCCATGCTTACCTTCAACCCTGAAATCTGTTGATCAAACAAAGATAAGCACTTCATAACAATCTCCAGCTAATTATCCTTTGCCTCTGCAAATAACATAAGATCATCAGCAAACATCAAGTAAGTAACCGGGGGGCCTCCTTGACCCACCTTAATAGGAGTCCAAAGCCCACCACTAACAGCCGTGGATATAATATGAGACAATTTCTCCATAGCTAGTGTAAATAAGTATGGGGAGATGGGGTCGCCCTGTCTGATGCCCTTAGTAGGCTAGAACGATGAAGTTTTACCCCCATTCCATAAAATATTGAAGGATGAGGTAGAAACAGCCTGCATAATCAAGTCATTTATACTACATGGCAAGCCAACTTCCTCAAGAATATTTTGTAAAAACTTCCAGTTCACACGATCATACGCCTTTTCTAAATCAACCTTTATTGCCATAAATTGTCTCCTCGCATTTTGTTCATTGAGTAAATCAATTCTTGAGCAATGACAATGCTATCATGAATTTGTCTATTGGGGACAAAACTGGATTGATAAGGTGAAATCAAAATCTCCATTATCAGTTGTAAGCGCCTCACAATTAATTTAGTGATTAGCTTATACAAGACTGAGCATAATGAGATGGGCCGAAATTGAGACATAGACGTAGGCACCTACACTTTAGGAATCAAAGCAATCAAAGTATCATTTAAAAAATGAATATGAGAAGGGTTATGCCAAACATCTACAATCAAACTCTTAATCTGGTGCCGAATCACACTCTACTATCTCTGGAAGAACACTGTAGGGAATCCCTCATTCCTAGGGGCTTTGTAACTTCCCATGCTAAACAAACAACTCCGCATCTCGTCACATGTAGGAATTTGATGTAATCCATCCATTAGAGCACCGGAACATTCGCCGGTAGAAGTAAGCCACTGCGGTTAGGCTCCCTATCTAGAAACAGATGCTGGAAATACGTAAGGGCCATATTCTTGAGTTGATCCTCATTTTCCACCCAAATATTATGCTCATTCTTCACCGACTATTTTATTAAAACTCCTCTTAGTAACATTTTTCGATGATAGAATTTAGTATTACGGTCCCCTTCGTTAGCCATTGATGACGGGACCTGGGAACCACAACATTTCTTCTCGCTTCAAGACCTCATTCAAATGATTTTTGCATTCTAACTCCTTCAACCCCCAACTAGCGAGTCATTACTCTCACGTTGCTACTTCTACAATACTTCCAATTCGAGCTTAAGGAATTCTTCACTGGAAAATATTACCATATACCTCCCTATTCCATCGACCCAAAGTTGAGACTAGGCGAGCTAACATGATAGGAAGATCAATACTAGTCTTTCAATGAGCAGCCATAAGAGTAGGAAACTCAGATTGGTTCATCCAATCAGCTATGAAACGAAATGTTTAACTTGTTTACCTTCCGGGGGTCCAGCCAACCTTAACAACATAGGATTATGATCTGAATTATAACGCGGGAGATTAACCACATCTACCTTGGCGAAGGACATTCACCAAGAAGCATTAGCAATGACCCGATCCAGCTTCTTGTAGACACGATCCGTGTGACCCCACTTTGGGCCCATCCATGTAAAATAACTCCCGAGACTTTGATATCATCAAGTTCCCATCCTAGCAATCGGCTCCAAAACACCCGACACGCACAGACCAATAGAAGCACATTACCCCCTTTCTTTTCTTTCACATATGCAATCTCATTAAAGTCTCCCACAACCACCCATTGATCAAAAGTAGCTCCTGCAATAGTATCCAGGCATTCCCATAGAATTTTGCGTTCCTGCTCCCTAGGACTTCCATATACAACCATAAAATGAAAATTGTGACCCATAGCATCCACTTTCATATGCACATATTGAAAAGAGTTGTTTAAGATAGTGACCTGAGTGTCCTGAGATTTCCAAAGGACCCAAATCCCTCCAGAGAAACCCCTCGCTTCCTCCACAAAGGATCTATCGAACCCCACCTTCCTTCTCAACCTCAAGCACTTATCACCACTAGTCCTCGCCTCAACTAGCACCAACAAACTAATATTATACTTTGAGATCAAAAACCTCAACTGGCGCCCCAGATCAGCATTGGCCGCCCCCTACAGTTCCATATGAGGAACGACATCATAATAACTGTGAAGGAAGAACAAGCGAACCGCACACCTGAGACGCTTGAACACTAATTCCCGCCTTTGCTCTAGCCTTTCCGCTTCCTACCGGTCTCCCTCTTTTTCTTTTATCGCCATTCTTCATTGGACTCCCACTCACCTCAGTCAAATGGCTAACACCATCAGCTTGCACATTAATAATTTGTTCATTAAATTCCTTGGTAATGCCTTCTTCAACCTCACATGTATTCACCACAATTCCATGTCCCACATTGGGAGAGGCCAACTTGCTACAACGAGATGACTCATCAACACCTGCCTCATAACACTTTTGCAAGAACTTGGCATTTGGAGCATTTTTGCCTGCGTCCCTTCCTGTTACATCCGTGGGTTTCACCCTATGACCAAGCACAAGCTCCACGTCACTACCCAACGCACTACAACTCTCCACCGCTTGCATACTGATAACTTCCACCTGAGTAGGAGATTCCTTCACAAATGGAACACCTTGCCAAGGAGCCTTAAGACCGAGACCATCCTCCACATGTACATCTACCAACTGCACACTCTTCTCTCCCACAACTGCATGCATACTGATCTCGTTCACCTGATTAGGAGATTCACTCAATAGTGAAACACCATGGCGAGGAACCTCACAACCAAACCCATCCTTCACGGGTACCTCCACTGACTGCACACTTTTCTTACCCACCACCGCCTATGTATTGATAGCTCCCACCTGATTATGAGCATTATTCAATAGCGAAGCTCCAAGCCGAGGAACCTCAAGACCGATCCTTGCCTCCACGTGGACCTCCACTTACTGCACAATGTCCTTTCCCACCATCTGATGAGGAGAATTATTCACTACGAAAGTTCCATTCTGAGATTCCTTTGATGCACCAGACACCGTATCAACAACTCCTCTCTTACCCACCACTCTCCAAACTTCTTCTACAGGCCGCAAGTCGTGATTTGCTCCTAACAGTGCCCTATGAGATTTTGCCAACAAGCAGTTGGCTGCTCTATGACCTACCCGATTACACTCCACACACACATCCCCAAGCCCTTCATACACAATTGTTCTATGTTTATTTTCCAGGATGTACTCCAGCTCTAGCTCCTGAGACAAATCAACTTCAACACAAATTCTTGTGAACCGTCCCCTTGCAACTCTTGTGGCCGTTGAATCCATCCTAATAAATCTACCAATGAAGTTTCCTACATCTTGCAACAGTTTTGACTTTACAAACTATGGTGGGAACGACGGCAGACTCACCCACAATTTGACCTTATGAATTTGATCAGTTTCTGGGTCAAAGGTTGGATTCCATTCCTGCACTGCAATGTAATAATTCTGAATCATCCACGGTCCTTCAATTTTTGCCCAATCCAAGTCCTTAATAGATTCAAAATGAACCAAGTAGAACCCATTCACCACATCTGTAACTATAATACGTCCTTGCCTAGCCCACATATCCTCCAAACGTTGGCGCAAAAAAGCAAACGAGAACTTTTTTCCCAATGGCTTAATCACAAGGGTTTGACACCACTTGCGCCAAGCATGACATTTGAAGCCATCTGATAATGAGAACACCATGATCCCCTTCTCATTCTGTCGTCGGGTTATCTCGGCATCCAAACCCAAGCATTCCTCCACGCTCCCTTCCTCCAACTCACCATCCCACACAAGCTTAGCCATACGAACAAGACTTGCATAAGAACGTTCCTTCACGACCTCCCCCTCGATGCCATTCAACGGCCGGGCAAAACCCTAACGAGCAAACCCTAGTTTTATTTTTCTCATAACATACTTTTAATTCCCCAAATCCAAATTTTTAATTCTCTATTTCCAAATTTTGGGATGTTACAACATTCCTACTTATAATAATTCAATTTTGGTTTCAGGGCACTCTTCCCGATGGACAAGAAATTGTTGTCAAGAGACTCAAGAAGTTCAAAGGCAAGGAACTTTAGAATTCAAGAATGAAATATTGCTCATAGCCAAGCTCCAACATTGAAATTTAGTGACGTTATTGGGATTTTTCTTGGAAGAACAAGAGAAAATTCTTATTTATGAATACATTTGTTGTGTACTATGTATTGTTGTGCTGTTAATATTACATTTGCTGTGTGCTATATTTTGTTGTAACCTTATATCTGTTGTGTGCTATGTATGGTTAATGCTGAAATGTAATGAATATTTGTCATACATTTATTGTTTATACTTGAGCATGGGGTTAACTGTTATTTGAGATTCAATGGTTATTGAATCTCGAATTTACCCTAGCTTCGTGATTTGGAGGATCGGGAGCTAGTGGGAAGGATTTGAAATTCAATGGTTATTGAAGCGGCACGCATGAGGACTCAGCTGGAGTTTTTATTTTGGAATGTATTATGTTAATATTTGAATATTTGGATAATTGTACCTCTAAGGTGTCGACTAGATACATTGCAAAGAGTTTAAGCTTGTAGCCACTTATCAGTTACTCATCCACTTAGCCCAACTTACTCGCTCTAAGGCTCCACTCTGATGATATTCTGATATGCTGCTTATTAGTATTCATAATGGGTAGTATTGAATATGGGGTGTTACACTTTATATGTATAGCATCATTCAAAGTGAAGTTACTACAGATTTTGAACAGGTAATCACTTCTTCATCCTCAAATGATAATATTTTTTAGTGTTGTAATTGAATTGTTAATTAATTAATTCACTTGATTAATTTATCTTACTTTATTTTTTAATTTGCATATTTTTGGTAATGACGATGCCTACTTAGACGAAGATATTAATTTCATCCGAGACCTTTTTTATGGGCATCTTCTTCAACACATAGATGAGTAAAGTTTTTTTTTTTAAATAGATAGTAGTCGTGTAGACAACTTTTTGACACTTTGTGGTGATTATTATACATAGTAGTAGTAGTGGTTAACACTTTAATTAGTGCTTGGTGTTTTTGTACTATTTGTAAGAACATTTTGGTTTATGAAAAAGTATTGGATGATGTTTCTGTAGGGTTTAATTGCTTGATAGTGAAAAATGTAAAGCAACTTTTTTCCTTTAAAAAACAACCTTCAGCTCCTGTTATTTAAAAATGGACGATGTAAGAGACTTACGAGTCCTTCCCCCCCCCCCCAAAAACGAACACCGTAAGTAAACAACTTATAGCGTCCTTTTGTAAAAAAATGATGCCGTAAGACACTTAGGGCATCCCTTTTGAAAAATTAGACGTCGTAAGTTACATACTTATGACTGTTACACCCCTACTGGCCTCGCCATATTTCAGGTGGCGGGTAGTGTGATACCACTTATTTATTAAATCCAACTGTCACAGCTTCTCAATAATACATCACATATCAGAGCAATATAGCGCAGTCAGAGTGGCAAAACAGTTTGGGCATAGTATGCCGACGATAAATTACAAATATTGGTTACAAAATCTAGAATATAATTACATAAAATTATTATAATAATTCTTCGAATAATCTGAAACTGGTCCAATACCTCCATTTGGTAATATTCGTCGGGAGCTACATCCAATAAATCGTACCATATACGAGATAGTAATGTAGGCCGGAATCCCGAAGGATCCCGCAGTAACCGTTAATCTTATATACAAAGTATAATCAAAGCATGTAAGAAAACCATAAGTACAAACTATAAAGCATTCAAAGGTCGCACACAAACAGGCACAAAGCCTAATCCGGAACAAGCGTCTCTATAGTACATAGCACAGACTGTAGGGCACAGCAAGACCCTAGTTGCACACAGTAGGTTGCGATAACAAAGCGCTTGGCAAAACATTAACAACTGAATGCATACATATTCATGGTAAAACATACATACAGACATACAAAGCATATGAGGATTAAGATTACTAACTAGCAAACTTAAACATCAATTACTTTCTCCAAATTCTTTTAAAAGCTCCCAAATGACAAAGACTTCCTATGATTATAAAAAATACTCGTCACTTTTGCAATTCTCCATAATTCAAATATTACTTTGAATAAATTATCATTTCAAGTCCATATCTTTCATAGTTCTTGCCTAATCTTCCTTCTTAAGTCGTATTCTTGGTTTAAAACTCATGTTAAATCATTTATATCAACTTGAGCAGAACCTCCCCTTAGGAATATTGATTCCCATAACCATCAAATATCATGAAAAGAAGCTAAATCCAAGTCACAAAGCCATAAGGGTTAAGGAAGGTGGTTACTTGACTTTGAGCTTTGCTTTCCTTGAACTTTTCCTTCCTTAAACTCTTTGTTGATTTTAGCCTAAGCTTCTACATATCATACATTAGTTGCTCATTAGGACTTTCAACATGTTCATGAAGATAGAAGGAAATTTCACAAAATACCATAGCTAACTTACCTTAGTTCTCAACTTTGCTTGCTTCCTTCTTTCTTCTTTCACTTGAGCTAACCTTTACTCTCTTTTCTTTTCTCTCTTATGGCAAATTGGTGCGTTACAAATGAGGGGAAGGAGTCCTTATATAGAGGTCATGAGCCAACCAAAAATATCTCCTTTGACCAATTACCATTTTACCCTTGGTCTTATCCTTTCTTTCTCTTGAATTGTTCCCTTGACTTCTCTTGAGTTCTCTCTTTGAATGAAATGCTCATCCAAAAAGGGAGTGCAAAATGTCTTATATATGTCAAGAAGGCACTTAAAAATCCCCCCAGTCAAATGACCAAAGTGCCCTTACAAAATATCCCTTAAACTTGGCTTATTTTGCAAGTTTTGTTGATAGCTTATGGAGGAAGAATTTTGATCTTCAAAACACATTAAATAAGGTGTTCAAGTGTCCCTTTCAATTAATACATGAAATGCTTAAGTGTCGTGACACATGGCCATTTGGATAATCATCAATATTTTTCTTAAGAGATAAGATGATTAGGTGGCACAAATAAGCAATAAAATATGCACATGCGTGTCCCTTATTTTTTCCTCTTTAAATTTCATGTTGCCACCTTAGTAGCTTAGGTGTCCCTTAATTAATTGATTATGCATATGTGTCCTCATCTTTTCTCCTTTAAATATTATTTTGCCACATGGGTGCTTAAGTGTCCCTTGCATAATTATCTACCTTCCATGTGTCTACTTAGGTGTCTCTTTCATGATTATCCACCTTTCCATGTGTCCCCTTTACAATAATATTCCTTTATTAGCCAATTTGATAGAAACAAATATCATTTGCCTTATTTTTAATGAAAAATTTCATATATCTCAATAATATATATTAACTAGCTTCATACAATAATTAACATGAAAATCATGTCACAAGCTAATTCTCAAATTGCTAGGTTCAAAATTCAGGATATTAAAACGACGTTTGTTTTTAAAAGAGGGATGTCGTAAGTCTCTTATGGCGTCCCCTTTTTAACGGACGTTGTTCCCAATTTACTACGTTACTCATCTAGGTGTCCTATTGGAAAGAGATGTAGAAAGATCCTAAAAACATACTTAAAAGTGTTTTTTTTAATAGTGTTACTAATTAATTCGCAACATAATTATGTTGTTAAGTCAATTTAGCGACATAATTTTGTCGCTAATTAATTGTTTTTTAAGAGTGCAATACTATTTTTTTCCCCTATTACATTATTCACCATGAGCTATTTGCTCCTCATAAACACAAGTACTTTTTGTGATGCAATCGTCAGGAGGAAGAGATGGTAAATTACCACCTGATGTCAAGATTATCATCCCCATCATAGTTTCCATGACAATTTTTTGTTTGGTGGGCTGCTATCTGCTAAGGAGAAAAATGATAAGGAAGAGAAACCAGGCTATTCTTAGAGAAAACTGTAATTACTTATTCACTTTTCAACCTAAGGAGAATATCGTTTACCTATGGCATGCTTATTTTGATATTCTCATATTCATATTGATCCAGTTGGCGAAGAAAGTTCATACCTTTGCAATTTAGTTTGGCAACAATTGAAGTTGCAACGAATAAGTTTTCCGAAGAGAACAGAATAGGGAAAGGCGGATTTGTAGAAGTTTATGAGGTAAAATATTCTACAAAGTAATGCTAATTAACTAATAATTAATTTTTATTTAGGCTAATTCAATTATATATGTTTGTAGGGTGTTCTTCCTCATGGACAAGAAATTAATGTAAAAAGACTTTCAAATAAATAGTTCTGGAAAAGGAACATTAGAATTCAAGAATGAAATATTACTAATAGCCAAACTTCAAAATAGAAATTTGGTGACTTTATTGGGATTTTGTTTGGAAGAGGAAGAAAAATTCGCATTTATGAATATGTGCCAAATAAGAGCATTGATTTCTTTTTATTTGGTATGCACCAAACTTCTTACCTTATTTCTACAGTTTTGTTTAAGTTCGATGTACATGTTTTTTATGGATTATTTTCTCCCACTAATTTGTTATACTTATAATAATTTTATAATTATTTGATTACATAGATCCTGAAAAACGAAAATTACTCGTTTGGTCTGGGCGTTTCAAAATCATAAGAGGCATTGCACAAGGATTCTGTTACATGCATGACCATTTTCACCTCAAAGTTATTCATTCCGATCTCAAACCTTGCAATATTTTATTGGATGACAAGATCAATCCAAAAATATTAGATTTTGGTATAGCCATGATGACTCCTATAGATGAAGATCAATGAAGTACAAAATGAATTGTTGGGATTTCTTCTCACGCCTCTCCCCAAATGGTTGTCTAAATTATGTGTTTGAGAAGCAGGAGTTTCCACATGCTATTTCAAGTTTCCATTATTTCTCACCTATTTATCATGTCAATTTTTTTTCCTATATTTTCTTGTTCGTCCATGACATTGATCTCTGCATATTTTGATAATACACTAACAATAATAATTTTTTTTTTCTCTTTTTATAGTGGCTATAAGGCTTCTGCATATTTAATATATATATGGACCTTTTTACAGAAAAATCTGATGTATTTAGTTCTGGAGTTATAATTTTAGAAGTACTTAGCAGCAAGAAGAATGCTAAATCCTACGACTCATTCGTCTTAGCTGATGTAATTATTAATCTATGTTACTGTTTCTATAAATTTTATTTTTCATATCTATGTAATGCAAATGTATTATTTAATGCTAAATTCGAGCACTGTGGATTTTATTATCTCATTATTTGATAAATAATTTTAGGCGTGGAAGCAGTCGAATGAGGGAACAGCATTACAAATATTGGACCCTTCTCTAATGGAGTCTTGTTGTGAAATAGAAGTACTGAGATGTGTTCAGGTTGGGCTATTATGTATTTAGAAGAATCCAGAATCCAGAGGAGAGGCCAACTATGGCTCAAGTTGTTTTATATCTTAGTAATCTTTCCATTGACTTACCAACTCCAAGATAGCTCCCATTCTTAATTCATTTAAATCCAACTATGTCAACAGAAGCTAGTTCGGATCAAACAACTGAGAGCTCCAATACAGTGGCTTCAAATGAAACATCTATCACTGAGATCTTGCCTCGATGAAATAAGACTCGTCTTTTTAATATAGATTCATGTAACTGATGGAATAAAAAGTATTCACTTTTCTGTTTCTGTCTTCCTCCATCAATTTAAGCAGCCAATGCTAGCTTTTAACTATTTCAGCTGTTTGGTGGTTAGCTATTACCAACCTTAATATGATGGTTGTGATTCTTGATTAGTGCTTTTGACATTTGCACCAAATTTCTTACTTCTTCTTCTGCTTTATCTTTCATGTTCGAATATGAGTGGAAATAATTAGATTGATGAATCAGTTGATGTATCTAGGTTAACCTGCTCTTCCATCCGTGCTCAAATTCTCTTAAATTATTGTCAAATCAGCTTGCAATTATTTTTCTAAAGCTTGGAAAAATGCATTCCAACTACGAGGATTTAGATTTGTGAGCATGACTGCCTTTAAAAATTGTATGAATTCTTGCGATTTTCAGCGTATATTTAAAAATTATTTTCATCCAATTTATCCGCGGTCCAATGCACAAGATAGATGTACGCAGATGTTCTATCCAAGATTTGAACCTGTAACCTCTATAGTACACAGCAGCAACCTTATCGTTGTATCAAATAAGGTAAATAATTAATAATTAATTATTTAAAATTATGTTATATTTTTAGAAATTTTTATTATTATGATTCAAATTTTGGATTATAAAAATATATAATATAAATATATGTTTAGTTAAAAATTTGAAATAATATTAAAATAAAATTATTAGAATAATTTACCATTTAAATAATATTATCACTTATACAACAATATTTAAAAATTTATATATAATAATATTGTGTCGTATATTTAAAGAAGAATATTATTAGAATTTACAAAACAAAGAATAAGAAAATAACAAAGACCTAATTAAAATTAGGCTAAAGTATACTTTTGATCCTTTAAGTTTTACATAAGGTATACTTTTGGTCCCTTAACTTCATAAAGTATACTTTTAGTCCTAAAATTCTAACACCGTTAATGTTGCTAATGGAAAATGATGACGCAGCGAACTCAAATGATGACTAATAATATTTAATTATACAAATTTTATATATTTTTTAATTTATCCATAAGCTTAATAGCATTTAATTACAAAATCATAACTTAAATTTACACTCGTTATCACTTGAGTTAACATTTCCGTTAGCAAAATTAACGGTATTAGAATTATAGGACTAAATGTATACTTTATAAAGTTAAGGGACCAAAAGTATACCCCATGTAAACTTAAAGGACTAAAAGTATACTTTAGCCTTAAAATTAAGATGAAACTATAATGATATGATAAAAGGAAAAAACTACTTGGGCTTGATTAAAGAAAAATAGAGTATAAGAATCTGACTAAGAAAAGGCAAAAAAAACTTCAAGGATCTCATTAAAAATTGGTTGAAACTATGAGTACCTATAGATTAATTATCCCTTTTTTAAATAAAAAATATATCTCAAAGTACATATCAACATGTCTGAGTTTTCTGGTCCATGGTTTCCTTAAGTACTTTTGTAGTTGGGCCAATTATCCCTGTATGTATTATTGAATAGAAATGTAGCAGTCATCTACTAAATACTATATGATCTTATTTATAAGTCACTTTCAACATGATTCATTAGAACTAATAGAAGCCTTAAATCCCATTAATTCTTCCTTAAAATTTAACAATTTTTCAACTTACCCCTATTTAATATACACACACTACACCAGGTGAGAACAAAGTTTACCCAATAATTAACAAATGATAAAATTGTACATTCACATGAAAGTTGTGTTAAAGGGCTAAAATGCTTTAAAAGTTTTCACAAATGGGCACTGAGCACTAAGAAGTTTTCAAATGGTCAATTTTTCTCTGGAAGTTTAAAAATGGGGCAATATTACCCTGACCTAACGGATCTAAACTGTCAATCGTTAGTTGACCAATTATGTTGAGGTGACATGCCCATGTGACATATATGTCGGTTTTTTTTTTGTTAAAGGACATTTTTGCCTTGGAAGTTTCTATGGAAGGGCTATAGTAGGCATGGAAATATGCCGGCCGGGATAGGCTTTGGCTAAACAGCCCGAGCACCGTAATGGGGTTAAAAGGCCTGAGCCGAATGTAGCCTTTTTTTAGGCTTAGCCCCGAGCCTTCATAAGGTATGGTTAGGCTTCAAACCTTTTTAAAAGCCTACTTACAATATACGTGTAAAAAGGCCTCATATTGCGCCTTGAAGGCCATAAATAGGCTTTATGCACTTTGAGCCTAACAAAATCTATATAAATATAAGAATAAAAAAATAAATATTGTGTTATTTTATGATATAAATATAAATATATTTATTTAATGCATAAAACAAGCCAGTCTCGAAGGCTTATAGGCCAGGCCTTAACAAAATAGGGTGGCCTATTTATACATATAGGCCTTTAAATAGGCATTGGCCTGACCTTTTTAACAAACAGACCAAGCCAGACCAGGCCCTAAATAGGCCAGGCTGTAGGCCGCTGATAGGGGCCTGGCCTATTTTCACTCTTAGCCTATAAGCGCCGAGAGGATTTTTGAGGGGGCAATAATGCCCTAAAAGTCACAAATTTTTTGTTGCGTTTTTAAGTTTGGGGCGCCATACCAAGTACCGAGACGACCAAATAAATTGAAAAATAAACAAAAATTAAGAACCTATAAATTAAAACACACATATATACGAGCGAGAGAAACCTATAAACCATAAACTAGAAAACTCAAAATCAAAGGCAAAACAAAAAATCTTGAAACCCGAGAAAAAAGCAAATGGAAAATTTAAGTTCGGAAACCGTGAAGCTACAATTTAATTTAAAAAAAAAACATAGAAAGCCACAACTAGAAAACTCTTCACAATTTGTTTGTGATCGGTATGCCCATATCTTCGGTCTCGCCAATGATAGATATGGGCATGTGTAACATCCCATTTTCAAAAGCATTATATATTTTTTTCATCGAGTAGAGCATCGGAGCGATTGAGTAACGATATTTATATTCAAAATGCCGTAAGTCGGCTGATTACACTAGCGGTACGTTATACCGAGTGTTTTCAAAAGTAAATAACAAAAGAAGAAAGTCTTCACCGAGTCCCTATGCGTGCCGCTTGCCTTTCTCCTCGATCCTCGGTCCTCCTGACCCTAACGCTATGTTAAGAGCCGAGGTTCAATGCCCATTGAACCTCGTGTAACGGTTAACCTCATGTTTTTATATACAACATAGACAAGATATATGAGCATACAAACAAGCTTATCCCAACAAAGACACACGCCCCGATATGTCACACTTAGCATACGTTTCGCACCTAGCATTTCACACCAAGCATTTCGTACCTAGCAAACGTATCCCAATACCCAGTAAGCATAATAACAGTACATTGAACATGCCACAGAGCTATCAACTACCTCACATAAACATACCATACACATAGCACATGTACGCATACAATAAACATCAAAGTTAGTGTTACAGTACGCGAACGTACCTTCGTTGACGGAAAATGGTACTTTTTGCCAGTGGTACGACAGCGGTACAACAGCGGTACGTGATTACAGATATCCTATAAGGATAATATCATATTATCAAGGCCCAACATCATAATAGGCATTTTAGGTACAAATTACCATTTTGCCCCTAACTCTCCTAATTGACGGAATTTCGCCAGAACTTTGTTACTTTAACTCTAATCTTCCAAAATTTTGACATATCTCCATCTCCAATATATTTTTGAAATAAATATCATATTTATCCCTAAAACATGATATCTAAACTAACTTGGAAGATTAAAGATTACTCTAGCATTTCTACTATAACTACCGAAGGAACTACCAAAGCTTAAAACTATGGACCGAAGAACTTACCCAGAACTTGCTATTTTCTCCAGACTCCTTCTTCTCTCTAAAACCTCTCTCTAAGTGGCTCTAGGAATTGTGAAGAATGAAGTGAAAGGGAAGGCCTATTTATAGGCAAAAAGTATGACACTATTCATACTTTTTCAGATCGGATTTCGGCCGTCGGATCTTGACTTTACACATGGCTTCATTTCCACCATCCAATCCACCTCCTTACCTCATTCTTCAAGACCATGATGTCATCAAGATGATGTCACTCCCTTACTTTATGCATTTACCCGATAAAATCCCGATAGGTATTCTAATCGCGTAATCTTAGAAAATCTCAAAAATCCGAACACAAATTTCTTGAAGTTCTATTCTTCCTCTTTGGAAATATCTGAGTTAACTAAATTTTTGATCCAATTAAGGGTATTCCGTTATCCGTTGAACATTTTCGACGCGACCGCCGTCTACTGTAAAGTACTTCGGGTAATGCTAATTTCGACAAAAATCCACCGATTCATAATATGTCCAGTTGTTTTCTACTTAGTTCAAGGATTTCAAGTTATGATTTATTTTCCATTGGTTCTCACTTTTCTTATCTCGCCCTTTGTTTACAAAATATCTTTTCATCGATCCCTTATTCGCCCACGGCTTGCGGAAATGACTTCCGCTAACACCAACTTTTGGACAAAAATTCACTTGTTTGTAATATGTCCCGACCTAAAAAACTTTGTTCATGGTTTTCTAGATAGGATTTAATTTCTATCGGTTCTCATTTATCCAACCGGTTCTTCCACAAATATCTTAATTATATTATTATTTAATTAACAAAATATCATGATATTATTTTCAAAAACCCACAACCCTTTTCACACTCAAATTTCGGTCTTCTCTTCCCTTTATTATTATTATTTTTTAATTTATCTAAATTAGCTAGAAGCTTTATTAGAGCCTTAATCCCATTATTAGCAATCTTTTAG
Source organism: Acacia acuminata (assembly GCA_019022655.1). Classification (NCBI taxonomy): domain Eukaryota; kingdom Viridiplantae; phylum Streptophyta; class Magnoliopsida; order Fabales; family Fabaceae; genus Acacia; species Acacia acuminata. Next base: position 1,656,791 of record JAFJYI010000161.1, on the reverse strand, counting down.
GATTTAGGGTTTTCATGTTCTTAATCTCACCAATTTTTCTTAATCTTTTCTAATTGATTAGTAAGTACACTTTATGCTAATATTAGCCATAAACACTTAATTAAAGGATTTTTCATAATCTACCTTAAATATTCTCTTGTTCGGCTTAAACAATTAGCCATTAATTACTTAACTAATCACTTTCTAATTGTTGATAATTTTCTTAATTAGGATTAATCATTTTCTCACAACTATTTCATTGACATTGGTATTTTATTTCCCACATATCATATTAAAAATCATGGGGCAACTTATGCTCCCCAAAATTATATTTAATTTTGCCTCATTATTTTTCAAGGGAAATAATCCCAAAAATTCCTAAAATTAGAGACAACATACTTTCTAATTTTCAATAAATATTTTATTGCCTCTTGGGATTTATCATAATATTTTCGAGCATTTCATGGCCCATAATTGCATTTAGGGATTTTGACACTTTAATCCCTCTAATTTCATTAGAAATTTCCCTAGACAATAGAATAAGTACCCTACAAGGTTTTAAAACCACATATTCACCTATTTTCAAATAGGTATTATTTGCTAAAATATAATATTCCAGATAGATAATTATCCGGGTATTACAGCATGTCTAACAAAACAAATTTATGACGAGTTTTTCAGCGAGTGACCTTCCCTTTTTCTAGTTTTTCTATTTTCTTCCATTACATCTTCTATTTCCCTGAATCCAAAATTTTAGTTTTTTTTTTTTTTTTGAACTTGGGGATTTTTTGTTTTGCTTTTGATTTTGAATTTATGATTTTTGAGTTTCTCTACTCATATATTTAGTTTTGATTTATGGGTTCTTGATTTTTGTTGATTTTTCATTTTATTTGATCACTTGGTGCCTGATGATGGCATCCCATGTATGAAATAAATCAACCAAAAAATAATATGACACCTGGGGCATTATTGCTCCATTAAAAATATTCCTAATGCCCACAAAATCTTTCATAGAAACTTTTACGACAAAAATGTCATTTAACCAAGGTGACGTGGATGCCACATTGATATGTCATCACAGCATAGTGAGTCAACTAACAGTAGACCGTTTAGATCCGTAAAGTCAGGGCAATATTGCCCCATTTTTGAAACTTGTGGGCCAAAGTTACCCCCTCTAAAACTTACATGTGCTCAATGCCCATTTGTGGAAACTCCCCAGACATTTTAGCCCTTTGATCCTATGAAAATTTAATGATATGACTTGTTAATAGGATAAAAATGCATTCTCTCTATCTTATGTGTAAATATAGAACCGGAGTAGTATATTCTCGTTATTAATCTACCTTAGATTACACCAACCTTTGGTATTGACAAAAAGTTGTTTTTGTCGTATATAGCAGAAACTACCCTCGAAATACTGAAGGCAAAGGATATGTGAACTTTTTCTTTCAAGTTTGCTTTATATACAAAAATTAAAAATCATACTCTATGACCATATCTTAGCTATATATGAGAAAATTAAAATAGATCTCATTGTGAGATATATTTTCATTTTAATGCCTAAAAGAGTTCCATGAAAAGAATTGCATATTGACAGGGTCAAAAACGAATTTTTTTTTTTTTTTTTTTTTTTTTTTTGTCCGTTTTCTATTCAATTTTGGAGATGAGATTATTTTGTCCTCTAAAGTTTCAGCACTTATTATTATTATATTTTTGTGATTGGAAATGCTTATTATTTTTTGTGATCGATGTTTGCCGGCCATTAAATAAAGAAATTGGTGAACTCTTAGTTCCATTGCAGGCATTAAAAAAAAAAAAAAGAAAGAAAGAAAAGCACGGTCCAATACATAAGGCTCTCACCATGTGAGGTTTAAGAAGGAGTTCTATTACAGGCATAATTAAATAAATTAACCAACGGGGTTGGGTCTAGTGGAATGGTCCCTACAAGCATGGGCGGACCCACATACAACACAAGGGGGGCAAGTGCCCCCCCCCCCCAAATCTGGAGATTTCAAAAAATAAATAATAATAATAATAATATATGTTTGAATGATTGTCTACCTTTAAATTAAGTGCTTACCCTTAATATATCAAGACTGCACTTCGTAATCGGATGAGGGATGAATGATTGTTTAATACCTTATATTGAAAAAGATGTATTTGATAGTATTGATAATATGACAATTATGATGGAATTCCAAGAAATAAGGTCTAGAATGATGACATTGTAATTATTTTTCTTGTAATTTACTCCCTCGGGTCCTAATTATATGAACACTTTTTAGTACAGATTACACTACAAAAGTGTTCCTATAATTAGGACCGGAGGTAGTACTTTTGTTATTAAAATACTTGAACTTATTGGTGTCCACCCTTTATTGTAATTTATATAGTTGCATTTATTTATAACAAGTTTCTTAGCCTTGCTTTTCTCAATGACAAGTTTGTAAAATAATTGTCTCTCTTATTACATCATCAAGATTCACTTGATTTCATAAATATTTTTTTGATATTTCTTTTTCTTGTTTATATTCTTTTGTTTTTTAATGCATTTAAAATTTTCCTTAAAAAAAAAATTCGGGGGCGCTACCCCCGAACCCCCACATATCCCCCAATTGTGCCCCCCCCTTATATAATTTTCTCGGGTCCGCCCTTGCCTACAAGGTGGTGAATAAAGGTTTGAATTACACAAAAAGAGTTGCCTACATTTAGTGTTTGACTATGCGTCAAACAAGATTGGCTCTAATAAGATGATAACTGTGCTTATAAAAAAAATAGTTAAATAAACTGATCAAGCTGGCAATTTGAGTTCAATTATAAAAAGATAATTAGGAATATCATAGCTAAGTGGCATAGACAATTACTATCATTTCTTTGGCTCTGCTCTCTTTCCTTTCCAGTCTCATCCTTCTCACCGCCCAACCTGAATTCTTACGGGGTATCCCTACAAACTGCTACCATGATAACCAAGCAAAAAACTACACTGATAAAAGGGCCTACCACTTCAACCTCATCACCGTTCCTTCCAGCCTCAATAGGTCTGCAACAAAATTTGACTATGGCTTCTACGATACGTCTTATGGTCGAGACCTCAATCGAGTTAGAGCCATCGGGCTATGCCGAGGAGAAATCAGCCCGGACTATTGTCGTAGCTACCTCAACTACACAACAGTGCATCTTGAGCATTGTCCAAATGTGAAAGAGGAAATGGTATACAATGACTATTGCATGCTACGATACTCAGATACTTCAATATATGGGTTATATGATAACCCTAATTATATCCTCCATTTTGACAACTTAAATTTTGTAAAGCAAGCGAACATTGAATGGAAATCAATGGTTGTTGTGGGGACATAAATGGTGGAAGGTTAATCAAACTGAGCTGCTATATTAGGTATGAGGTCTACATCTTCTATAATAGTAGTAGTGCAACTCAATTCACTTCAACCATCTGCTTCTCCTCCTCCATCATCACAGGGTATATATATCTCTCTCCAACTTGGTGAGCATGATAAGTTAATTACAATTTAACCACTCAACTTCAAGAAATACTCATATTTATGAATCTTAAGGTCTTTTAATGGAATTTGCAATTAAACCATAATTGATATAATATAAGTAAAAAACATTGAAACACACAACTTGTTTTTTTTCCCTTGTGTTGTCAGCATGAACAATCTTCTTCTCTTAATTAGACATAATTGACATATTTGCTTGTGTTTATGTAATCAGAAGGAGATAGGGATGATGTATCAAAAGCTTTTCTCATGAAGATTATTGTCTCAATTATCATTACAGTAGTGCTACCTCTCTAAGGAGAAAACGAAGGAAGATCGTCAGCAGAAAGGCTATTCTAAAATAACTGTAATATAAATCAATTATATTAAATATATTTAAAATCAAATAATAATATATCATAATTTTATGTTAATCTTGATATTCACATATGTAATCGATCCAGTCGGGGAAGAAAGCTCCCAGCTGATGACCTTGTAATTTAGCTATGCTACAATTGAAACTGCAACAAATAGGTTTTCTTAAGAGAACAGAATAGGAAAAGGTGGATATGGACAAGTTTACAAGGTAGTATATGCTTAATAAATTGGTACTACCTTCAGGTCCTAATTATAAGACCTAGTTGACTTTTTTGGGAGAGATTAAGGAAGCTAAATAAGTTACTTAATCATTTCATATATTATGTATCATTAAATTATCTATTAGTTTATTAGTCAAACTAATTAGTTTGAAGAAAAATATAAATACAAATACTCTAAAGTAATTTAATTAGCTTCCTTAATCTCTCCAAAAAAGTCAACTAGGTCTTATAATTAGGACCGGAGGGAGTATTAACTTTTGTATATCCTAATTATTCAACTATGTGGCATATCTTATTCAATTATGTACAACGCATTCTTCTTGATGGACAATAAATTGCTGTAAAGAGACTCTCAAGAAATTCTATACCAGGAACATCAATATTCAAGGATGAAATTTTATTGATTGCAAAACTTCAGCACAAAAATTTAGTGACTTTATTGGGATTTGCTTGGAAGAACGACAAGGAATACTTATTTATGAATACGTGCCTAACAAGAGCCTTGATTTCTTTTTATTGGGTATACAGCCATTCAAATTTGGTTGAAATTCTATGTGCGCGTTTTATATGGATTTTTTCCATCAAACTTATTTTTGTTATTTATTTCTTAATTATTTTATTTACTTGTGTAGATTCCAAAAGACGGAGATTACTAAATTGGTCTGAGTATTTAAAAATTATAAGAGGAATTGCACAAGGACTTTCTTATATGCATGAACATTCTCGCCTCAAAGTCAGTCATCGTGATCTGAAACCTAACAATGTTTTATAAGATAGTAAGGTGAATCCAAAAATATCAGATTTTGACATGAGAAGAATATAATTACAATCGATGAAGACCAAGTAAATACAAACAGAATTATTAAGACATTGTAAGTGTTGAACTCTTCCTTAGGCCTTCCTCCCCACTTGTTCTTTTTAAAAACTAAGTGCATGAAAAAAAAAAAAAAAAAAAAAAAAAAAGAGAGATTCGACATATTCTGTGAACATTTCTTAAATTCGTGGAATTTTCCCCTTATTTTCAAGTTTGTCCACAATATTGATCTCTGTTGTAATTTACTAATACTAACAAATCTTTACTTTCATTTGTAGTGGTTATATGACTCCTAAATATGTAATGCATGGAAATTTTCAGAAAAATCTGATGTATTTAGTTTTTGAGTTATAATTTTAGAGACACTTAGTGGCAAAAGAAATGTCAAATAGTACGAAGCCCTCCTCTTAACTGATGTGAGTATTAAATCTGTGTTAGTTCTTCTTTCTATTGATTTTATTTTCATATCTAGTTATCAGATAAGGAAAATATCAAAGACAATGAAATTTATTCTCTTATTATTTGACAAATTATTATTTCAGGTTTGGAACCAGTGGAATAATGAAACACCATTAGAAGCATTAGACTCTTTTCGAATGGAATCCTGTTCTCATACTGAAGCAATAAAATGTGAGCAGATCGGGTTATTATGTGAAAAATGCAGAAGATAGGCTCAAATTGTTTCATACCTTAGTATGTAATCTTTCCATTGAATTGCCATCTCCAAAAGAACCCGGATTCTTCACGTCTTCTAATAATATAACTAAGGGAGCAAAATATGGTTTGGTTCAAACTTCTCAGAGTTCCGAAAGAAAAGTTTCAAATGAAATGTCTGAAAGTGAACTCTTGCCCCAATGAAACAATGAGGTTCACTTCACCTTTCCTATATTTGTATATGTTCATGTCAAGGATATATCTAACGTATTGACTTCCATCTAGAGGATACTTCCTCCGGTGCTAATTATAGGTCCTAATGCGTAGTACAAATTGTACTATAAATTAGGTCCTATAATTAGGACTGTAGATAGTAATAATTATGTTGTTTGTGTGTGTGTGTGGGGGCGCCGGGGAGGGGGGTTGTGAAGCTCCTCAATCAATTTAAGAAAAATATTTTTTATTGATAACCTACATGCAAGCTAAGAACCAAAATAAAACATGCAATTACTTTAATCAAGGTTTATTTGTTATGCCAGTAGTTAGCTAATCGTTCAAATTCTTTGTTTATTAGACATGCTAAAGCCAGCTCTTGACTTTTGTGGTGTTTATTTGTTAGCTATTTGTCCAAATTCCTCTAACAGTATGAGTATCATTGCTACTAAGTCACAACGCACGGGTACTGTTAATATAATTCTGAACATAAAAGACATTTAACTTCGGCATATGAAATTTTAGGCCCTCAAGAAACATACCGTTGCAGAGAAATTCAGTAGCAGGAGATTGTAGTAGGAGGCTAGGAGCTAGTTTCGTAACGAGTCCGGATCCTCTCAGCGTCCTCAATATTGTGCATCAGACTAATTCAAATAAATTTCAGTGTTAGTTTAAGTAATGACGTTTTCATCTCTTTCCAAATGAATTATACCAATTAAGGGGTAATTTTAAGAACTTGTAACAATTATTTTAAATTGAACTAATTTTCTTAATTTTTTGAGAGTAATTACCATAACCTTATGAAAAGGACCAAATTGAGTATATACATTCCTTTTGATCCTTGATATAAGATCCATAAAGAAATTAAACTATAAAATGGATCTTATATTAATTAAGCACCATGAATGAATCATGTCCATCTAGTACAAGAGCTCCATGAGTTTCATGCAAGTTTATGAAGCACAACTTTCACCTTTTGGATCGTGAAGAAATTACCAGTGTGGTGCAGTGATATTTAATTTGAAGCAGAAAATCTTAGGAGTTATTTTTCTAGATGTTACTAACTCCAGTACTAATTATTAAACCGTGTTGACTTTTTTTGGAAAAATTAAGGAAGCTAAATAAGTTACTTAATCATATCATAAATTATATATCTTTAGATTATATATTAGTTTATTAGTTAAACTAATTAGTTCTCTTAAAAATAAAAATACTCTAAAGTAATTTAATTAGCTTCCTTAACATTTTCAAAAAAAAAGTTAACTTAATTTTATAATTAGGATCAGATGCTTGATGCCTTTGAAAATAAAACTAAATTTGAAAGTAAAAAAATATATGAGTATAAATATATAGTTTTTTAGACTATGGGCAACACACAACACCTTATATAGTTATATATATAGGCCCATTTGAGATAGCGGTACTAGAAGGGGCTTCAAGATCCGATGAACTTTTCTTGATAGACTTTTCCTAATGTGATTGTGTTTAGGACAGCGATGGCAAAAATGGCTTTTGAGAAGATAGTTGAGATGGAAAATGACTGAAAAGGGTATGAATCATATTGAATAATATATATATATATATATATAATGTAATGTAATAATTTAGGATAAAATATTAAACTAAATATAAATTTACTAAAAAATAAAATTACCATTAAAAAAAATTACAAACACTGCGGATGTGGATTCTGTACTCAAATCTTAAGTAGGGTAACTTATTTTATTCCGAGATGGGCACACACATATATATAAATTATAACTCAATAAAATTAATTTTATTTGAAATAAGACACACAATAACAGCCAAAGGAAATTTGCCAAAAACATTAAATCTAAATTGGAAAAGTCAAAAGAATAATAATAAGGTGTTCCAGCCAATTATGCACGCAATATGCAAAAGTTATCCCCGCCCCCCGGGGGTTTATGGTCTTTTTGATCACAAAAGCTATCTTGATGGGAAAATAAGCTCCAAAAGGTAGCTTGATGAGCTTGATCAAAAAACCCACATCAATCCCAAAAGCCCATCATGTAAAACCCTAAGTTCTCACTTATGATAAATATCATATTTTGGTAGAATTGCCTATTTTGAGATAGGAGAGTATGTAGTCTCTAAATCTTGAGATAAGTTTATCTTATGTTCTAGGCAATTTTTCCCTAGAATTAGAGTAGCCAATAGGGTAATAAATTATATTTGGCATCATAAAATACCATAAATGAAATAAATACTATATTTAAATTATGATTCATATGGAGATGAAAATACTTAGACAAATTTAGAGAAAACAATGTCCATTAAATTAACAACTAAACCTTCACTAAATTAAGTAAATTGTCCTAGGTTTCACAATTAGTTAAAGAGCCTTAAATACCCATTCTCATAATTTATTAAGAGATTAAATCTTCTAACACCTTATAATCTATAAATAGCTCATGTTTAGTTTATAAAAGGCCATAAAGAATTATCAAAACATTTAAACCAATTAAGGGGCAATTACCAACAATTAATGAGCAATTAAAATTACACTAATGGGATATTTAGTTAATTCTCTACAATTAATACTAATTGTTATCAACCAAAGATATGTTAAGCTAATTAAAAACCAAGAACCAATGAGAAGTTAAGATTAGCACTAAATGAATTATTAGCACTCATCAATTACTCTAAGAAACCACTAATACAACAACCAAGAGATAATTAAGCTTATGATTAAGATGATTAACCAAATATTAATCAAGAGTTGAAAAGTCAACAATTTCAAACTATGATCTAAAGGCCAAGGTTTGATCTCATAAAGTTAATCTAAGGGCTTGAATAATTAAGAAGCTTAATCCATGTGAAATTAGAAGAGCCAATGGGAGGAATTTCGGTTTTGGCTAAGAAAAGAGAGAGAAAGAGTTGCTGAAAATTCAAGTTGTCCACTTGCATGTATAGGATAAGGTGGTGAGATGAAATATCAAGAGGAAATATCCAACCTTTAGCCAATGAGGTGTTTACACATAGGATAATTAGGATAATCAAGAGGATTAATTCAAGAGTTAATCAAAGGGAAATCTATACAAAATAAATTGTATCTTGAAATCTACTAATCATAAATCAAAGATACAAAGTGGTTATGAACAAGCAAAATTCAAGCTACAAGATGATGGTAACCAAAGCTATTTTCTCCACTTTTAAAAGTTTGCCAATGGAGAAAGATAGTGATCTTGGTCTCTAATTAAAGCTAAAAATCCCAAGAGTTCAAAACCAAAAAAAAAATTTGAATCCAACTTCATTAAGACACTCAAATGAATTTTTATCTAGTGGTTATCAACTCAAAAATTGAAGAGGCAACTTGAATGAGCACATGGGGTAAGGTACTATTGGATAGAATGGAAGAGGATGAGGAGAGAGAGTGGGGGATCAGATTTGAGAACATGAAGCGCTAGGATTGGTGCTCTAATTTAACCAAAATCCAAGGGTTAGGAATGAAGGAGAAGGAGTTCCATTTAATTACCAAGTTGCCATAGAGTTTTCCTATAAATAGGGCCTTTGCTCTCCATAATTCTCACACCAAAACTCACCCAAAGTAGCTGAGTTTAGAGAAGCAAGAAGGAGGAGCAAAGTTCTTGGTAAGTTTTCTAGTTCTAGCTTGAAGTTCTTTTGGTTTTAGTTCTTAAATTCTTAGATAGAGATAGCTTAGATCTTAAATATGCTAGGATGAGTTTATATAGATGTTTTTATAGTTAAAATTGCCTTTATCTCGAAAAATTGATGAAGTAGAGGTTATGGCAAAATTTCTGGGAGAGATCATGAAAGTAACGAAGTTCGGCGAAATTTCATCGGTTTCGAAATTCTGAAATCAGCCATGAAAACGCCAGGATTTCATGTTGAAATGACGATCCCAAAATTCTGATAAAATTCATGGTTAAAGTAGACATATAGGGCTTTTTAAATATGTCAAGAACATGTCAAAATGATTTTTGTACAGAGAGTTAAAATTCCTCAAAGTTAGGCTACGAAATTCTGGAAAAATTCTGGGCAGAGGTTCAAAACTTTAAGACTGGGAATGATCCGTGTGATCTGGGCAGAAGTGGTTATTTTTAAATGAAACTAGACATCCTAAGGATTCCAAGGAATTTTACGGATCCTCATTTCGATGTTTGTAGAATTAATTATGATTTTTCAAAGTTAGACAAAATGCTGCCCAGATTTATACCAGCGTTGTTGTACGAATTTTGAGGGAATAAAGTGAAAAATAAAAATTGTAAGGGCAAAATGGCCATTAGGGGCCAAAATATCTCTTAGGATATTACTTACAAATTAATAAATACGGTATTACCATTATAGGATCAACGCGATCACAGTTCAGACGTCAAGCGTACCGACAAACGCCGACGAAGGTACGGACGCGTCTTCGTAACACTAACTCGATGTTTATTGTATACCTATATGTGATGAGATGTGTTTTTTGAACTGAAATTCTGTTTTCAAAAGTTAGTGCTTGTGCACATACAGTTATACGGGTTATAGTCATGATAACGCCGTTTGAGTTTTCCTAGCGCTGAGGACACGACCGTACATCGTGGCACCGGTGAATAGTGCGACGTAATAACAATCATATGCGTGTATATGGTGTGTTATTACTTGGTATATGTGAATTTTACTGTGGTATCATGAATATCTGTCATACATGGTTGTACTTGAACATGAGGTTAACCGTTACCCGAGGTTCAAATGTGGATTGAACCTCGCTCTTACCATAGCTTCGGTTCGGAGTGAACGGGAGCGGATACAAGGGTAAGCAAGCAAGCTTAGGACTTTGGTCGGACCCCTTTTGAAATGTACTTTGAACTTAGAACCATTTGAACTATTGTACCGCTGTTAGTAGCAAAACATACGATTGATGTTATCGATACATATCTTTTTAGAAATACTATTTTTACTTCCTATGCCCTACTCGATCATGATACCGTTTTAAAAAAAAAAAAATCGCTTCCGAAATTGGGATGTGACACATCAAATAGTGATGTCATCCCAAACACTCAAATATCAGGTTTTCCCACCACGATTCCTCGCAATGCAGTGGCACTGCAAGTAGTATTGAGATGTTTAATATCTCCCGGTCCTTGGTTCGATTCCCCCTCCCCGCATCCGTAGCAAAAAAAAAAATTTAGGTTTTCCCTCTTAATAGCCTTTTTATCCCATCCATTGGTCGATGTTGGGATAAATATTTGGGAGGCCAAATATTTATCTCAAAATCGTATTATTCGGTATAGACTGGCAAATACAGGGGAGTGACAAATCCAGTTTGAGTTGTAAAGTGATAGGGCAAAATTTATAACCTATGGACTCCGCAAATATACGGGTCGTATCAAGTAATAAAATGATGAGTAGAATATCGTTCCCACGAGGACTTAATCCAACTAGCGAGTAAATATTAAATTCCTTTATTTCATTTAAGTTGAGTGAGTCAGATTTGTTTTGAATAATAAAAAGAAATTAAATAAGAAACTAATGATAGCAAAAGAGCGAATTCCAATTCGAGAAGTACAACCTAGAGTCGCTAATCCTTTGTTGGTTTCTTAGAATTATTCCCCACTAAATTAATTTTGACTTAATTTACTCAGCTAACCTAGAGTATTAATGTTTATAAATGCCTTCTGGCCCATTTATAAACCTATTTTAATTAATTATGTGATGCCTCACACAACTAACTAAAATGCGTTTTAGATCGAACTCACCCTAATTTGATTATGTGGAGCTTCTAGGTATATTCCTATCCTAGACACAAATTAGAGTAAACCTAATTCCTTATTAAATTTAAACCTAATTCCACATTATTTAATCCCAATGTCAATTTAGGATTTCCTCTTCCAAGTTTAACCCTAAATCCCCAAAACATGCTTACTGGTGGCCAATTAATAACCAATAGCAAAAAAAGCAAGAATAAATAAACTGACTGAAATTAATCAAAACTAATAGTGGGAAATAATACCTAGAACCCAAACAAGTTTATAGGTTTTCTAGGTTGAAAAAAGAAAATTAGCCACACATAGCTATACTAAAATCTATAAAATAAATAAAATCCAGATGCAAATAAGACAGAAAAAGACAGGAAAAGAGAAATCAAGACTCAAAAAACCTCTCAATACTCCTTGCTTCTATCGCTGCTCCTTGCGCGTCCCCAGTATGAGTTCCTGCCTCTAATGTGCGTCCCTAATTCTCCCTGGTTCGCTGCTTCTTGAATTGTCCTTTCTCTTGAATTGTTCTTTGTCCAATGCGTCGATGCTTCTACTTAATATATATTACTAAGGGTGTGTTTGGTTGGTGGGAGGGGAGGGGAGGGAAGGGGAGGAAAATGGAGGGAAAATATAAAAAGGGGAGAAATTTTTTGTGGGCCCCACCACAAATAACTTTTCTCTCTCTCTCCATTTTCCCTCCCCCTCCCCCTCCCCCAACCAAACACACCCTAAGAGTTCTCTTTTGCCATGGGCCCACGGATTTATCTAATATTCTCCTTTTCTAATTCAAAAAGATATTATATATTTGTTTTGTGAAATTAAAAGGAGATATTGTTTTGTTGTGTGATCACACTAGTGATTTTGTCTCTTCTTTTTCTAGCGCGTCTGGAATTAATTATTTTCCTTGTGGACCCCACGGGCTTTATCACTTCTAATATAATATAATATAATAATATATTATATCATATTCTTTTCAATTTAATTTGTTTCCTCTCTTAGATCACATATTATTTGCGGGGATATTAATAGATTTTCCGTCTTTTATCCTATAATTAATGAAAAGATAGATAAATATATAAAAAAGATAATTAAATAAGTATAATATTAATAAATTTAATCCAATATAAATCTATACTTATTTAATTATAAAATATCTACTTATCATAAAGATAACAAATATATCTATTATATCATTTCTCACAAATAAAATCAAAGAATGAAAACAAAGAAGAAAACAAAGAAAGAAACAAGAAAATAATTTATCACTACTAGAAAATGTATAGATTGCGACGGATTTGCTATTTATCCGTAATTTTCCGTCAATTTTTGCGATGGATAACAAAATCCGTCGTAAAGTTGCGACGGATGTCATCCGCCGCAAACATTGCGACGGATTTCGTTATCCGTCACAAATGGGCGGCCAAAATGGCCGCCCATACCCTAAGTTATTGCGATGGATTCTATTTTCGCAATTTTTGCGACGGACTTGTTTGTCCGTCGCCGCAAAAAATGGAGTTTTTTTTAACGGACTTGTTGTCAAAAAGTTTGCGACGGACAAAAAGTCCGTCAAAACGTCCCATTCCGTCGCAAAAAGGGCGGCATAAAAGGCCGCCCTTTTGTTGCTTTTTGCGACGGACTCATGGTCCGTCGCAAATCTTCTTTTTGCGACGGACCGGGTGTCCGTCGCAAAAGACGAGGTCATTAATGACCTCGTCTTCCCCCCTCCCCCTTCCCCGACGCCTTTTTCTTCCCTCTCCCCACCCACCCGCCCCCCCTCGGCTCCCCACCCCGCCGCCCTCGGCTCCCCCCCGGCCGCCCTCGGCTCCCCCTCCCGCCCTCGGCTCCTCCCCCTCGGCTCGCGCCCTCGGCTCGCCCGGCCGCGCCCCGGCTCCTCCTCCCCTTTCGGCCTCGACCTTCGGCTCCTCGCCCCCCCGGCTCCCCCTCCGGCGCCCTCGGCTCCTCCCCCCCCTCCCCTCCTCCCGCCCTCGGCTCGCCCCCCCCCTCCACCCCTCCTCCCCGCCCTCCGTCCGTTTTTTTTTTTTTTAACACTTCTAAATAATTGTATTACGAGATAAAAAATTATTGTAGGTACTTTTGCGTACTTAGTACTAAGATCTTCACAAGGGAATTATCAAACAAATCCTAACACTTATAATTTTACAGTTAGCTTGAAGTATATTTTTTGCTTATAGTTATATGATATCTATGTTAGATTTGCTTTGTTACATAGTGGAAATATGTATGTTGGCAGAAGATTATCAATTATATGAGTTTAGATCTTTTTTTTTTTTTTTAGTATCTTCTTTGGCTGAATCTATTAATTACATAAAGATCTCTATACTCAATGTGTTTATTAATTTGGATTATAGTTATAGTGTGTAGAAGATTTCATGATTTTTTTAATTATTGAGTTTTAATAATTTTGATTTTTTTAATCTTGCATTGTTTTTTGGGATGAAAATAAATTACAAAAGTAATCAAAGCCTTATACCGCTAAACCAACCCTATGTTGGTAATAATATTTTATTTTAATTAGTTTACTTTGTGTACATGTTATTTTTTTTTTTTTTTGTTCCCTTTAAAATAAAATATTCCCAAATGTATAGGATATTAATTTATCTAGCACTTTTTATGTTAGGTGAAAGTATACTTTTTTTTTTAAATATATTTTTATAGAAAGTTTGTACTTTCAAGGCATTTTTAGTATTTTCAATATTAAAAATTTATTAATTTATTAATTTTTGTTTGGAATTTTAAGTTTGCAACATAAACTCACGCTTAAATGAAAAAAGGAGCAAAAAATTGCAATAAACATTAGAAGTCGTAAAAACGAAAATTGGAAAAAAATTTATTCGGCTAAATATTCTTTTTAAAAATATCTTATAAATATTTCTAAAAAAGTATACATGGAAAAAAATACCAATTGCACTTTAAAATTTCAAATCAATGGTTTATTTATTAAAATAATTTGTAAATTGATAAATTTTATACTAAATACTTATTCCGTTGAATTGACCACTTTTATATATTTGTTGCATGTTGAGATGTTAATTAAGTTAGTAACTTGAACTAGCTAGGAAATATGGAAGGCAACCATGATAGAAGTTGGATGTACAATCGTCTAACCGAGAGAAGACAACTAACTCTAGCATTCTTGGCGGGTTTGAAAGAGTTCATCGAATTTGCTTTGGCACATTCACCTAATTCAAGTAGGGAGATCGGTGTCCGTGTGTCAAATGTAGGTGTTTAAGATTTCAAGATTTTGAGGAGGTTAAAATCCATTTGTGTAAAAAGGGCTTCATGAAAGATTATGAGTGTTGGGAATGTCATGGCGAAGTCCGACGACACCGACACCGAGTGGTTATTACGGGGACAAGTAGTCATCGAGACAACCTTAATCAATATGAGCAGTTGGTTATGGACGCTGCGGACCGTCGATCGACGGCCGATATTTCGATCCCGTTACTCATGCTGAACCGTCATACATGGGAGAGGAGACCAATACACATAGTCAACCATCATACATGGGAGAGGATCCTCATCCGGAAGCCGATAGGTTCTATAAAATGCTCCAAGAAGCGCAACGTCCGTTATGGGAAGGTTGCGAACACTTTGAAAATAGTGAATATTCATCGCTATCGGCTACCCTAGCAACACTAAGCTTGAAGACTGATCACCATATGAGTGAGAGGAACTACAACGAAATGATGCAGATCATAAGCAAGGTTGTTCCCAAAGACAATAATTTGCCGAAGGATTTTTACCAAGCAAAAAAAAAAAAAGGTGAAAGAGCTTGGGCTTGGATGTGAAAAAATCCATTGCTGCCCTAGAGGATGTATGTTGTATTACAAGGATGATGCTGAGCTAACCAGTTGTAAATTCTGTGGACATGATAGATATAAAGTTGTGGGGAAAGGAAGGAAAATGACCCGTCAAGCATTAAGCAAGATGTGGTACTTTCCTCTGGTTACCAGACTTCAGAGATTGTATGCATCAGAACAAACAGCTACTCACATGAGATGGCATCGGGAGCATCATAGGGATGAAAACTTTGTGACGCATCCATCCGAGGCCGAAGCATGGCGTAAATTTGACGAGGTGAATCCTTCCTTTGCTATGGATCCCCGTAATGTCTGTCTTGGTCTATGTTCGGATGGGTTCGCTCCTTTTGACAATACGGGCAGGAATTATTCCTGTTGGCCCGTCATTGTGACACCGTACAACCTCCCACCTTCTATGTGCATGAGAAGAGAGTTTTTGTTCCTTAACGCGTTAATCCCTGGGCCATCCAACCCAAAAAAAGAAGATAGATGTGTACCTCGGGCCTTTGATAGACGAGTTGAAGATGTTGTGGAGTGAAGGGGTTCGACGTATGATATATCATTGAGCCGAATTTCACAATGCGTGCTACCTTAATGTGGACGATAAATGACTTCCCCGCATATGGTATGTTGAGTGGCCGGCAAACGTCCTAAAGTCGGCATGCCCGTATGTCTTGAACAGAACATGGGTTTTAGCTTGCAACACATCCACAAAGTCTCGTTGGTTTGACAGCACCGGCGATTCCTACCCCGATCATCCGTTCGGAGAAATAGAAAAGACTTTACGCGAAATGTTGTCGAACAAGCAGATCAACCTCGTCGTTTAAAGTGGCCAAGAAATATGGGACAGGTCAAGTACATTCAAAGTGTCGAAGAGGGGGCTGCTTCCAAATAACCTCGAGGGATATGGCGTTGATCATCATTGGAACAAACGCAAAGATCTTCTCGGGAACTACCATATTGGAAAGATCAATTGTTAAGACACAACCTCGATGTCATGCATATCGAGAGGAATGTGTTTTGCAATATTCTGTAATCGTGATGGACACCAAGGGCAAGACGAAGGACACGGTCAACGCAAGACTAGACATAGAAGCGATTTGCAAAAGGCCATGCTTTGCATTTGCTCGCAGAATGGCACGGACGGATTTCCAAACCTAGAGCGCCTTACACATTCAACAAAGAGCAGAATTTAGAATTGTTGCAATGGGTTAAAGATCTGAAACTCCCGGACGATTATGCATCAAACTTGAAAAGATGTGTCAACATGCACGAGGGGAAGTTATTCGGGATGAAGAGTCATGATTGTCATGTTTTTTTCCAGAGATTGTTGCCGTGGGCCTTCAAAGCACTACCGATTCATATATGGTCTATTCTGACTGAATTTTCCATGTTCTTTAGAGAAATCTGTGCTTCTGAGCTTAATGTTGAAAAGTTACGACACCTGGAGACGAGCATGCCCATAATGCTATGCAAGTTAGAGATGGTGTTTCCTCCTAGCATGTTTGACTCAATGGAACACTTGCCTGTTCACTTGGCCTACGAAGCAAGGGTAGGAGGGCCACAACAATATAGGTGGATGTATCCGTTTGAGAGGTAATACATATATTTCTTTCGCGATGTTATTAATTGACCGACATGGTGCTTTAATTTATAAATACCCTTTGATATTCCATTGTAGGTTTTTACGCACACTTAAACACAAGATCAAAAATCCAAGGTACGTTGAAGGATCTATCGCTTTGAAGCATATCTAGTCGAAGAGGCCGCAAAATTTGCGTCATACTATTATCCCCCTGAAATGATGACAAGATGGAGAGGGGTACCTCGCAACGATGCTGCCGGTGATACGAGTGATCAAATATCAATATTTAATTATCCAGGGCTAGTCGTGGGAAAACATTGGAGGTCAACTCTTGATGGAAGAGATAAGCAAGTAGCAGAGTGGTACATTCTAAACAACTCAAGAGGCCGCCCGCAAGACTTAAAGTAAGATTTTTTTTTACTATTACGGTAAGTATTAAAGTATTAACTTCAGTTCTTTGTTACAGCTTTCTACTCTAATTGGGTCCGATCGAACAATCCTTCAATGTCGGTGTCACAAGTTGATCAATACACGAACTCGAGTTTCCAAAATGGTTTCGTCAATATTTCGTGAAAAATCGACCATCCCAATAAAGTTGCGTGGAGTTTATCTTATGGAGCTGCAATTAGTGTTACCCGATGCAACAAATATATAATCAATGGGTATCGATTTTCAACTGTTGACGCGGACGCAGTACACTATGTTGCAATTACGGTGTATGTTGTCGAGGTGACCAAGTTGGCGGGGTGGAGACTAACTACTACGGGAAGTTAGTTGACATAATTCAGCCGAGTTACCCGTGGGACAAGGTGGTGACCCTTTTTAAATGTGAGTGGTTTGATAACAGTCCGCGTGGGACAAAAGTGGACAAACATGGAAATATTGAGATCCACCGGACAAGGAGATATACGGTTAGTTATGACCCATTCATCCTTGCTCAACAAAGAACAAGTTTACTATACATCATACCCCACATCCCGCCAAGGGTGGGTGGGAGTTATCAAAACCAAAGCACGGAATATTATACCTAAGTCGAAAGAGTCGGAAGCAAATGACGGCATGAAGGAACCGTTCCAAGCCGATGTGGAACATGTATTGCCCATAAACATCTTCGACGACGAAGTACCAAGGAATCTCTTTGATTCTACTCGGATTTAGAATTGATTCCTATACAAATTGACGATCGAAATCGACGATGAGGCGAAGTGATGTACTCGATAGTGAATCTGAGTTCGATGACTATGAGACTTCGAGAGGAAGCCGTGCAAGCGGATGTCGATGAACGAGGAATCGTCCAGTTGATTTGTGTTAGTTCTTTGTTTCTGACGATCTGTTATACTACAGACATTGTTACTTCGCTACTATAATATTAACCAAATATCTTTTTTTTTTATATTTTTTGACATTATGTCTATAAGTGTTCGAAATGGAGCATCCAGAGGACGTTCAAGTAGTGGACGTGGTCGTGGTCGAGCCCGACCCCTTCCTATAAGAGGGGGTAGGGCGACGCCATCTGCTCCCTCGGAGGTAGAGGGTCAGCACTTCCCCGCAGGTGCCATTTGATATGTCATCTTCACCGTCGGGTTATATTGCATCTTCACCGTCGACGCTTCATATGTCGTCGTCACCGTCTACCCACACCGATCCACAAAGAAGGGAGACAACAGTTTACTTTACCATTTCGATTGATTTACGTATTTTTAGTTTCCCGAAATCATCTATGTACAAATATCTTCAATATTTCACATTCCTTCCTTAGCACACGGGGTCGCCTCATAGCCACGTCGGGGAAGAATGTAGTTCCTCCGATACACCAATATGGGGCACAACAGATCCTTCGACAGGGAAGCTTTGGATCTGTCCTGACGGCGATGAGTAAGTCATGCCAAGTTACCAATAATGTTACAAATTTCTTCTCTAATTGATTTGTATGCTAATATTTGCATGATGTCCTCTCGTCTTCACATTGTGCCTCATAATCCGGTGGGGATTTCATCTCGGCCCAATTATTCCGTAATTACAATCATCCTTGGACCAAGTGGAAAGAGATTCCTAAGGACAATCGAAATGCTTGGTTCAATGAGTTCTTGGTAAGTTATTTGTTTTATGGTTATTAATTAAGTACTTTTAAAATTTGGAGCACTAATTGTTCGTTATTGATTTTCGGGATAAGCATATGTCGTTGCTTCGAACATCGTGAAGATCTGAAAAAAGCTTATAACCACAAGGGCAGGTCGGTGGTTGTCTCAAAAGCTTTATTCATTGAGACAAACAAGAGGCAAGAAAGATTGGATTCCACAGCAGACTGCAGACGAATTATTTGACAGTTGGGCCACCGATGAGAAGTTTCATAACACAAGTGCGAAAAATAAGGAAAATAGGGCAAAAATGGAAGGACCGTCATATGTTGGCGGCTCCATTCCAATTAGTGAGCATCGACGAAAAGTTGTAAGTACACGTTATTTTCTATTTAGGTTTTCAATATTTTGTACTTTGAAGTGATTAATTAATGTCATCATTTGCGTTTGCGCTTAGAGTCTGGGAAGTTCCCGTAGGATCGATTGAGTGGGTTACCTTTGAGCGCACCCATTCCCAAAGCAGTCTAAAGGGAGTGAGAGGCAAAATGGATTAACCCAAAGGCGCAAAGAAGTAGCGGTTAGACATTTATTGCCTTTATTACTTATTTTATGCACCACCATATTTATTTCATTTTACATGTCTTATTTGTTATGTATTTTTGTACTTGTAGGAAACCTTTCAGAAGTTGTCACAGGAGAGAGACCCCACATCCTCTCAAATCCGATAACGAGAGTCTCGTTCTTTTGAGGCTACAGGCGGATTTAACAAGAAAGGGAGAGTCTTTGGATACGGTTCCTCTGCCAAATTTCAAGCAAACAAAGCGCTCCTTATGCGACATTGAAGGTGTTTCTTCAGGTAAATGTAATACATTTAATATTGATAATTTCCATTCTCTTTGTCCATTCAAATGAAGTTCAAATAATAAATGTACTTCATAATGTTTTTGCAGATGAGCTGAAGAAGATGAAGGCTTTGGTGCAGGAGCAAGCAACACAGATGACTCAGGAACGAGGAGATGATGAGGCAAACACTCGGAGAACGAGGAGATAATGAGGCAACAATGATTCAGAACGAGAGATGATGCAAGAATGATGACCCAACAAGCGGAGATGATGCAAAGAGAAATGATTCAACGAGAGATGATGATGCAAAGCAGAGATGACTCAAGAAGCGAGATGATGATGATACAGATGCAGCTTTCAACTCAAGTCTCTAATGAAAGACAAGGGTTCGGGGTCGGCTCCTGGTGATGATGACCATCTTGGTGATGATGATGATCACAACGCCGTTCTTTTAGGATACTTTTTACTATTTGCTATTTGCAACATTATTATATATATTTTGTTTTCTCTATGTAAACTCTTTGTAATTGTTATTATATCCATGGTACACTACTTTTTGTACTCACTTTTCTAAAAAAAAAAAAAAAAAAATATTTTTTTTTAATTTATTAGTTTTGCTACGGAATTTTTTCCGTAGCAAATTTTCGCAAATTTGGGAATTTGCTACGGAAAAAAAAAATTCCGTAGCAAAATTTGGGAATTTGCTACGGAAAAAATTCCGTAGCAAAATTTCGAATTTGCTACGGAAAAATATTCCGTAGCAAAAATTTCGAATTTGCTACGGATTTTTTCCGTAAAATTTTTTCGTAGCAAAAATTGTGACGGATATGAATTTCCGTCGCAAATTGCGACGGATTTTCATTTTCCGTCGTAATTGCTACGCTGGTTTTTGCTACGGAAAAATTCCGTAGCAAATTCGTTTTGCTACGGAAAAAATTTTTGCTACGAAATTTTTCCGTAGCAAAACTTGATTTTTCTTGTAGTGTATCAAACCCGACGATTTCGACGAGATTTACCGACAGGAAATTTCTTATATTAGAAAATAATCAAGACCGCAAAAGTAAATATGGAGTTGAAATCGAGCAAGAAATAAGTGGGAGAATTTTTGTAGTGAGCAAGAGATGAAAAATCACAAATGAGTTATCAAGGGAGAATGGGAGAATAACAGCGTGTTCCTCGCTCTTGTTCTCGTTATTGAGTTATCAAGGGAGATTGGGAGAATAATAGAAGCGTGCCTAACGCCCGCAGCACTCCGGAAGGGAATGAAAAAAAAGGGGGAATGTTTTTTAAAAAAATTTGGGGGCCAAAGAAGTATGATTATCCAGCTTTCATGTTGAACTTTACGCTAAAAATGATGAGTGATGCTGATGGATTTTGACATAATTGGAATAATTAATCAATCAATCAATCACATTTAATTTCTCATTGTCATTAAATTTAATTAATTTGTTGAACAATTCTCACATTCCGTAGCTTAAACCAAAAGATCTCATATTCCCATATTCAATTTGCATGATTAATGTTTTTTGGGGTGGCCATCATCAAAGATCCGCTATTGACTTAAACTAAAAGATCCCACATTTAATTTACACAATTAATTAATTAATTTTTTTGGGGTCAAATCAAAGATCCGCCACTGATCCCATCTGATGGATTTTTTATGCTTTCAGATGCCATTCCAAACACACTCATAATCAATACTCTGTCATTAATAATAAATTTGGGACGTTCTTTGCAATTTTGCACTTTTAAAAAGTACGAAGCTTATAAACGTCGTTTCCCACGCAAGTTGCCACCGACCATATGCTATGAAGCAGCCAGCACAACGGTTGGACTAAGTTGACGGCCATGGTGGAATTTTATGTTAAACAAAGGGTAACAGTGTAACACAGACACTCAATTGCATGCTTCCAACAAGCGTACTCACATTTTACATTGTCAGTTTTGAAAAAGCTTTGTCCCATTTTTCTACGTCCTTTAATTTTGGGCCCCTCTTTCACCTCAGTCACATCCTCTTTTGTTTAATATCTATGACTATATATGAGTATGACCATACTCCGCCATCATTGAAAATAAATTGTAAAATATTGCAGTTGCTCAAAAGAGTATGTAAAATAATTCAAAGAAATAAAAAAAAAAAATCGCATAAAATCCAGAGTTGATTCTCTAACATCAATTATATCTATAAAAAAAAAAAATGGCTATGCTTCTATTTTCTGTTGTTATTATACAACGGATACATTGCACTATTTCTTTTTTTTTTTTTTTTTTTTTTTTTTTTTTTTTTTTGGCAATATAACACAATTTAAAATGTAAGACCTCTTATAAAAGAAACTAAGACCTCTCATTCTTGTTTTAAAATTTGAATAGAAAATTATTCATGACATCAAAGACAAAAAGAGCGTTATTACGCTGACTGTTGCATGAAGGGCACACTTTCGACTAATATCAAGTTTTAGTTTGATTCAAATTCTAATTAGAGTCCACGAAAGTTCCAAGTCCTACTTTTACTCTTTTTTACTTTTTCTTTTTTTTTTGGTCTGCAAGCCATACTTTTACAGATAGTGGCGAATGATAAATTTGAGAATATCGCGAGCGCGTGCACACATATGTAATGTAATATTTACTAACTTAAACCTATTTATAAGAAAAAATGATATTTACAATTAATAAATATATTTGTTTGAATCGAATTTGATCGAGTAGCAGTGGATAATATATAATATAAAAAGGCATGAAGAAACATTTTATTAAAGTTGAGCTAATATTCTTAATTTTATGAGTTAAAAGCATCAATTTATTTGATCACCGGCCACTAATTTTTATACGATCTTTTTATTTTTTGTTGGAGTTATGAGTTAAAAGCATCAATTTATTTGATCACCGGCCACTAATTTTTATACGATCTTTTTATTTTTTTGTTGGAGTAATGACTATAATCATTTATAGAATATGCCTAATAGAATAGATAAATCTTATATTAGGCAAAAATACAGTCATTTAACTTCACGTCTGGTTTCATTTTTATTTCTTAACTTTAAGCATCATTTTAATACTTTTACTCTAACATCGTTTATAAAAAACATAATATTAAAATTTTTAATCATTAATAAATTATTTTTAAAATCTTCACATATTAAGTTTAATTTTTAAGATTACATTGATTGTTAAAAAATATCATTTGACATTTAGGATGTTAGGGTTAAAGAACTAAAATGCATGCTAAGGAACGAAACTGAAATTTTGTATAAAGTTAGATGACTTAATGTGGATTTTATCTTAATCTTATTATTTGCATATTCTGTTTTTAGATGAAGTATTATGTGCATATTTCAATGCTCCCCTTTTGTCCTTAAGTCAACAACTAATTTACTGGATCACACAATTTACTTATTAAATCTGTTTTAAATTGAAATAAATAATTAAATTTTACTCATATTAAATGAGATTTTGATTGAGAGAGAAAAATATTTCTTCCAGCCTTTTTTTATAAGAATGGTTCTAAAACATAGACGGGTTATTAAACCGGTCGGTCATCGGGTCAAGTTAGTGGGTCGATCGAGTCAACCCGAGCCTAGACCGATAAGGTATAGAAAATTGACAGATAATTTAACCAATATTATATATATCACTTTATTACCTTGAAGCACTTAACAAAATAATCATATACTTATCAAATACTCTTTACAATTTCTTTAACTAAATGACTTCACAGGATCATATACCACCAATGACTTCTGAATCTATAATAAATAAATTAGTTTATAATATATATTACTTATGAAAATAAATAACTTGTGCTTATCCAATTATCCATAAGATTTTGCAAAAGACTTTGCTCCATTTTGCGCCTTGTACTTAGTGGTGAGCAAACAACCCGTAACCCACCAAACTGCCCGCACCCCACGATTTCCCCCAAATTAAACCCGCTCAAATTGGGCCCGTCACAGGTCACGAGCTGCCCATACGGGCGGGTCATGGGTTGAGGCACAGGGCACCTGTGACTACCCATTACCCATATAACCTATTCTATTACTTTTTTCCCCTTCATAGGTCAACCTCAATGTTCAGTTTGAACTCTTAAACACCACGAGGCAATCTCAAACATCAATCAAAATGCTTGACCGGTTAGGTCTCTTATGTCGTCTCGCCGCTTTCCACTCTCGATATTTCTACGTCTCTTGCCTATCTCAATCTCAGCCAGCCTCTGGCCGTCTCGCGCTCTTGTCTTGCTGGAGTGGCGGTCTCGGTTGGAGTCGCCAGTGATTAGATCGCTCACTATCTCCATCTCCCATCTCTCTCGGAGTCTCAAATCCTACCCAAAGTTCAGCCTCTCGACATTTCTCCATCTCTCGTCTCTCTCAATCTCGATCTCAGCCTCTCGTGCTTGCCTTCAACTCTTGCGCTCAGCCTCAACCCTCACACTCGGTCTCTCAATCTCTAGTGGAAAAGGTAACTGTTGATTAAGTTGGCTTTGATTGAGTTGTTGTTGGTTTTATCAAAATTATTGTTAGTATGGAAATTATTGTCAAAATTGTCACTGAACTTGGTTTACTTGCTTTGCCATTATTCTTTTCTTTTATATTTTGTGTTGTCGATTGGAATCTGACTCGATAGGCAATGCTAAAGACATTTTTTCTTTCTTTAGATTTGCCTACTCCTATTGGAGTTATAAGG
This sequence comes from Acacia acuminata, assembly GCA_019022655.1. Lineage (NCBI taxonomy): Eukaryota > Viridiplantae > Streptophyta > Magnoliopsida > Fabales > Fabaceae > Acacia > Acacia acuminata. The sequence continues at coordinate 1,632,305 of JAFJYI010000161.1, read as the reverse complement.
TGATCTTCCCACATAAATTTGAGCTAGAAATTAGTACTCTCCATCGATCTTCATACTTATGCCCCTTTTAGTCTCTAAAGGATCTTCTACTAATCCATTTTTTTTATTAAAAAAAAAAACCGTTTTGTTTTTAAACGGGTTCCTTGGACCTCAATTTAAATTAAATAGACAATAATATCTTTATTCGAAAATTAAATGAGATACAATATCTCTGTACCCAAATAATATAATAATAATATTTTAATCTCAATTAAATAATATCATTATATTATTTTCGAATTTAAATATATATATATATATATATATATTTACCCTGTTTTACTATGGGTTTAACCACGGGAACGGGAATACCTATACCTGTGTAATATAAATAGGAAGGCCACGGATAGATTACCTTGGGGCAGCCCCACCTACCAATTGCACATCCCTACTTGTACTTGCCTACTACATGAGTATCATCAATATATTATTATAGGCTTAGGTGGATCTTTAATTTTTTTTCATTAGATAGATGGATCTTTTTCAAACTATGGAAATAAAAAAATCTGGGGGTTCTGGGAAATATCCAACACCAATCTTTATCCATTGGTCATTGGAAAATGAAACACCTTTTTCTTTTTTACCATTGCACATTAGGGAACAAGGCATTACATCGTCTTCTTCTTTCTAACACCAATCTTTACTTACATCCCAATTTTACATTCAAAATGATCTTCAACAAACCACTCACAACTCCTCCTAGCTGCCTTCTTCACAATCTGATCAATCCCTCCTTCTTCCTAATCAATGACCTTCACTGAGAAATCAGTGAGAGAGGACTTCAAAACCATGACCTTCTTCGACAAATTCGACAGTGACCATGACCAGATTTCTCTCTCTCTTTCTCTCCTCGTTCACCTTCTATGTGTTTTCTTTCCCTTTCGTGCCACTTTGCCTCGCCAATGCTCTATGCTTCTCCCTTTTCTTCTCTGTCTCTTATTGTTCCTTCACTGCTTGCACGAAAAAATATGCACCTAACTCAAATCTCTCTCTCCTCTTGCCTCTTTTATCACTATCGATCCAAGGGTGAGTTTCAGTTTCAACTTTTAAGCTACTTTTTTTTTTCAAAAAAAAAAAAATGTGGCTCAGTCAAAATGGGACCTCGATTTTACCACTAACTCGGACTGGTTTTCGGCAGATTCGCTAGTTTTCGGTTCAAATTGACCGGTTTAGGTTTCAAAACCTTGTTTATAAGAGTATAAAATTTGAATTGTCTTTATTACTTTTATAAGAACTCTACAATAATTGTCTAGACATTTAATGAGCTTTTCTCATTTGTTGTCCTCATGATATATATATATATATATATATATATATATATATATATATAATTAAATGGTTGGTGATAGAGTATTAATTATATTTTTCTCTTTTACTTGCCTCTTATAAATAAGGACATACTTAGAAAAAGGCTTATTTTAAGACATGCTTATTATTTTTTAAACTAATTTTAACAACATTCTTAAACCGCATAATTAATTCGGTTATCGAGCTCTTATAAATAGGACCAAAGGGAGTACTACACAATGAGTTGCATTAAAAAATTAATTACATTGACAAATAAGCATTAATTATTATCTAAGTGATCTTATATTATGGATCAAAGAATTCTTCTAGAAGTATGTCTTTGTATTTTTAATTTTCAGAGGGAACATAAGTCACTTAGCGGATGGATTAATATTTTTTTAATCAATTTGGTCCCTGTAATTAATGTTTAAATATAAATCTTTATATTTTTATTGTCCTTCAAAAACCTTATTTAATATGGGTAAAGTTAGAAAATGTATTTCAATTTAAGACAGATTTAATAAGTGAATTGTCATTTACTTGTTCGAGTAAATTAGTTGAATGTGACTTATATTACGGATAAGAGGAGTATCATTTAAAAATTTCTATGCAATAAATGAAGAAAATGATGGTCACCTACCTATAATTTTATTATGGGTTAATATGCTAAAATAATCTTTAACTTTTATCAAAAGTTTGATAGTAATCATAAACTATATTTTTTGGAGCAAAAGTTATTATAAACTTTCAAATTAAATTGGGGCTAAACCATTAAACCCAACAAACGTCCATCTGTTACAATATGAAAGTATTGAAATAACCCCCTTGCTAAAAAAAGAGGCTGCTATAAAATTTGGTGATTTGTCATCTCTCTTCCTCTAACCATTTCTTTCACATTCTCTCTCCTTCTCTCTCTCATTTTCATATTCTCCACTCTTCATCTTCATCATCACACCACCATTACCATCAACAATAACATAAATCATCATCAACAATCCATACTAAAAAAAAAAAAAAAAAAAAAAAAAAAAAAAAAAAAAAAAAAAAAAACTGGCGGGAAAAAGATCTAGGCCCCATTCTAGATGTACGCCTTCTTTTCTTTTTCATTTTAAATTATTACTATGAACTTGATGCAAAAAAATGTTCTTGAAATTTACACTATAGATTCTGTTTTTTTTTTAAAAAAAAAAAATAATAATGGTACTAATAAGCAAAGTTAGGATTGTTAATGGTAGGAAGTAAAATGATTATTATAATAAACAACTTTTTTACTTTTTTCAGTATTTTACTTTTCTAATATGGATTGTTGATGATGATTTTTTGGTATTCTAAGTGGTTGTGGTGTGGTGGTGAATACGAAGAGTGGAGAATATTGGGTTCAGGGCGGGGGTGTGAAAGTAACTGTTAGAGGAAGAAAGATGAAAAATCACCATATTATATAGTAGCCCCAGTTTTTTATTAAGTATTCGGTGCTTTCATATTGTAATATATGAAAATTGGTTAGGTTTAATGGTTTTGCCCAAAATTTGAAAGTTTATAGTTACTTTTGCTTCAAAAAATATTTTTATAATTTCTGTTACATTTTCCATATAAAAGTTTGAATACCATTTTAGAACCTTAACCCTTTTATCATCACTAGTCACAAAATGTAAGATAGGCCACAAGCCAAGGAGGTAATAAACTAAGTTCAAATATTTATCTTTACCCCTCGACACTTTGATGGGGAACGTGAGCTCTGATATATATGGACGTGCGGTTTATATATTTTTTTCAACCGGAAATTTCATACTAAAAAGATAATTTTAAAAATGATCATTATAAAATTAATTTGATTTCAGATTCTATACCCATACCCATTAGATTTTCCCCCCAAAAAAAAAAAAAATTACAGAAGTTAAATCTAGACTGTCCATCAAAGTGAGGGGCACCAAACTCAGTTGCTCCCGCTCTCTCCACTTATTTATTCGTTTAATTTTGGGAAAATCTCTTTAACGCCTTAAGGGATTAAAAAAATGTCAATAAAATCCTATAAAAATTCTAATATAAAAAATGTCCCAAAGAGTTGTTAAAAACCATGAAGTTATTAATCACTTACTAAAGAAGTTGTTAATGAGGCTTTTTTTACAACAGAATTTTCTGTGAGATTTTTTTTGATATTTTCTTGGTTCCTTTGAACCTTAAAGGATTTAATTTTTATCTTTTTTGTGCGTGTTATAATGTTAATTTCACACACACCCCCTCCTAAGATTCTTTTATTTGATGGTTGATGAATTTACTTAAATTATTTAATTAGTCATTAACACTGCATAAAATAAAAAATAATTGGTCATTGCTGTAATAAGCAACTAAAAAATCTATATCTATCTCACCGCTCATAAGCCTTAACTAAACATTATTCTTTCTCCAGTAAACACAATGATTTTTTTCTTCTTCTTCTTCATCGTCATCTTCAGCGCCTCCCAATCAGCCGCCTCTGTATTCAACGATGTCAACTGCACAGCCAACATCACTTTCACTCCTAACGGCACCTTCCAAAGCAACCTCGCCACCCTCCTCTCCTCCCTCTCCTCCAACGCCACCGGCGGCACCAGATTCTACAACGCCACCATGGGCAGCACCGGCGGAGCAAACACTGTATACGGCCTCTTCATCTGCCGCGGCGATATCCCATATCCACTGTGCAGCGAGTGCGTTAACTTCGCCACACGAAGAATAAGCTCGTCGTGTCCTTCAGCAAAAGAAGCCATCATTTGGTACAGCGAGTGCTTGCTTCGGTATTCCTATAGGCTTATTTTCTCTTCCATGGACGAATGGCCGAGATATCAGCTCAAGAATCCGTTGGGCGACCCTGTGCTTTTAAAAACTCGTCGTTTTTACTATACGTTGGGATCTATTTTGAATGATCTGGTAGATGAAGCAGCTGAGGCTCTTGGGAAATCTGATTCTAAGTACGGTGTTCAGCAAGGTGACGCGTCGGGCAACACGACGCTGTACGGATTGGCTCAGTGCTCGCCGGACTTAGCCGCCGGCGACTGCAAGCGGTGTCTCCGGGATGCGATAGAGGAGATTACGACGTCGTGTTGCGGAGGTAGCATTGGACAAAGAGTAATGATGCCCAGTTGCTTTGTTCGCTATGAAACTTATCCATTTTATCAACAGTCCGGAACGTCGACACCCTCGCCGACGGGGGCTAACGGTCAGAGTCTGAACTTTTTTCTTTCATATCAGTACATATATCTGCTTCAAAAAAATTTATAAATATATGTCAATACTATTAATTCATTTGGAATTTGGACCAATATTAATTTTTAAAAAAAGTTTGGACCAATATATATATATATATATATATATATAAATTTTAGGCATTTTGTGTAGAATTATTCTTAGAGTTGTCTATATAATATATATGTGCAGAAATAAAATTAATCACCGAAAGTCTATTACCATCATTCCTCTTATCTACTTTATGAATATAATTATAATAATATATCTTAGATCGACGATCACAAGCCCAGAAAAAAATAATTATTAAGTTTCAAATTAACTGCATTATGCAAGAGAACATTAAATATTATTTTATCCACACTTCCATTTGCACCCACTCTATTATCATATACGGTATTTTAATATGTATATACAAATTATGGATGCCGAAGGGAACTTTCCATAACAAAACTGACATAATTTTTTGATGAAGTATGACACGTGAAACAAGTTTTGCAAGAGTTCATCATGGAATATCATGAATATATAAAACTTTATTTAAAGGCTTCATAATGAAATTAAAAAATATGTACTTAATTATATATATTATTTATCTTGCTATAGCCAAAACTTTCACTTTTAATGATTAAAGTTCTTCTCGGTCAAAAAAAAAAAAAAAAAAAAGAAAGAAAAAAAAAGTATGACATGCATTCTATTTAGCGTGTGGCTGTTAATGTCATCCGATATGTGATGTGAATGCTGAATTTTTTTTTTATATATTTTATTTTCTTAAAGTGATGTGAATGTTGATGCGTGCAGGGAAAACCAATAAATTGCAGACACGAATTATTGCAATAATTGTCCCCTCGATTATTGTTCTGGTGGCGATAGTCGTTTTGTGCCACAACATGGTACCCACAAATTCAAAGAAGAAATCACAAAGATCCATTGATCTCTCGGAAAACTGTAAGAAATGAAATATATAATACTGTCTATATACGATTAACGTTTCAGTTAACTAGAATATTAAGGCCGTTAGGTTGTGCATAATCTAACTGGATTCTTAATATATGTTCTTTAACATTTTATATAGTTGGGGTTGAAACTATTACCACAATGGATTCTTTGCAAATTGACATGGCTATAATTAAAGTAGCTACGAACAATTTTTCTGAAAGAAGCAGGATTGGCAAAGGTGGATTTGGAGAAGTTTATAAGGTAATAACTGTGACAAATTATAGATCATACATTTCTGGTTTTTTTTACTTTAAAAAAATATAATAATAAAATTCATATCTTGTTAACTGATGGGTTGAAGTTTTAGGGAGTTCTTCATGATGGACAAGAGATAGCTGTGAAGAGATTGTCAAGAACTTCTTCACAGGGAGTTGAAGAATTTAAAAATGAGGTTTTGCTGATAGCTAAACTTCAACATAGAAATTTAGTGAGGCTACTAGGATTCTGTCTCGAAGACGATGAGAAGATACTTGTCTATGAATATGTGCCTAACAAAAGCCTTAATCACTTTCTATTTGGTATGTCATCCAAATACCTACTTTCATAGTTTCAAAAGGTTTTCTACCATAAATTTAATTATTTTCTCTACGTTCTTTGGTTCATATAGTAAGATGTATCGTGTTGTGGTTGATTATTTAAAATATTTTTACTTATAAATGACCATTAAAATGTAGATCCTTTGAAGCAAAGGGAAATAACTTGGGCCGAGCGGTTTAAGATTATAAAAGGAATTGCTCGAGGAATCCTATATTTGCATGAAGACTCGTCTTAAGATCATACATCGTGATCTTAAACCAAGCAATGTTTTGTTAGATAGCAACATGAATCCAAAAATCTCAGATTTTGGCATGGCAAAACTAATAACACTAGACCAGATTGAAGGAAGCACAACTAGGATTGTTGGAACATAGTGAGTGTGAAATTTTCTTTCCCTCCTTCTTCCATGCTTTTATGTTAATAATTGTTCAAATACTAACAACTTATATTTTGTTTAGTGGTTATATATCTCCAGAGTATGCCATGCATGGATATTTTTCTATAAAATCTGACGTCTTTAGTTTTGGAGTTATGATGCTTGAGATTATTAGTGGAAGAAAGAATTCTTGTTCTTATGATTCGTGCCGCATCGATGATCTCTTGAGCTATGTGAGTATTAATTATTTTTCTTTGCCTTCTTTGTATCTTCATGTATATAGAATATGAAGACTATGATAATAATAACATTATTAACTACATTGTTAAAATTGATACTAATTAATATATGAATTGTTGCAGGCTTGGAGAAAATGGAGGGAAGAATCAATAGAAGAATTGATCGATCCAGCAGTGAAAGAATCATATTCTCAACAAGAAGTGTTTAGGTGCATTCAAATTGGTTTATTGTGCGTTCAAGAAAATCCAGATCATAGGCCTACAATGGGAAACGTGGCTTCATATCTAAGCAGCGTTACAGTTGAATTACCATATCCTCTAGAACCTGCATTTTTCATGCAAGGTAGAAGAAGCCGATACCATGTTGAACATGGTCGTAATTTTGATCACTCCGCCAACTACTCTGTCTCCTCATCCATTAATGAGATGTCTATCAGCAAATTTTTCCCTCGCTAAAGATGATTAATTATTACCTTTTTTTTTTGGGTCATCCTTACCCAGTAGAAAGAACTGACGCATCCATCAAAGTCAAACTTAATCACAACCTCTTGCTTAAGTCAAGGATTGAAGAGGTGATTGGTGTCAATTGAGTCAGAGTCAGATGACTCTGACAATCTATTAGTTATATGTGAAAAAATTGTAACTACACAATACTCAAATTTTAGATTGTTATGTTGCGCTACGGTATTGATGGTGTGTTGCAGGCATAACCCAAATTTCTTGGGCTTGTAGTGCATGAATTGTAATATGATGTATTTAACATTGGGTGATTATATTTTGGCACAATGTAATCGACTTGATTACTTTGTAGTATATAACAGCATATATCCGAGAGATAATTATTCAGATCAAGAATATGTCGATAATTAGTAGTTATATATAGTAGTGTTTTCTGAATTCTGACATAGTGAGTCTATATATCTAGTTTTTAAGCCTTGATTTACCTGAACTTTTTGAAAAGCAAATAAAAAAATACACGACAGATTGCACGTACACAGGCAAAAAGATAAGACGACATCCTAAAATTATTTAAGACAAAACAAGATCAAGATTTCGAAAATGGAAAAGCTAAATAGAAATAAAGAAATCAGAGGAAATAAACTCCTTCAACATCAATTTTAAAACAAATTCTATTAAAAAATTTATAACCATCGCCAGCTGTGATAACCCAAATAGGAAAAAATAAATAAAGTTAAATTATATAAATAAATAAAAAATAAGTAACCTTTTAAAGACATTACCATGTATATCCCATAGGATTTTTCTAGTATTCCATCAAACACTTTTTAATACTAATAACTTAAATTTTTATTGAGGATATCTTTTGGTGATGACTTAATCAGTTTGATAGAGTCCATAAAATATTTTGAAAATCTAAAAATTTAAAATAAATTCATACACATAAGAAGATATTTAATAAATATTAAATTAATATTAATCAATATAATTTAGTAAATATTATGAATCTCATTATATTATAAATTATCTCATTATATTCAGATTTAAATTTCTACCAAAGCCCAAGATTTTTATGGCCTCCTTCTCCATTCCATTATCCCATTGGCCACCAATCTCAATAACCTCCTTCCATCCAACAATTTACTGCCACCACACTAACACATCAACAATAAGGGATCGCCTCTTGCCAATTACATTGCTGTTAGGAAGGAGATACTCATGAGGATTCCTTAGCTTGTGTTCAGTCCTAATGTGACTAAAGGGGAAGCATGAATAGCAAGGTGACACCATTCATCTCACCTTTACTATGTTTCAGCCTTAAATATATTTTCTTTGCTTTTATTCCAGTTTCTTGGGAAGCACATTCAAATCGCTTTATCACTCCTAAATATTTCTAAATACATCTTTTGTATTCTTTTTGTTTGAGAATTTTATAATTTATTGGAGATAATTATCGTGATGGAAAATGAAAGGTTAGTTACGTTCCCCTAGGGGAACTATATATATTCCCTCCGGTCTTACATAAAATTAAAATATTGATTATTTTTTGTTTTTTTTTTTTTTAAAAAAACCTTGCTAACAACTTTAAAGTCCAAATAGGTAAAACAAGTATGAAAAATGTGTTGGAATATTATTAGTTTCTAAAATTTACTTTTACTTTTTATGTGGACATGCATGCTGGGCAAAAAGTTGACATCGGCTTTGAAAAATGTTTTGTGGATTTGAAAGGAAGAAATTTCAACAATTTACTTGTGGAAAACGAGGGGTTAGTTACGTTCCCCTAGGGAACTATATTCCCTCCAGTCTCATATAAAATTAAAATATTGATTATTTTTTGTTAAAAAAAACCTTGCTAACAACTTTAATTATTTAATTATTTTTAATACTGCTACTATTGATTTATTTTATTGGACCAAGTCCAACGAAGTGGATTGACTATATTGAAGGCATGAAGCCTTGAGTGGGTGCAATTTATTTATTCCTAATTTATTGTGGAAAATATGTCAGACTATAAATATTCACTTGAATAATAAATCTCCTCCTTCAAGGTCTTCTCTTACGGCTCCAACTGTAACGCCTTACTTCTTGACCTAGAACTTTTGTTTAAATCTTTAGGTACAACTGACTTCAATGATTAGTTGAATCTCAAGGTAACGGTTAATCTAATATTCAAAGTGCAAATCACATGACAAATATTTCATATATTGCGAAATAAAAGAAAGCATTCAGCCATGTAACGTTAACGGCAAAAGTACACACAAGTGCTACATGTCCCAAACACAAATCCTCAGCACTAGGAAAACAAGCATACAACATTATCGTATAAAACAATAATCCACAGCTAGCTGAATAAAATACATAGATTCGAGCATACAAACCTGGCCAAGAATCTACAATACATAAACATACAAGGTATATATAAAAACACAAGGAATATGAGATTAAGTTACCAACATTAACTTCACGAATATATAAAACCCCTAGTGTTAGAAACTCAAACTTCCTTCAATATCCTAAGGTAAGAACATTATAACTATTAATTCCCTTTTTTTAATTTCTTGTAAGGCATTATATTAAATAACATTTTAAAATATTAAAAATATTTTCCTTGTCTCTTAAATCACTCTTTAATTCCTAAAGGATAAGTCCTTATTGTACTTTATTTCTGGATTTTTTCCTCATTTCTATCCAGAAATTTTCAATAACTTTGAAAATTTATAATTAAATGCACAAAACTCCAATTGATATGTGCTCCCAAAAGCTACATGATCCTTGTCATGTCTATTTTCATAGAAAAATACTCCCAACAGTGAAAAACTTTGGAATCATTCCTAGAATAATAAAGTTTATCCACATCCCGTTATACTTCCAGAATTTAGATCAGTTTGTAAAATTTATATCTTTTTGTACATAACTCTAAAAATTACACACTACCTATCACAATAAGACTCTTTAAGTCTACTACAAATATGGAAATTTTCATGGGAGATGGACACCATTTACTCAATGAAAATGCTGCTCGAAAATGATCACTGCAACTAGAACATAGAAGTTGTCCTAATGTTTATTAAACTTTCAAAAATCATAACTCATTCTACATGTCCATTTAATCTGTTCTTTAGCTCATGTTAAAGCTTATTATGTGTAACTATTAACACAAAAATTTCATGGAAAAACTCAAAGGTTTCCCATTCCAAACTGGAGCTCGAAAATGAATGCTCACTTCTGGAAACTGATGTTTTTATTGCATATGGATCAACTTTGAAAAATCATAACTCTCTTTATACACATCTGATGTAGGTGTTCTTTGAATCATTTTAAATCCTAAGATGTCTACTATATTCTAATAAAATTTCATGGAAAACTTAGACTTTTACCATTTCAAAATTAGCCCAAAATTGATCTGCTCATATCTGGAAATTGACGTTTTTCAGTTTTCAACTTCCAAATTTGAAAAATCATAACTCTCATCATACACTTCTGTTTTGATTGTTCTTTGACTTGTTTTAAAGCTTAAGATGCCTACTATCTAGTGCCAAGATTTCACAGAAAAACTTGGACTTTTAACTTACAAAATGACCAGCGAAAGATACTTCGTTTTTCTACCGAAAAACATAGCTTAATATGCAAAAGTTTCAACATTTTCCTTCTACCCAGACAACTAGCAGTAGACCTAACAATGAGAATAAGAAGGAAAAGGCTAAAAGAACTCACCTAAGTTGATTCCTTAAGCTTGCTTGCTCGTTTGATCCTTCTTCTTCCTCCTCCGATTCTGTCTTGTGCCTTTTTTTTTTTTAATGTTTTTATGCTTTTTGTCTCTTGCATTTCTGCAGAAGGAAATTGTTATATTGGGAGGGATATGGTGCAACTAGGTTGTGTAGCTTGAGAAGGATGACACTTTGCAGATCTCGATCTCTCGCTACTAAGATTGTAGCAAAAAGTTTGCATACTACATTTATCTTATACTTTGACTAATTCTTATATTTAATGTAGATACAAAGTTTAATACAATGAAGAATGATCAAGAATGGAGTTTGAAGAAAGAAGAACCTGTTAATTATAATGAGAATATCAATATTCAAGTCTCTGTGATCAAATAGAAGTTGGAACGGCTCAATTCGGATGAATACTAGTTTGTTTCGGGGCTTTAATGCAATTTCAGCATTTTTTCTCACAAGAACAGTACCTTGTTCGAGCACAAATATTTCCATGCTCAAGCAACTTCATTCCAGCCCTTATTTTCGTCTAAACAGTGCCTTGCTCGAGCAAAAGCAAAGGCATGCTCGAGCAAAAACGTCCTTCAGCCTACTCTGTTCAGCTCTTTTTCAAGTAACCTTTGGTAATTCGATGATATCTTCCAGACTAGAGATCGGATTGAAGTGAAACCAATTTTTTTGAAACTAGACTCCCAATTCGTCATTTTGATATAAAATTCAAGCCCAAAGGAGTTCAGATCAAGTAGCTATGATTTTTTGAAGTTGCAACAAAAATCACCATCATAGTCCAGACCAACCTTCGGTAATTTGAGTGTATCTCACAAACGACAAATCTAATTGAACTAAAACTAGTGCCATTGGAAACTAGACTAAAATAACTTTTCAAAAACATCAAGAACATAGAAATATAAGATCAATTGAAGAAGTTATTATGTTTTTAATTTGATAGTCTGTTCTGGATTCTGCAAAAACGCTAGATAAGAACAACCTCTATTCATCTGGTGTTAATGGACGAAATACAACTAGTTTGGAGCTGATTCTTATTGAAATGAAATGAATATTTGAAGAGCTTTCTGAGATGGGGTGGTTTGATAAATTTGGATTTATGCAGAAGACGTTATGCCGACTGGAAATTGCCTCTTGTACTGTCAACGTAATTGCTTCTTGAAAGTCTAAAATTTGCACAAGAACATGGTGTATGGAAGCCAACAATTTGATATTCGAAGGTAGCCTATTCGAGCAAAATATTTGGGAAGACCAAGCATCGCATAAGAGGAAATTCAAAATTAAGAGTTATGCTCGAGCAGAGCAAAAAACCTTGCTCGAGCATCAGTATATCAAGCAGAAAAATGATGAAATGGAAGAGGCTTGCCCGAGCAAGAGAAAGGACATGCTCGAGCAGAAGTAAAACATGCCCGAGCAACATCGATCAACTCTTCATTCTCTGCCTCTGAAAGACGCTTGCCCGAGCATGAAAATGTCATGATCGAGCACCATGCTCGAGCAGAAGAAAAGGCCGCCGAGCAAGCATGTTTCGAATCCATTTCGCTCTGTCTCGGCGTTGCCCAAGCACGATATCTGTCATGCTCGAGCATCAGCAATGATTGAAGGTTGTTCAGGCCTTGGTCTGAAGCATGCCCGAGCAAAGTGAAAGGCATGCTCGAGCACCATGCCCGAGCAAGGGAAAAAGAGTACTCGAGCATCACTAATCCTCTCCATGTTATTTTGCTCCTGAGTGACCTGTGCTCAAGCAGAAGAAAAGTCATGCTCGAGCAGCATCACCAAATCTATAAGTTTCCACCTCTGTTTGTCTTCTGCCCAAGCATGCTCTCTGGGTTGCCCGAGCAATAACGAGAGAGAGTCAGAATGTTGCCCGAGCAAGCATAGCATTGTTTCCCGAGCATAAAATGATGATCTCCACTTACAACGTATTTTCTCCTTGATTGCCCGAGCATATAAACAAGGATGCTCGAGCATGATCATCGTCTCTGTAAGTAAATCAAAAAGTTCTTAAATTCAAAACCTCTAGGTTATCTTCAATTCTTCTCTTATCTCACTCAAAGCTATTTAAACTAAATACTAATCATCATTTTGAGTTTGTTTCAGATTATTAACCACTGTTTAAGTGAAAGGCAGAAGTTTTGACAGAAGCATTAAATGCGCTCAGAAAAGTAGAGCCACATAGGAATGAGATTTTACAGCAGACAAAGACATTCTCTCGAGGCATACCTATTCCAGCTATTATTCTGAATCAACCTCTACACAAGTAAAATCGATGACAAAGCATTTAATGAAGCAACGATCGATTATACTCAACGGAAATCAACTGTGCCTAACAGAATTACAAAGAGACTCAATGGCTATATTCATAAGTTACAACGATTGTTCTTCATGCTTCTTCAACGGAGATATTCAAACATTCAAATGGAGAGAATCAAATCCTTCACGGTCCTCAAGCTTCAACTACTATAATTGCCCGAAGGTTTGCATTCATCAGTTAAACCAACGCATTCACGAGACAAAGCTTTCAAAGTATACAATTTATATTCTGTATATATCTTCAGACATTATTGAGCTTTAGTGTTTATCATTCATCTACTCTGTGAGAGATTTCTATCATTTGTTTTACAATTCGTTCAAATCTCAAGATAAAGGTATCTTGAGTATGGGTGTATCAATTACAACTTGTAAGGGGGAGTGAGTTCGAGAGTGAAAGGATCATCCTTTGTTTACAGAGTGTGTAATTGTGCCCACGGTCATTTGGTTACAACTTGTAAAGAGGAGTAAGTCCTAGTGAGAGGATTACTCGAGAGTTACAGAGTGTGTAATCAAGTTTGGATATAGTGAAATCCCAGAGTGTTTCTGGGGACTGGACGTAGGTCAAGAGTTAGACCGAACCAGTATAATCTCTTGTGTTCACTGCTCTCCTCTCTGACTCTGCTTTGAGCGTTCTTGAGCAATTAGCAAAATAATTTCAAATTCACCTATTCACCCCACCTCTAGGTGATATTCCATTTTCACATCTCATGTGTTGTTGGGCCAAAGGAAGGAATGGGTTAAATGGCCTTGATTTGATGCATCTCATCCTCTCTTACGTGTTCAGTTTTTTGTTGGCCCAATGAGATGAGAATGAGGAATAATGAAATAGACTTGGTTTAGACCCAATGAAGAATAATGGGTTAAGTGAGTAGTTGGTTATATAGGCTTGCATGAGAATGTATTTGTATTGTGGGAACACTAAAAAAATTATCCCACTTGATCCTCTTTGATCCATATTCTTCTTTTTCTAAAATTTTAGGCAAAAACTGTTGGATATGATTAGTTTTGATGATGTCTTATATAGATGCTATTATTAAAAGCAAAAAGCTTGTATGCTATATTTATGTCCTACATTACCAACTACTATATATTTGATGTAGATTAGTCCAAGTTGAATTACATAGATTAATCAAGAAGAAGATAAGAGATTATGGAAAGAAGAAATTGCAGAGAATGTCAAGGAAGCAAGAAGTTATGAAAAGATTTTGGGAATAATCAAGAAGAAGAGGGGATATTGAAGAAGGTAAAATTTGCGAGAATGATGAGTCCAAAGAAGAAAGAAAGAGTTCATTTATGAAGAATGATCAAGAGAAGAGAAGAAAGAAAGAGTTGAATTATGAAGAATGATCAAGAGAAGAAGAAAGGATGGAAGAACTTGTTGAATGGAATGAGAATATCATTATTCAAGTTCCTAGATTGATATTAGAAGTCTCCATGATCAAATGGAAGTTGGAATGCTTCAATTCGGAGTTAAAATAAGTTTCCTGAAGTCATTCTCGAGTATGACAATGTAATTCTCGAGAATGGTACCGTTCATGTGAAAATTGCAAGTCATTCTCGAGAATCAGACATCAATTCTTGAGAATGGTACTGGATTCTCGAGAACGGTATTGTAATTCTCGAGAATGGTCGTGCTTCAGCAACACTCTGTTTCACGTTTCACTCGGGCGACGTTTGGTAATTTGATGATATCTCCCAAACCAGAGATCGGATTAAGGTGAAATCAGTGGCATATGAAACTAGACTCCCAATGCGTCATTTTGATATAAAATTAAATTCCAAAAGAGTTCAGATGAATGAGCTATGAATTTCACAAGTTAGCACATCAATTCACGCCACACAGCAAACCAAGCTTCGATATTTTGAGTGTATCTAACAAAAGACAAATCTAAATGAGCTGAAACCAGTGCCATTTGAAACTAGACTCACATACCTTTCCAAAAACATCAAGATCACGAAAAAATAAGATCAATTGAAGGAGATATGAGGTTTTGAAGTTGACAGTCAGTTCAGAATGCTGCAAAAACGCTGGTCAAGAACAACCTCCACTCATCTGATGATAACGGACGAACTACAATGAGTTTGGAGCTGAATCTTCTTACATGGAAAGAAGGCTTTAAAGAGTTTAAGTATTTGAATCAGAATTAACTCACTTGCATCTCCATGTGTAATTCATTCTCGAGAATGGATCAAGGATTCTCCAGAATGATATGACAGATCAACTATTGCAAGTCTTCTCTGATGTGATTCTCGAGTATGATTAAGCAATTCTCGAGAATGTGATTGATATATTGATATCATTCTCGAGTATGGTGATATGATTCTCAAGAATGCTTGCTCTAACACATTCCACACTTTCTGATCAATCTATTCCAATGTGTTGGTTCTCGAGTATTAGTAATATAGTTCTCGAGAATGCTTACATGATTACAAGCTCCTGCAATATAACATTCTCGAGTATCTCCAATTTGATTCTCGAGTATCATCGAGACATGTTCTCTGGAAAGCTTTTTCTCCCGATGATTCTCGAGAATGTATGAACAATTCTCGAGAATACTCTTCCTAGATTTGCATCATGTCTCACGCATGATTAATTGCATCTGAAATTCTCTGGTTCATTATCTAATTGTTGTTAATCATATTCAAACTCATCTGTATCACATTTAATCATCTTTTTTGTTGAGTTTCAATTGATTAATCCTGTTTAATTCAAGATTGGCCGAAAAGGTAATCCGACGTGGCAGACGCATTAAATGCTCGTTCAGAAAAGCAGAGCTACAATCGGAATAAGATTTCCTTTGCAGACAATGTAATTCCTTTGAGGATTACTTAATCCATCTATCACTTTGAGCCACTCTCTACAAAAGTACAGTCGACGGCGAACACATTTATGAAGCAACGGTCGTTTAACTTCAACAGAAATCATTTGTGCTTAACGGAAATACAAAGAGACACAACGGCTAGTTTACAAAGCTTCTCAACGGTCATTAAGGACAATCAACAATAAAAGGAGAAGGATTCAAAATGGACAAAGATGCTAATATTCTGAATCCAACACTTATCTCATATACTCTCTGTTTCACAATGTTTATAAGTTTTCAGTAGAGGGTGTGATAATCGATTATGTACCTCAGTGATTATTATTCATCTCTTTGTGAGAAAGTCTAAACACTTATTTGATTTTCTATTTAGTAATCAAATCTCAAGGTTGTTGAACCTTTGAGTGTGGGTTTACAATTACAACTTGTAAGGGGGAGTGAGTCCTAGTGTGAAAGGATCATCCTGAGTACATAGTGCATAATTGTATCATTACAAAGGTGTAAGGGGAGTATCTCAATAAGAGATTGTAAAGGCTGCACAAGTGCCCAACTAAATTTGTGAGGTTGTAAAGGCTTTTCTCTTGTGCCCGGTTAAACAAGTAGATAGTGAATTGAAAATCTCAAGCAGAGCTTAAGGACTGGACGTAGGTCAAGGATTGGGCCGAACCAGGATAAATCATAGTTTGCATATTCTCTTCCCTAAACTCTTATATTTCCAAAGATATATGTTTGAATGACTGACTATTGCTTTATAAGGTATTTCGTCATACGAATTGATTTCGATGAGTTACGAAAGGATTTTCAAAGTTCCCAAAATTTTATCGGACACCCAATTCACCCCCCTTTTGGGTGATAGTCGAGGTCTAACAAAAACTTATCCCTTTAAAATATTTCCTTGAATTTATTATTATTATTTTTCAAATATTACAAGGAAAAATAATTCCCTAATTTTCCAATAGTTAACTCTATAATTATTTTTGGCCAAATTTCACAATAATTTCCCATACAAAATTTCTAATTTCAAATGCCAGAATTTAGGATGTTACATTCACTCACTAAGTAATGGTAAAAATTACCATCTTCAGCCAGACGAATAAGGTTTCGAAATTGTACAGCATTCAAGTTATGAGCCAACGAACCACCAGCTGCACTTGCAGCTTTCACTTCTAAGCCAATGAAAAATTATAATGAGAACTCATGGCCATATAAAGGTTACAGTGTGTATAACGAGAATATAGGAAGCCCTCTTCATCATGAGTCACATTAGTATGCATGTGATTGCTTAAATGTGACAAATGAACAAACATTTCTAACATTTCTTTGAATCCACATGCTACTAATTCATCATATCCACTTTACAACCTAGACACTTCATTTGCTTCAACAACACAGTAAGATTCTTCATGGAGTGACAATATTGGAAACCCTGTTCCATGCCATGGACCCTCCAATTCTGTAAAGGCATACATTCAACTGACAATGAGGGAGGTGATTACAAACTCCATCAGAAAATATACGGTGTACCGAACTCAATGAAGAATACACCTTAGAAGATCCTTGACTGTAATCAACTGGCTTTCTCTCATGTCCTTGTAATGGCAAATTATTTGTTTGATTTCCTTATATGGCACATTGTATTACCAAAACACTGAACTAACACATCAAGCTCTAACGAACTTAGAAGTTTGACTGCAGTATTATAATTGTGCTCTGTGACACAAAAGCTTCCACGATAGAATCTGTAACCCCACCTACCAAACCAAGAATGGCCATAAGCAACTCCATAAAGTAGGCAAAGATTCATTAAGCAAGCTCCCACATATCCATGATTTCTCTGCCATTAAGAAATTTATAACCCTTTTCAATGCTGTTTATACAGAGCAAATGGTCGTACCCATTACAGTGAATTATTCCATGCAAGAGATGACTTGAATTATCAAGAAAACCTTCAGTCAACAGTTTATTACCATGGTGATAATGAAAAGGCACCTTCTCTTGAAGAGGAAAACAAAGAACCTCAATCTTAAATCAAAGATCAGTCACCATATTATCTGATATTTCAACGACCTCTCAACACTCTTGACAACCCACCGAATCTTGAAACAAAGACGTACATAGGAGAATATCACGACTTCAAGAACAATTTTAATTGGAGAAGAATGAGAAGATCATAGGAGATAGATTGAGGTGCATGCGTCAACTCGTTGAAGGAGATAAGTACTCAACGACAATTGTAGGTCTTCGGCAGAATAGGACTCAGGTTCACCGGCATGTTTCGACAGAGAAATCACGCAGCATTCGACAGAAAACATTTTGCTGAAGAAGAAACAATGGAAGATCTAGAAACATTGAGTACAACGCTAATCTGAACGTCAACTTCGAATCAACAAATGTGCACACTAATATGGGAATAAAGCTTGAACGTCGGCCAAACAAGAAGCTAGCGATTTCTCAAGAAATCCTCAAAACACAGCGTTAGAAGTGAGAAGTGAGAATCTTTGTTGGGCTTAAACCCAAGAATAAGAGTTTACATATCTAAGGTAGATTCATGCTTGGTGTACCAAGGCCCCACGCTTAAGTAGTTCTATCTCTGGATGTAACCTTAGACATGATAGCACCATTTTTATAATGAAAGCAAGGTATCAAATGTACTAGACGTTCCTCCTTCACCTTCAGGTAACAAGCATAAGGGAAGCAATCTGTTAGGAGTTTTTTTTTCCTTGATATAAGAGATGGCTAAGAGCCAAAAACTATATTAGACATAAATTTAACCATAGGGGGAAATAAATCCCAGACACTCCTGATCTACCCGCCTCCTAAGAAGCAAAGGACATTCATCTAAAATAGTAGTTCTACTAATTCCCAGTTTAGCCAAAGCATCAGCCACTCTATTGATTACACATGAGATGTGACCAAAAACTACCTTTTAACCCCTTCTCAACTGTTGAATTTGGAACACCAGCAAACTCCCACAACAAAAATTCTCATCAGCTATTCTAGTAATTTAGCTCTAATGAATCTAACTCAACAATAATCTTCATATAGCCCAATTCCCAAGCCATTTTCATTCCCTCAAGCATAGCCCACTCCTCTTCAGTGTTAACAGTAAAAACACCCAATTCTTTCATAAACCCTTGCAGACCCATTCTCCTTTGTAATCACGTAAAAGACCTCCACACCCAACTTTAGAAGTTCTTAAAACCACAGCCATATCAATGTTGATTTTAATCCATTCCCTGGGAGGATTTTTCCATATCAAAGAGCTTTCTAGTTCCAATGAACCTGTTGCTATCCGAACCATAGCATGATCTTTTGGTATTAACACAAAGTTCCTCCATATATGGTGAATAGTAACAGCTGGATCAAATGGTTTGATAAAATTCCTTTCAAACAAATAAGAGTTGCGCCGCCCCCAAAACTTCCATGTAGCAACACCAAAAATAAGCTTCCAACTAGAGCCCATTCCATTGCTCGTCCTTCCTCTAAGATTCATGGTCAACCAATCTCTTAGGCCTGTTGCAAAAAATGCAGATGCATACTGTGGCAATTTTAGCTTTAACCACATTTGTTTTGCATATCTACAATCCCTCAATATATGTAATATATTTTCAGACGCTGCACAACAAAAATCACATACAGTCGAGCACTGTGACCAGGAGTTTTGCCATTCATTTGTAGATAATTGATTTAAAAAAGCCTCCCACATAAAGATTTTAACTTTTTACACCCCTGCCAATTCCAAATATCCTTGAACACTTGGTAGCATAGGTTTTGGGGGTTTTTTTCAATTTGAAAGTATGTGCTTCAAATCAAAAAATGTCTATCACTTGACGCTCCCCATACCATAAAGTTATTTCTGGCATTAGCTTCAAGGCGAGCATACATCTGTGTAGTACAACCTCAGTCAACTCCCCAAAATTCCACAAACCATTGGTCAGCCAATTCGCTACTGAAGATAGGTTCTCCTCAGTT
The DNA here is from genome assembly GCA_019022655.1 of Acacia acuminata. NCBI lineage: Eukaryota > Viridiplantae > Streptophyta > Magnoliopsida > Fabales > Fabaceae > Acacia > Acacia acuminata. The sequence goes on along the minus strand of JAFJYI010000161.1, from coordinate 1,612,321 downwards.
AGTTGACTCCTGCACAAGTCTTTCAAAGGCTTCCCCTCAATTAGCCAGCAATCATTGGAAAAAATTACCATTTGTCTAATTATGACTTGCCATTTTGTCCCCAGTTTAATAATTTCCTTTTGAGAGCACATAAATTGCCATATTTTCAAGTCTCCTGGTCCATACACCATAAGTGACTCCTCATCTCTCAACATATATCTGTGTTGCAAGATCTCTTCCCACAAGCCTGTAGTCCCCACAATTAGACACCTAGTTAGTTTCGCACCACAGGCCTTATTAAATGAATCAAGTCTTCTAAAACCAAGGCCCCCGCCACTTGGGTCTTGTTATATGTTCCCATCCAATAGGACAATATTGATGAGAGGACTCATCATGTTAATTCCATTGAATTCTCTCTACTTTTTGACAAATACTCTTCGGGATCCTTGCTACCATCATCGGATAAACAAGGATTGTGCTTAATACAGATCTAGCCAGAGTTATTCTCTTGGACATAGAGAGACAATTAGCCTTTCAAGTTTACAATTTTGATCACACTCTTTCCACAATATAATAGAACTTCTCAGTTGGCTTCTTGTTTCTCAAGAGCAGGAAACCCAAGTACTTTCCAATCTCACCAGACACCTTCCAATTTGGGTCAGATCTTTAATCCGCTGCCTGCTCTGGGCCGAGATAGCTAGGAGTAAAAAACACAGATGATTTTTTTTCTGTTTACCTTTCCTCTTGAAGCTACAAAGAACTTTTCAAGACAATTGAGCGTACACATAGCCCCGTTCTTCATAAGTGACACCAAAAAAAAAAAAAAAAAACAATAGATCACCAGCAAATAAAAGGTGAGACACCTCCGAAATAGATCTAGTCACATATATTTGTTTCCAATTACCATCTGTTACCTCATCACAAATCAAATGTGAAAGTTTATCCTACAGAAGGGGGGAAATAGGATCTCTTTGATAGAGTCATTTCTTGGGAAAAAAGAATTCAGTTTGCACCCCATTCCAAATTACATTAAAGTGAGTTGAAAGACTCGTTATGACTCATGCTTTTGTCAAGGGCAAGGGAATCACTCGTCTTATTCATCAAGCTTGAAACAAATAGGGTCTCGTAACTAATCTGCCGAAAAGAAAAGGGGGAAACATATAGGGAGGACTTTTTTCACTTTGGCTCAATGCTAAAGCAAGCAACAGGTGCTTTCATTGCATCAACTGAGTCAAGGTAAACTACTAAATCAATAGGCTGTGACAAGACACAAGATATAATAAGGTGAATAAACTCTACCTTTAATCTCGCTTCCATAAGCATGGTGTAAAAATTCCCACCTAACTCTGTCACATGCTTTCTCCAGATCAATTTTGAAAGCCATTAAACCCTTATTGCTTATATTCTCGCTCATTATATGAAGAAGTTCCTACCTTATACTATATTATCCTAAATACATTTCTCCCTCAAATAAAATTTGCTTGAAAAGGGGAGATTAAATCATTCATAACAGCTTTCAACTGATGAGTAATTAACTTAGTGACACATTTGTAACGCACCATACACAAAGAGATTGGTCTAGTGTGAGATACCTGCTCTGGATTCTTAGGGATTAGCGTTCTGTTTGAAGTTGGGAGTTGTATTTGTTGAGTTTATTTGTATCATTTTGTTTTGTTTTGTTTTGTTTTTTTTAATGAAAAGTTTATTTGTATCATTGTATAAGGGCTGTTAGTGTTATTATATATGGGCCGATGTTTTAAGAGTTATTGGTTTAGTCCATAGTTGTTAGGCCCATAAGCCTGGTCTTGTAATATAAGTATTGTTTCAGTATCCAATAATAAGATTGATCCTGCATTTCCATGATTTTGGGAGTCCATGCTTCTTTTTTTTTTTTTTAATATCAAATTTTTAGGAAAAGAGTTGGGTTTAGCCACAATCCAAGGGCAGGGCGAAATCTCCCTTCCTCCTAGGTGATACCGAGTTGGGCAGGACAGCTGTCTATCACCTTCAGGTGTTAACCTAGGCACCTGGGAGCTAGGATGCATCCCCCAGCGCCTTGATCAACTCCAGGATCGAACCTCTCCCTTTTGGTGAGAGTGTCTGACCCCTTTACCAGTTGAGCCCAAAGACGACGAGTAGCTCATGCTTCTATTGTTTTGACATGGTACCAAAGCGTAGGCTAATCTTTTGAAGCCCAAGAAAATCATTGAGGCCTAATTTCCAAGGTTCTGAAAACCGGACCGGTCAGTGAACCGGTGGAGATACTGGGTAAAGGGTCGATGGGTCGACCGAGTCGACCTTATTAATTAAAAAAATTTAATTTAATGAAAATAAGTAAAAATATTTATATTTTAATAATAACAAATATTTTGTGGTCAAATTAAATAATTCGACTCATCTCTCACTTGCCCTTAGTTTCTAGGCCCAATTACCATTCCCCTCCCTTACCTTCAATTACCCTAACAAGTTTGAGCAAAAAAAAATACCCTAACAAGAAGTACATTCTGGAGACAGAAGTAGTGGGAGGCGCAACGCTCAAGGCGCAGGTTAAAAGTCATTGTACGCTCAAGGCTCAATGCTCAAGGTGTACATTATAAAATTCATTTAGGGAAAATCCTTCTAAGGGACCTTTTTAGTAAAAAAAAACCCAAAAAGGGACCTAAGAATCGACAATCCCGCAAAGGCCCCTTGGTCCTTTTCTCGGGATAAATTCATTAAAAATTTACAACTAAATCGCCTCATTTATAACAATTTTTTTACTCGTTTACAACTAAATCGCTCATTTACAACAATTTTTTTACAACTAAATCAGTCTCATTTACAACAATATCGGTCCCCGATTAACAACTATATCGATCCTCATTTACAACTCACCAAAATTCGACAAACCCAAAAAAGGACCAAGGGACCTTTCGGGATGGTCGATTCTTAGGTCCTTTTTTGGATTTTTTTTACCAAAAAGGTCCCATAAAAGGATTTTCCCATTCATTTATATCCCCTCTCTCAAATATCATTCAAAAAACCATACTTGATAATGGTGGTAATGACACCAAGTTACATTTATTTTTCAGTACAGATAATTACTTTACGTACATTGGATAATACAGTGTGGTCAGAAGCATTTATCAACAATGGTTCCATCTTCAACCTCAATGCTTGCTCTCGTGTCAATTCACTCCTCTAGCCGTTGCTCCCAATCCACGTTGTCCTTCCTCTCACTCCCTCCAAGTCTCCTTTCCTTCCTCTTACTCCCGTCTCCTCTCCTTCCTCAGCCTCACCGGCTTCCTCTCTCTCTCTCCAGTCTCCTCTCCTTCCTCAGGCTCACTTGCTTCGCTTACAAATCCATCACGCATGGTCTCAAAACCAGATCGTTGCTCCTCCTCAAAACTAGATCGTTGCCCCTCGTCAGAACTATTTTGTTCAGATCTCTCTCTCCTCCTTCTCGTTCTGTCTCTCGGCCTTCAGATTTGTGGCCTTCTGAGACCAAGCAACGATCTGATGTGGTCTGGATCTGTCAATCTTGGTCAGCAACTCTGACTCGGTCAACTCAGCCGGTTTAGGCCGGGTTGACCGAGTTGACCCCGAGTCAACTTAAAATCGGGGTCACCTTTAACTCGGACCGATTTTCCGGCCGGTTCGCGGTTCCGATCCGAACCAGCCGGTCCGGTCTGGGTTTCAAAACATTGCTAATTTCGCTTCTGATCTGTCTAGGTACTTTGAACGACATCATTTCGTGTTGTTGCAATAAGTTTCTCAGTTCTCCGGCACAAGACGTCATTCCAACCACAAGATGTGTAATCTTGTTTTTCCTCCCTTCTGCAGTTCTGCTGAAATGTGTTCGTTTCAAACCCGAAAGATTTTACTCCAAAATTTCTGCTGATTCGTGCCATCAGAGCTCCAAAGATTTCACTTGGTCTCGAGGAATTCTGCATTCTCAAGTGATGCTCCCTCGTGAAATCCTCCTGTCCAGTTTCCGGCTCAGAGAGCAAAGCAATCGCTACCAATCTTGCTGACGCGGCCGAGCTTGGTGATGGCGGTGACGAATTGGCGTTGAAGACGTTCTTTTTGGAATATTAGCAAGTATTTTCCGACCTTGACGTTCTTTCCTCCATACTCGGCCTAGAGGAAATTATGCTGGCTCAACTTTCATAGTCGATCTCTGAATTTCAGAATATCAACAAGTCTTCTTCGATCTTGGGTTCGATCACTTCAGCTTTCGGAGCCGGGCTCAGAACCCAAGAATGATAAGTTCCCGACTGCCTTGTTTCTGACTGTCTTCTTTCTCGCCATTCTAATCCCGGGCTCAGACATTGGGGTTCCGGTGACTGCTTTTCAATCTTTGCAATTCACTCGTCTGTCTCAGAATCCCAGAACATTGTTATTCCAATTGTTGTTTGAGGATTTGGTGATTTGGCAACAAATTAATGACGTCTCCAACATCTTCCATCGACATTAGTCATCCTTTGTATTTACGCCCTTCAGATGTCCAAGCAGTGACATTCGTCCCACAAATGCTTAAGGGTCGTAGATTATGTTCTTTGGAGTCGAGCTATGCGCCTGGCATTACGTGGAAAAAATAAACTCTCCTTTGTTGCCGTAAGTTATCCGCGTGAGAAGGAGGTTAAGTTCCCTTAATTATGGGATAGGTGCAATGCCGTTGTTTTGTCATGGCTCCTTAATTCGGTTGACAAAGACATAGCCAATAGAATTGTATTTTCTGAAGATGCGCACCAGGTATGGAAGGACTTAGAACAGAGATTTCATAAGATGGATGGAGCCAAGATTTTTTTCGTTACATGGATCAATTTCATCTTTGACTCAAGGAACATCTACTGTATCTGCATACTTTACCCAATTAAAGCGACTTTGGGATGAATATAGTCTGTTAGCTACTCTTCCTAGCTGAAAGTGCAGTACCACAACCGAATATGTAAAAATCGTAGAACTACAACGGCTCCTTCAATTCTTAATGGGACTCAATGACTCCTACCAGCAAGCTAGGTCCCACATACTTCTCATGTCACCTCTTCCTAATGTTACTCAAGCATATTCTATGATAACACAAAAAGAAGATCAGCGCACCATTGTTGTTCAGTCTTCAAGCAACCCTATTGAGGCAGCTTCCATCTCTAACAGAGGGGGCCGGCAAGGCCAAGGAAGACATCTTGGATGGACGCTCACAAGACATCTGCTCTCATTGTAATCGTCGTGGTCACAAAAGAAAGACTACTTATGAAATCCTGAGAGGGGTAGAGGAGGTAGACAGACAAGTCAAGTCAACCAAGCAATTGATGTTTCACATTTCACTGGTGCAAGCTCGCAATCATCTCTCACCCCACAACAATATGATCAGCTTGCTGAACTCTTGAGGAAGGAATCAAATGAGGTAGCTGCTGGCACCACCAATTATATTGAGGAAACGATCTCAGGTTCACTTAATGCTCTCCCTCAAACTTTATATAATTCTAATTGGATTTTGGATTCTTGTGCTACTTGTCACAAAGTTAGTAATCTCAACTTTCTAGATAGTGTGAAAGTATATATGGGCCCACTTAGAAAAATTAAAATTCCCAATGGGGATAGGATTGTACTTACACACACTGGCACAGTGAAATTATCTAATGACATAATATTGCGTGTTGTTTATTATTGCCGGGAGTGTTGTTTCAACCTAATTTCTGTTTCCAGACTAACTAAACAACTTAAGTGTACTATATCATTTTATCCTGACTTTTGTTTTCTGCAGGAGATGTCAACTGGGAAACCCCAGATGATTGGTAAACTTTTTGATGGATTATATCTAATTGGAAAGGGCTTAAGCATGGTAGTCAAAATCGCGCTTAAAGCGCAAAAACGCCGCTTTTACGTTTTTTTTTCGAACAAAACGTGTTACGTGGTGGAAAAAACGCAGCGCCGCTTTAAAGCGTAAAAACGCAACGTTTTTGCAAAAAGCGCCGAGTTTACTGAGGGACTTAAGTGAAAGTTTTAAAAGTTCTGGAGAGGGACTAAAGTGAGAATTTTCAAACTATTTTGGGGCAGAACTGAAATTTCAAAAACATCTGGGTCCTTTTCTGTAATTAATAAATAAAGATCATTTTACCCCTAATTACACTTAATTCAATACAAATGTTTCTAACTCAACTTATTACTTAATCATACAATAATGTCCCAGAAAATGCATTAAAAATCCCAATTTAATCATGTAAAATCATATAAAAATATGGTTTGATCAATGACAATGTTAGACATTTTGATTGATATTGCATTGATCAGTATATGTGTGTATGAAGGCAAGTACCTTATATACATATGCAGGTAAAAACTCCGTTTTATTTTACGATTTTACGTTTTACGATTTTTCATTCTCCTTCCGTTTTTACGTAAAAACTACGCTTTCACTACCATGGGCTTAAGGATTGAAACCAGTTTGAATTTGTAGCATAATGAAAGGAAGAAACAACTTTCAGACTTATGGCATAATAGACTCGGGCATGCACCATTAGATATACTTAGGCATTTGGATATAATAAATAGAGAAGTCATTGATTTTTTTTAGAAATACAACCTGTGATGTGTGTTCTAAAGCTAAGCAGACTTGCTTACCCTTTTCTTTTTGTCTTTTCAATTGATACATGTTGATGTATGGGGTCCAAATAAAGGGCCCAATTAGAGTGGACACAAATATTTTTTGACTATTGTGGATGAATTTACAAGATGTACTTGGGTTTTTCTACTATTGAATAAGAGTGATACTGTGCATTGCCTAAACAATTTTTTCACCTATGTAGGGAATCAATACTCCAATAGTATAAAGAAACTCCAAAGTGATTTGGAATTTGCCAATAGTTAGCTTCGAGATTTTCTTAATACTAAGGGCCCGTTTGGTACAAAGATTCCATGGGAAAGGAAAGGAAAATTAGAATTTTCCATCGTTTGGTACGCATTTTGGACCAATCTTCCCGGAAAATTATCTTCCGCCCACCCGCCCACCAATCTTCCTCATATGTGGGAAGATCAAATCCCTCCAAATTTGGAGGGATTTCACCTTTCCCACGTCCACTGTTCACACTTTTGACAAATTTACCCCTCAAATTCAAATATGGCGGGACGTTCGAACATGGCGGAACGTTCAACTTGGCGGAAATTTTTTTACAAAAATTCAAAATTTGATATATATTTATTAAAAATATATTTTAGCAAAAAAAATTATTTTTCTTTTTTATTTTGAATTAATATATTTATTAAAAATATATTTTAGCAAAAAAAATTATTTTTCTTTTTTCTTTTGAATTAATATATTTATTAAAAATATATTTTAGCAAAAAAAATTATTTTTCTTTTTAATTTTGAATTAATTACTTTTGAGGGTAAAATAGACATTTCTTGATTCTTTACCAACTACCACCCTTCATTTTCTTCCTACCAAACAACCCATCTTCCCTCAAACCATCTTCCCTCATTTTTCAAAATCTTCCCTTCCTTTCCTTTCCTTCCTCTATCTTCCTTTTCCTCCTTAAATTTTCCTCGCCAAACGGGCCCTAAGGTAATTGTTTATGAAACAACATGGCCGTACACTCCACAACAAAATCGGGTGGTTGAGAGGAAACATAGACATTTGTTGAATGTGACTTGAAGCATTTTATTTCATTTTGGGGTTCCTACCAAGTTTTGGGGGGAAAGTATTAAAACCGCTGCAATTTTATTAATAGAACTCCCTTTAAAACCTTGAATTACAAGACCCCTTATGAAATGCTTTACCACAAACAACCTTATGTAAATTTCCTTAAAGTGTTTGGCTGTTTGGAATTTGCTACCTCTCTAAATAGTAAATACACATGATAAGTTTTAGCCAATTTCTGAACCTAGCATTTTCAGGGGCTATCCCCCTAATCGAAAGGGCCATTTACTTTATGGAATTAAATCTAAAACTATGTTTGTTATTAGACATGTTTTTATTGAAAAATGAAAACAAGTTTCCTTTCAAAGATTCATTGCCTACAAATTCAAGGGGGGTTGGTAAGCTTTTTGTTGATTATTTTTCACATGAAACTGCACATGATTATTTTCCAGCCAGTGCCAAGGGGACACATGAGCCACAACAGGATACAGATTCTGGTTTTGATTAGGTAAATCTAGGCAATGAGACTAATGTTAATATAGATCAACATCTCAGAGATTCGGAAGACCCACAGGGAATAGAAAATCCCCTTCTTGGTTGAATGATTATATTTGTCTAAGTCATGCAACCTTTAATTTAAAGAAGGAGGAGAGGTAAAACGCAAAGTATGCGATGCACACACACAGACATATATATATATATATATATGACTTACGATAATGTTTCAAAGAATTACAGAGATTATTGGTTGTCTACTGATATTATTAGTGAGCCTTCTAGCTTTCAGGAAGAAACAAAGGATCCCAAATGGATGGAGGCTATGAAAGAGGAAATGAAAGCATACATTGTAAGTGGGTATTTAAAGTCAAATATGCCTCTGATGGTAAGGTAGAGAAGGAGTAGATTACTTTTGAGACATTCTCCCCGGTTGTTAAAATGGTAACTGTGAGGTTGATACTCACTTTTGCAGCAATGTATGGTTGACATCTATTTCAAATGGATTTCAACAATGCATTTCTTCAAGGGGACTTACATGAGGAAGTATAATGCAAGTACCACAAGGATTTGATCAAATTGGTAAAAATAAGGTCTGTAAATTGTAAAAGTCCTTGTATGGCCTAAAGCAAGGTTTAGGCAGAGTAAGTATGACTACTCCTTGTTCATAAAACAAGATAAGGAAGATGTTACTATTGTGTTAGCTTATGCACATGATTTAGTGATAGCTGTAAATAACATGCAGTAAATTGAAGTAATTAAAACACATGCATCAGAAATTTAAAATAAAGGATCTATTCTTAATCCCTCCAAAATCAGTTAAAATATCTTATAAGTAAGATAGGAGGAAGTAATTTTGTTCACACCACTCTCGTTTTCGGTTGATTAGCTTTCGATGTTCAGTAATGAATAGATCAAACATGTGGCGGACATAACAACCTTTTTGCAACTTGGAGAGGCATTGTAACCATCGCTATCCATTTCAGAATCCTGTTGCTATTTTCAATGGGCTTTAATTTTTGGAAAATCCTTTTAAAAACCATTTGAAATACCCAAATTCTAATTTTGGTTGCTAAACTTAATAAATAATTAATAAGGTCACATAGTAAAAAATAGAATTTAGAAATTGGGGCCCCTGAGTTCTTTAAAAAGCAAAAATTAAAGTGTGAAATTTTTATTTATTTTCCTATGATTATTAAATATATATATATATTTTTTCCTGAATTAAAAAGCAAATTTGAGCTTATTACTTTCCAAACCTAGAATCTCATTGAGTTACAAGATATAAATATACTTTTATACTTTAATATCTCTCATTCGGAAACAAAATAAAAAACATCATACTTCGCTGCTTTTGAATATCGATTTGTTCTTCATTTTTATGCCTGAGAGAAGAGTTTTTAAGAGAAAATTGGGTACTAATAAAGATGAACTTTCTCACTCCTCTTTTTCTTTTTTTGATACATAAGGCAGGGATCGAATCCCTGAGGGGAGGGGGGAGGCCAGCTCCTAAGGCTGGCACTGATGCCGCTGCGCTACGAGGCGTTAGGCCTCACTCCTCTTTTTCTATGTGTAGCATAAGCGCAAGAAAATCTGGCTTTTCAAATCAAATCTAAAGGAGAGTAACAACATAAAGCATATGGTTCTGTCAAATCATAATTATACCCACACAATCTATAAAGAGATCAACAGACATGTAACCCTTATCAATAGTCTCTTCCCTCCTTATCCTCTCAAATCTCACGATTCTTTGGAGTATATTATTGCAGACAATACGTGATGGTTTAGAGAAGGAGATCTATCGAATAGCAAAGTTAGATTTTGTTTATTACAAAGACGACTAACAACAAAGTAGACATTAGGGTAAAGGTCCCACTAGGTTTCCAATCGGGAGAGGTATATTTTTCCCTCACTAAGAGAGCGGCATTGGCATTGGCATTGGTTAGAAGGAGGGTGAAAATTGCTCAATTTTTAATATATTAGAGACAATATTGCATCATTAAATATTTTAAGAAGCTAGGGGCAACTCAAAAAATGTTTAAAATGGTTAAGTGCACCTTAAACATTTTTTGGCTTAAATTATTCTTGATGATCATTTCAGAATCAAAAAAAAAAAAAAAAAAAAAAAAAAAAGATTTAGTGAATCATATTTTATTTTATCATATATTAATGTTCATATATTTTTTATGAAAATTAATGTGTGTGTTTATATTAACGTTTATATATATACACACACAAACACTAAAAAAAACATAAGTTACATAGCAATGAAAATATTTTATGAGGAGAGAGAGGAGAGGGTATTAAAGTGAAATTTTCCCATTAATTTTTACCTATAAAATTTTTTGCCAAAATTAGAATTTCAAGGGAACAAATTCGCGGGGTTAATTCTCTATTAAAAAAACAAAAAAAAAAATCTCCAAACTGATAAAGATATATAAAATGTTACTTTATCCTGAGGCTTTAATTTTTTTTTTTTTGTTGCCAATGTGAACGTTTATTTAATTTGATTTTGCAATCCTAATAATGTTTCCTACGTAATCAAATAAGGCACATTGGTGTATGAGGAAACCGGCCATTTAAAACATGCAGATTAGTTCTTAATTTTGAGAGTAAGTCGTTAATTTGACACAGAAATTGCATGAAATACTAAGTAAGATGGGGGAAAATGTTGGTGTCAGCAATTTACACTGTACAAATTGTTCACAGCAGGACCAGCAGAAACACAATAAAAATATAGTTTGAGTTACACTCAATGTCTTTAGGAGATATTCTGCAACCCTCTCGAAAATAAGAAAGCTGAACTCCCCAAGATAAAATAAGGGAAAATTAGAATGAAGAACCTAGAAGAAAAGATATTTATAGAGAAGGACCAAAAAAATTATAATTATTTAGAATGATCAAATATAAAAATATAAAATTAAAAGTACTTAAGTGCCCCTAACAAATTCTTCGCATTCACTCCTACATTCTCTTCAATATTCTTTTTTAAAAACTAATACAAAATTCTAAGTTTCATTAAATTATACAATAGTTTTCTCAATTTTCATTTTTCACAACTTGAATATATATCTATGAAAAAATTATGCTTCTTCAATTTGTAATAATTATAAGTTTTTTAAAATCAACAAATATTTTAATTAAAAATGGAATTATATAATTTTAGTAAAAGTCAAGGTCTTTTTATAATTTATCATCACTACTAGAAATTCTACATATAGCGACGGAATTTGCTACGGAATTTATTCCGTAGCAAATTCATGAAACTTTGCGACGGAATTGCGTTTCCGTCGCAAATAAAAAAAATTTGCGACGGATTTCGAGATCCGTCGCAAAGTTTGCGACGGATTGGTATCCGTCGCAAATGGCGGCCAAAAAGGCCGCCCATTCTCGAAGATGTTGCGACGGATTCAATATCCGTCACAAATTTTGCGACGGATACGGAATCTGTCCGCAAAAGGGCGCCAAAATGCCGCCCTTTTTTTGGCTTTTTGCGACGGACGTGTTGTCCGTCGCAAAAAGTCGTTTGTGACGGACTATTCCGTCGCAAAAGGGCGGCGCTTGCTTTTTGAGACGGAATCCGGTTCCGTGCAAAAAGCATTTTGCGACGGACCGGTAGTCCGTCGCAAAATCCATTTTTGCGACGGCACCGGATTCCGTCGCAAAAGACGAGGTCATTAATGACCTCGTCTTCCTCCTCCCTTCCCCGACTCCATTTTCCCTCGAGTCCCCACCCCGCGCCGCCCCCCCCCCCCTCCCCACGCCCCCGCCTCGGCTCCCCTTTCGCCTCGGCTCCCCCTCCGGCGCCCTCGGCTCCTCCTCCCCTCGGCTCGGCGCCCTCGGCTCCTCCCCCATCCTCGCGCCCTCGGCGACGGACCCAACCCGCGCCCCCGGCTCCTCCTCCTTCGCTCCTCCGCCCCTCGGCTCCCCCTCCCGGTGCCCTCGGCTCCTCCCCCCTTCAGCTCGCGCCCTCAGCTCGCCACCATCTCGCGCCCCCAGCTCCTCGCCCTTCAGCAACGTTCAGCTCCGCAGGTGATTTTTTTTTTTTTTTTTTGTTTTTTTTAACACTTCTAAATAATTTTATTACTGAGATAAAAAATTATTGTAGGTACTTCCAGACTTAGTATTAAGATCTTCACAAGGGAATTATCAAACAAATCCTAACACTTATAATTTTACGGGTTAGCTTGAAGTATATTTTTTTGCTTATAGTTATATGATATCTATGTTAGATTTGCTTTGTTACATAGTGGAAATATGTATGTTGGCGAAGATTATCAATTATATGAGTTTAGATTTTTTTTGTTTTGTTTTAGTATCTTCTTTGGCTGAATCTATTAATTACATAAAGATCTCTATACGCAATGTGTTTATTAATTTGGATTATAGTTATAGTGTGCAGAAGATTTCATGATTTTTTTAATTATTGAGTTTTAATAATTTTTTTTTTTAATCTTGCATTGTTTTTTGGGACGAAAATAAATTACAAAAGTAATCAAAGTCTTATACCGCTAAACCAACCCTATGTTGGTAATAATATTTTATTTTAATTAGTTTACTTTGTGTACATGTTATTTGTTTTTTTTTTTTTTTTTGTTCCCTTTAAAATAAAATATTCCCAAATGTATAGGATATTAATTTATCTAGCACTTTTTATGTTAGGTGAAAGTATACTTTTTTTTAAAATATTTTTATAGAAAGTTTGTACTTTCAAGGCATTTTTAGTATTTTCAATATTAAAAATTTATTAATTTACTAATTTTTTTTTTTGGAATTTTAAGTTTGCAACATAAACTCACGCTTAAATGAAAAAAGGAGCAAAAAATTGCAATAAACATTAGAAGTCGTAAAAACAAAAATTGGAAAAAAATTTATTCGGCTAAATATTCTTTATTCTTTTTAAAAATATCTTATAAATATTCCTCAAAAAGTATACATGGAAAAAAAATACCAATTGCACTTTAAATTTTCAAATCAATGGTTTATTTATTAAAATAATTTGTAAATTGATAAATTTTATATTAAATACTTATTCCGTTGAATTGACCACTTTTATATATTTGTTGCATGTTGAGATGTTAATTAATTTAGTAACTGAACTAGCTAGGAAATTTGGAAGGCAACCATGATAGAAGTTGGATGTACAATCGTCTAACTGATAGAAGACAACTAACTCTGGCATTCTTGGCGGGTTTGAAAGAGTTCATCAAATTTGCTTTGGCACATTCATCTAATTCAAGTAGGGAGATTAGGTGTCCGTGTGTCAAATGTAGGTGTTTAAGATTTCAAGATTTTGAGGAGGTTAAAATCCATTTGTGTAAAAAGGGCTTCATGAAAGATTATGAGTGTTGGGAATGTCATGGCGAAGTCCGACGACACCGACACCGAGTGGTTATTACGGGGACAAGTAGTCATCGAGACAACCTTAATCAATATGAGCAGTTGGTTATGGACGCTGCGGGACCGTCGATCGGCCGATATTTCGATCCCATTACTCATGATGAACCGTCATACATGGGAGAGGAGACCAATACACATAGTCAACCATCATACATGGGAGAGGATCCTCATCCGGAAGCCGATAGGTTCTATAAAATGCTCCAAAAAGCGCAACGTCCGTTATGGGAAGGTTGCGAACACTTTGAAAATAGTGAATATTCATCACTATCGGCTACCCTAGCAACACTAAGCTTGAAGACTGATCACCATATGAGTGAGAGGAACTACAACGAAATGATGCAGATCATAAGCAAGGTTGTTCCCAAAGACAATAATTTGCCGAAGGATTTTTACCAAGCAAAAAAAAAGGTGAAAGAGCTTGGGCTTGGATGTGAAAAAATCCATTGCTTTGCCCTAGAGGATGTATGTTGTATTACAAGGATGATGCTTGAGTGACCATTGTAAATTCGTGGACATGATAGATATAAAGTTGTGGGGAAAGGAAGGAAAATGACCCGTCAAGCATTAAGCAAGATGTGGTACTTTCCTCTCGGTTACCGGACTTCGAGAGATTGTATGTATCGAACAAACAGCTACTCACATGAGATGGCATCGGGAGCATCACAGGGATGAAAACTTTGTGACGCATCCATCCGAGGCCGAAGCATGGCGTAAATTTGACGAGGTGAATCCTTCCTTTGCTATAGATCCCCGTAATGTACGTCTTGGTCTATGTTCGGACGGGTTCGCTCCTTTTGACAATACGGGCGGGAATTATTCCCGTTGGCCCGTCATTGTGACACCGTACAACCTCCCACCTTCTATGTGCATGAGAAGAGAGTTTTTGTTCCTTAACGCGTTAATCCCTGGGCCATCCAACCCAAAAAAGAAGATAGATGTGTACCTCAAGCCTTTGATAGACGAGTTGAAGATGTTGTGGAGTGAAGGGGTTCTGACGTATGATATATCATTGAGCCAGAATTTCACAATGCGTGCTGCCTTAATGTGGACGATAAATGACTTCCCTGCATATGGTATGTTGAGTGGCTGGCAAACGTCCGGAAAGCTGGCATGCCCGGTATGTCTTGAACAGAACATGGGTTTTAGCTTGCAACACGTCACAAAGTTTGTTGGTTTGACAGCACCGGCGATTCCTACCCCGATCATCCGTTCGGGAGAAATAGAAAAGACTTTACGCGAAATGTTGTCGAACAAGCGAGATCAACCTCGTCGTTTAAGTGGCCAAGAAATATGGGACAGGGTCAAGTACATTCAAAGTGTCGAAGAGGGGGGCTGCTTCCAAATAACCCGAGGGATATGGCGTTGATCATCATTGGAACAAACGCAAAGATCTTCTCGGGAACTACCATATTGGAAAGATCAATTGTTAAGACACAACCTCGATGTCATGCATATCGAGAGGAATGTGTTTTGCAATATTCTGTACACTTGTGATGGACACCAAGGGCAAGACGAAGGACACAATCAACGCAAGACTAGACATAGAAGCGATTTGCAAAAGGCCCGCTTTGCATTTGCTGCGTAATGGCACGGACGGATTTCCAAACCTAGAGCGCCTTACACATTCAACAAAGAGCAGAATTTAGAATTGTTGCAATGGGTTAAAGATCTGAAACTCCCGGACGATTATGCGTCAAACTTGAAAAGATGTGTCAACATGCACGAGGGGAAGTTATTCGGGATGAAGAGTCATGATTGTCATGTTTTTTTCCGAGAGATTGTTGCCGTGGGCCTTCAAAGCACTACCGAATCATATATGGTCTATTCTGACTGAATTTTCCATGTTCTTTAGAGAAATATGTGCTTCGAGCTTAATGTTGAAAAGTTACGACACTGGAGACGAGCATGCCCATAATGCTATGCAAGTTAGAGATGGTATTTCCTCCTAGCATGTTTGACTCAATGGACCACTTGCTGTTCACTTGGCCTACGAAGCAAGGGTAGGAGGGCCACAACAATATAGGTGGATGTATCCGTTTGAGAGGTAATACATATATGTCTTTCGCGCTGTTATTAATTGACCGACATGGTGCTTTAATTTATAAATACCCTCTGATATTCCATTGTAGGTTTTTACGCACACTTAAACACAAGATCAAAAATCCAAGGTACGTTGAAGGATCTATCGCTGAAGCATATCTAGTCGAAGAGGCCGCAAAATTTGCATCATACTATTATCCCCCTAAAATGATGACAAGATGGAGAGGGGTACCCCGCAACGATGCTTTTGGTGATACGAGTGATCAAATATCAATATTTAATTATCCAGGGCGAGTCGTGGGAAAACATTGGAGGTCAACTCTTGACGGAAGAGATAAGCAAGTAGCAGAGTGGTACATTCTAAACAACTGTGAAGAGGTCGCCCAGTACTTAAAGTAAGATTTTTTTTTTCTATTACGGTAAATATTAAAGTATTAACTTCAGTTTTTTGTTACAGTTTCTACTCTAATTGGGTCCGATCGGACAATCCTTCAATGTCGGTGTCACAAGTTGATCAATACACGAACTCGAGTTTCCAAAATGGTTTCGTCAATATTTCGTGAAAAATCGACCAGATCCCAATAAAGTTGCGTGGAGTTTATCTTATGGAGCTGCAATTAGTGTTACCCGATGCAACAAATATATAATCAATGGGTATCGATTTTCAACTATTGACGCGGACGCAGTACACTATGTTGCAATTACGGTGTATGTTGTCGAGGTGACCAAGTTGGCGGGGTGGAGACTAACTACTACGGGAAGTTAGTTGACATAATTCAGCCGAGTTACCCGTGGGACAAGGTGGTGACCCTTTTTAAATGTGAGTGGTTTGATAACAGTCCGCGTGGGACAAAAGTGGACAAACATGGAAATATTGAGATCCACTGGACAAGGAGATATACGGTTAGTTATGACCCATTCATCCTTGCTCAATAGGCAGAACAAGTTTACTATACATCATACCCCACATCCCGCCAAGGGTGGGTGGGAGTTATCAAAACCAAAGCACGGAATATTATACCTAAGTCGAAAGAGTCGGAAGCAAATGACGGCATGAAGGAACCGTTCTAAGCTGATGTGGAACATGTACTGCCCATAAACATCTTCGACGACGAAGTACCAAGGAATCTCTTTGATTCTACTCGGATTTAGAATTGATTCCTATACAAATTGACGATCGAATCGACGATGAGGCGTAAGTGATGTACTCGATAGTGAATCTGAGTTCGATGACTATGAGACTTCGAGGAAGCCGTGCAAGCAGATGTCGATGAACAGAATCGTCCGGTTGATTTGTGTTAGTTCTTTATTTCGACGATCTGTTATACTACATACATTGTTACTTCGCTACTATAATATTAACCAAATATCTTTTTTTTATTTATATTTTTTGACATTATGTCTATAAGTGTTCAGAAATGGAGCATCCAGGAGGACGTTCAAGTAGTGGACGTGGTCGTGGTCGAGCCCGACCCCTTCCTATAAGAGGGGGTAGGGCGACGCCATTTGCTCCCTCTGGAGGTAGAGGGGTCAGCACTTCCCCAGAGGTGCCATTTGATATGTCATCTTCACCGTCGGGTTATAATGCATCTTCACCGTCGACGCTTCATATGTCGTCATCATCGTCTACCCACACCGATCCACAAAGAAGGGAGACAACAGGTTTACTTTACCATTTCGATTGATTTATGTATTTTTAGTTTCCCGAAATCATCTATGTACAAATATCTTCAATATTTCACATTCCTTCCTTAGCACACCGGGTCGCCTCATAGCCACGTCGGGAAGAATGGAGTTCCTCCGATACACCAATATGGGGCACAACAGATCCTTCGACAGGGAAGCTTTGGATCTATCCTGACGGCGATGAGTAAGTCATGCCAAGTTACCAATAATGTTACAAATTTCTTCTCTAATTGATTTGTATGCTAATATTTGCATGATGTCCTCTCGTCTTCGCATTGTGCCTCATAATCCGGTGGGGGATTTCATCTCGACCCAATTATTCCGTAATTACAATCATCCTTGGACCAAGTGGAAAGAGATTCCTAAGGACAATCGAGATGCTTGGTTCAATGAGTTCTTGGTAAGTTATTTGTTTTATGGTTATTAATTAAGCACTTTTAAAATTTGGAGCACTAATTGTTCGTTATTGATTTTCGGGATAATCATATGTCGTTGCTCGAACATCGTGAAGATCTGAAAAAAGCTTATAAACACGGGGGCAGGTCATTTGGTTGTCTCAAAAGCTTTATTCATTGAGACAAAAAGAGGCAAGAAATATTAGATTCCACAAAGATCGACTGACGAATTATTTGACAAGTTGGGCCACCGATGCGAAGTTTCATAACACAAGTGCGAAAAATAAGGAAAATAGGGCTAAAATGGAAGGACCGTCATATGTTGGCGGCTCCATTCCAATTAGTGAGCATCGACGAAAAGTTGTAAGTACATGTTATTTTCTATTTAGGTATCCAATATTTTGTACTTTGAAGTGATTAATTAATGTCATCATTTGCGTTTGCGCTTAGAGTCTGGGAAGTTCCTGTAGGATCGATTGAGTGGGTTACCTTTGAGCGCACCCATTCCGTGAAGCAATCGAAGGGAGTGAGAGGCGGTGGATTAACCCAAAGGCGCAGCAAGTAGCGGTTAGACATTTATTTCCTTTATTACTTATTTTATGCACCACCATATTTATTTCATTTTACATATCTTATTTGTTATGTATTTTTGTACTTGTAGGAAACCTTTCGTAAGTTGTCACGGGAGAGAGACCCCACATCCTCTCGGTCCGATAACGAGAGTCCGTTCTTTGAGGCTACAGCGGATTTAACAAGAAAGGGAGAGTCTTTGGATACGGTGCCTCTGCCGGCCCGACCAAGCAAACAAAGCGCTCCTTATGCGACATTGAAGGTGTTTCTTCAAGTAAATGTAATACATTTAATATAGATAATTTCCATTCTCTTTGTCCATTCAAATGAAGTTCAACTAATAAATGTCCTTCATAATGTTTTTGCAGATGAGTGAAGAAGATGAAGGCTTTGGTGCGGAGCAAGCAACACGATGACTCAGAACAGGAGCTGATGAGGCAAACACTCGGAACGAGGAGATAATGAGGCAACAGATGATTCGAACGAGAGATGATGCAAGAAGAGATGACCCAACAAGCGGAGATGATGCAAGCAATGGGCCGATTCGAGAACGAGAGATGATGCAAAGAATGATGACTCAAAGAAGCGGAGATGATGATACGATGCAGCTTCAACTCAAGTCTCTAATGAAAGACAAGGGTTCGAGGTCGGCTCCTGGTGATGATGACCATCTTGGTGATGATGATGATCACAATGTCGCTTTAGGGATACTTTTTACTATTTGCTATTTGCAACATTATTATATATATTTTGTTTTCTCTATGTAAACTCTTTGTAATTGTTATTATATCCATGGTACACTACTTTTTGTACTCACTTTTCTAAAGAACAAAATTTAAAAAAAATAAAAAAAATATTTTTTTTTTTAATTTATTAGTTTTGCTACGGAATTTTTTTCCGTAGCAAATTTTCGCAAATTTGCTACGGAAAAAAATCCGTAGCAAATTTGCTACGGAAAAAAATCCGTAGCAAATTTGCTATGAAAAAATTCCATAGCAAATTTGCTACGAAAAAAATTCCGTAGCAAATTTGCTTTACGGAAAAAAAAATCCGTAGCAAAATTTCGAATTTGCTACGGAAAAAATCCGTAGCAAAATTTCGAATTTGCTACGGAAAAAATTCCGTAGCAAAAATTTCGAATTTGCTACGGGTTCCGTAGCAAATTGCGACGGATTTTCATTTTCCGTCGCAATTGCTACGCCGGTTTTTGCTACTGAAAAATTCCGTAGCAAATTCCGTAGCAAACTCGTTTTGCTACGGAAAAAAGCTGTTTTGCTACGGAATTTTTCCGTAGCAAAACTTGATTTTTCTTGTAGTGCATATATGTTGAACGAATAAAATTTGTATGCTTTTTTTTTAGAAGCAATTTATGTGGTTAAAAAACTCATATAATGTTAATAAAATTTTAAAAATCTAATTAACCTATTATATCCTAAAAAAATATGAAATAATTTTAGTTTTTATTTTTATAAAAAGAGCTTAATTGAAATCAATGTTGATAATATAAATCGGGCAACTTGATGATATAAATTGGTGAAAAATAAAAATTAAGAAAAATATGAGTTTAACCTTTGTTAATTAAATAATATATTAAGAGAAAAAATGATCATACAGGAGATATGGGCGCTTTTAGTTTTAATTTTAGTTAGTTTTTAAATTATGAATAAAAGAGATAATATAGTAGGTTTGATTAGGGGCAGGTTTGTAATTTTTAAATTTATATTATGATATTTGGTCATTCTAAGTAATTCCAATTTTTGTGGTCCTTTACTCCTTTGTAACAAATATTATTTTCTTTAGGTCCTTTATTTTAATTTTCCCATAAAACAAATCCTTCCCGTAGAAAGCAAGGTGACAAAACAACAAAAAGTTAGTAGTGTAACTCAAAAAAAGATAGAGGAGAGAGCCCGGGGATCAAGCTCGATGTCACTAAACCTTAGTACTCACTACTACAAAAAAGGGTTATTACTTCACTAAAAAACGTCCTTATTTTAAAAAAGGAAGTTAAAAGTGAACGCATGGCATTCTTATAATTATATACTTGAATTCTAAGCATTTGGCGTCCTAAATTATATTTTAGGACGCCTAAAATTAATTAAGGCGTCCCGAAATAATTTCATGACGCCTAAAATGAGCCAAAAATTAATTGTTTAGCGCCATGGCGCCATTTGGAGAATTTTTTTGGCGCCGCCTAAAGTTATGGGAGTATTTTTTATCTTTTTTGGCGTCCCGAATTAGCTTAAGAACACCTTAATAAAATTTTTTGTCGTCCTAAAAATATTTCGGGACGCATAAAAGGTAATTTTTGGGCTCAATTTATTTTTTGGGCTTTTTAGACGTCTTGAATTTTTCCGAGGGCGCCTTAAGTTAAATATTTGGCGACTTGAGCCTTGTCACAGGACGCCGAAATTTATCGTATTTCCCAGGCTCACTCTCGATCAGTCTCCTCGAACACCATCAGTCTCTCACACGTGAGTCCCCATCTATTCTCTTATACTCACACTGCTCTACCCTACCGAAAGCCCTAATAAACTCACACTCCCCTGGTCTCTCATTCACGACTCCTTCCTTACCACCGAAAGCCCTAATCGAGCTCACCCTCACTCTTCACTGCTCTCTCACTCGCCTCTTTCCCTACCAAAAGCCCTTTCATTTTTCCCTCACATTGTGGGCGACAGCTCTGTCTCCTCCGTCGTCTTCCCTCTTCGTGATGTCTGTTGGCTTGCGTGCTCTGTTTCCGGCGCCTCCCCTCCTTCTCCGATCTCTGACGAAGCAACAGGTTCCATATGAAACATTTATTGGTTTATATTTTCTAGTCAAGGGCATGGTTCACTGTAATATCCGATTATCTGAATGCACTACATGACTGTTTTCCTTTTAATTTATTCACATTGAGTACAATCTATGTGGCAAAGCCCTTGAGATCGAAGAGAGAAGAGACTGTCGTCCTAGGGTTCCTGTTCAATCGTCTGCCTCTCCTCTCGTGATTTATTTCACTAAATCCTACAGGAACGCTTCTCTTTAAGGTAAGAATTAAAATGAACGTGGATCTTGCTTCTGATTCAGCAATTCCCTCAATCTTTTTTTGAGTATTTATTTATTTTATTATGTTCTCTATCTGCGTTGATCTAATGATTGGCCAAAGATTGCAGGAACAAACTGTTCTGATATTTCTTTGGAAAGACAGATTATACATACAAGTTCAAGACTGATTTTTCATCTAAATATCGCAGCCGGCTGGAAGTAGTTCATGATTTTTCATACCAAATTTTGCTTTTATCTTAGTTGTTGATGTTTATTTCATTGTGTTTAATTTATTGGCTAATTTTTATATTTTTTTCTGCCCTCTCGTCTGTTCTACCAACCGTATGGTACCGCTTAGTAGTTGGTCTTAATGCTCAATTGCGCATTGTTTGCCGTGGTCATCTAAAAGTAACTTTCGGGCATGTTATCGGTGGCTAGATGTATATGCCAATCCTACTTTGAGATCGTATGGTGTGCGTGTTGATCTTGCATGGTTTCAACCAACAGACTTGAATATTGCCAGTTTGGACTTGTGGTATATGCTACTGATAATGAAAGCACGTTATTTCAAAATCATGAAGTTACAACTGAAAATCAGTCAGGGTAATCATAATTCCTATGTTTCTTTTGATGGCAGATTTATAGTAATATTGAGTGACTTATTTTACTTCGTTATGTGCAGTTTTCTTAGAGGTCACGGACATCCATTGCATAACTTGACAAGTAATGACCATGTTGTTTGTAGCCTAGAAGGAGTCTTGGTGGGATTCTAAATGGCAAGAGCTTAAAAGCGCTTAAAGAGAATAACTATATATTACCCCTTTAGGTTTATATTCTATAATGCAAAGCCTATTGGCCATCATGTAGTAAATGCTTTCTACTATCCGCTTTACTTGCTATATCCTCGAAATTCTTGTTGATGACACTTCCCTGATTCTCACCTCCTTTCAGGATCTAGTTGGTCTGGTTACTTCTATGCTACTACTTGGAGATTTTATCTTAGTATTGCTCACTTTGCTTCAGTGTACTCTCTATCCCTCATGAACTTCCTCTTAGTTTTGTTTATCCTTCCTCTTGGTGTGCTATTTCCATTTCCATCTGGAATCAATGCTTTGTTTAGTCAAGGACCTAGGAGATCTGCAATTCTTTCTCGTCTTTATGCCTGTGGTATCGACATCCTTAGTCAATGTTGTAAGTTTTTCTCAATTTCTTGACTTTCATCCTCCCGTTTTGGAAAACAATGATTACAATTAAGGTACTTACTTGTTAATCTCCATATATTTGTTTTAACCATTACTACTTCTAATTGCGAGGTAGTTGCCTTCTTCGTGGATTGATTCATTATACAGCAAACTCAAATAAAATGCCTTCCAACCTCAAATCTTGGAATTTCAGCACGTAATGTCTTTCAAAATCTGATCTAGAAAATTACTGGTAAAATTCAATTGATTACGAGGTTGAATATTTTGTGAAGTTGTGACTATTTGGCTAACATCTAAACACTGAAATATAATTCTCTTCCAGAGCTTAAAAAACTTGAAGAGTCTAGAGATTTCATGCAATAAAGTGACAGATTTTGGCTTCACTTTCTTGAAAGGTATTTTGCCTGACATTGTGTCACTGTGATGTTCCGAGTGTAAATGATATATAATTATCATATGCCGGTATTTTTTTCTTAGATTTTTGTAAGGAAAAAGGTTTGTATTAATTATATATTAAAGTTTGAAATTGATAGGTTCAACTTAGTATTGTCATTTATGTCTTTAATTTTCAAAGAATGTCTTGGTTCATTTCAAGACTAAAAAAGCTTGCCCCGTTAGCCGCATGCTTGGATTCTCTTGCGGGTTGCCTTTTTTCATAGGATTTTACCCTAACATAACCAATGTTACGATATTTACTTGTTTTAACACTATGTAGAGCTATTATCTTGGTTAACCAATCTTGATTTTACCCCAACTTTCAGCAAAGTGATTTGAGAAGAAAAAGAGTTTGTTAATTGTGAAATCTAAAGAGAAAAAAATGGGGGTGGTGGGGTGAGGCTAAGGGGACATTTTTTAAGGGTTATATCTCGAAGATTTATTTTTGAAATTTTCTCTTTTGGGGCTCGAGAAAGGGGAAGGTCATAAATAGGTTTCAAACTATTGTGCTCTAATGCATATGAAGCGAACCTTATTGTTGTTTCCAATTTTGTCCGTAAAGTGTTTGGCCTTTGCCTTATTTAGTAGCTTTTAGGTGCTGCTATTATCATAGGCTCTTTAATGAACTTTCTTTGCGGGATATAAGAAGTCTTAATTTATTATTTCTTTGAAATATGATAAGATTGTTGCCCATTCAAGTTTTGATTTGCCACTCTTCTTCCAGAGCTTCCTGCCCTGTCAAACTTGAATCTCAATAGATGTAATCTTTCAGATGATGGATGTGAAAAGTTTTTGCGTAAGTTGTCAAGACTTGTGTATTTACTTATTTCAAGTTGTACTTATGCTTATTGAAATATGCTTATTAATTTTCATATCTTGGCTTCATTAGAATTCTTTAAGCACTTAATTTGTAGCTTTGCTTTGTTTACTGGCAGGACTACAAAATTTGAAAGTGCTGAACTTGGGATTCAATGACATATAACGACGCATGTTTAGCATACTTAAAAGGTGATTTTAAATATTTCTCCAATGCCCCCCCCCAAACAACAAAACTCAAAAAAATTCCAGTTTTACCTGGATGCATCCCTGGTTCAACTTAGTGGTGTTTTGGGGTGCTATATATCTGATTAGTGGTGTTTGTTGTTGTAATTTAGGGTTTAGGGAGTAGTGAAAAATGTAATTTGAGTTTGCAGATCCACACGTGTTTGCTATTGTAATATATTTTGAATGTCCAGTATAGCATATTGTTGTAGGTATATTTTTTTAAAAAAAAATTATACATAAGGCGTCCTAATTTAAATATTCAGGACGCCTTAGTCTGAATTAATTTAAGGCGTCCTGAATATTAAATCGATGCCTTATGTAAGGCGTCTTGATTTTATTTCAGGATGCCTTACATAAGGCGTCCTGAATTTTTTAACTACCCTCGTTTAAACGTCCTTCTAAAAAAGGTTGTTAATTGGGGTCTTATTTAGGACTTTTTTGGGTTTTTTGTAGTAGTGACTCTAACCTCAATCGCTGACCTTACTTTGTAAATTTACTTTAATAGGCATAAATCATGTAGCCATTGAGCAGCAATAATGGTCATTAATGACGACTTAATGACAATTGAAATGACAATTACAAAACAATAGTTCAATGTAATAAAACCATTTTAAAGGTCATTGAAACCGGCCAATTAAAACTCCAATGGTCATCTCCAACTGTTAGTTCAAGTACTCCTCTTATCAACCCTTTTACTAACTCAAGCTCATATTAAATTGTATACTAGATTGTTTCCAATCTTGAGTTATATGATACTTCTTCCTTCCACACAAGCTATGCAATAAGTATATCTTTTGCTCTTGGTAATGATTTTTTAAAATATGTTTAGATTGGCGTACTTGTGTTATCCTTCATCAAGAACTATATATATTTGGTTTCACAGATGGGATATATTGACTATTCACGTGCACTTTATGTTTTTATCCGTTAAACTCCTTTATAAATTTTTTGTTTTTTTAAATTTCTAACGCCTGAAATAAAATAAAAATGAATTTTATTTTCTGTGAGGATATATATATATAGGGTAAAAATATAAAATATTTTGTAAAACCTTAATAAGCAATTTTTCCAGATTCTTAACAAAAGTTCTCGACGTTATATTGGG
This sequence comes from Acacia acuminata, assembly GCA_019022655.1. Classification (NCBI taxonomy): domain Eukaryota; kingdom Viridiplantae; phylum Streptophyta; class Magnoliopsida; order Fabales; family Fabaceae; genus Acacia; species Acacia acuminata. Next base: position 1,587,328 of record JAFJYI010000161.1, on the reverse strand, counting down.
TGAAATTAAATTTGTGTGCTTTGGTTCTTGAAAATAAGAGACCGTATGTATGTCCTGCTTTTAAAAAATACAAAAGAAAAATCATTTTTTTTTAGTGGTGGTGTTTTAGGGTTTAGAAGTAGTAGTAGGCACACAGCCTCCATCTAAGCATGTAATTAATTTACTTGCAATTGATAGTTTATCCTTTTTTTCTTCTACTTTTGTTTTTTCAAAAAATAATTAACCGTCAGGCCCTAAAAATTAAAGGGGTGCCTGGTATGAATATGAGGGAAAATCATATTCCTTATGCCTTAAAACATAAAATGACTGCCCGACATAATAACCATAATTTGTGTAACACCCCATTTTTCAAAAACGGAATAATTTAGTTATTTTTTTCATCAGAGTAGAGCATCGGAGTAAGTAAAAGAGTGAGTAACTGATATATCATTAACTGTGGCGTATCCGTTTGTTCATAATGTACAATACATTTATCTGAGTGATGTCATAACGGTATAAGTCTAGAAATAGGATCTACAAATCGGGTCTTTATGCGTGTCGTTTTTACTCGCTTACTCCTGTCTTCAGTCCTTGGTTCCCCAGACCCTGAAGCTATAGTAAGAGCTGAGGTCCAATACCCATCGGACCTCAGGTAACGGTTAACCTCATGCTTATGTAAACAAGATATGTATGACAGATATTCATGACATTACAACAATAATCAAAATAAAAGCCCATAACAGAATTGCCTGGATAACGGTACACAGCCACTGCATATGTCCGTTATCCCTAGTCTGCAGCACCCGTGCCACGATGGCCTATCATGTCCTCAGCGCTAGGAAAACTGTAACGGTATTATCAAAACTATAACCCGTGTATAAAGCTGAATGTATAAATAGTGATCTAAGCCCCATAAACTTAGTCACGGTGCATGACCCGAGACAGAGTCCCGTTCATGTCTTTATGAAAGTATCTATCACATATAAGCATACAATAAGCATCAGAGTTAGTGTTACAGTACGCGTCCGTACCTTAGTCCATTCGGATAGCGGTACGCTTGCTTGGTCGATACGTCTCCCAATTTTCCCGGATATCCTATAATAGTATTATCGTATCATTACCTCGTAAATAATATCTTAGGAGATATTCTAGCCACTACCGCCTTTTTACCCTGGTGGATTTGTTATTCTAATTATATCCCTTTATTTTACAAAAAATGCTACTTTCAGCATTTCTGGGCGACTGCTAACTTTGAAAATTCATAATTAATTCTAAAAAAATCGAATTGAGGATCCGTAAAATTCCCCGGACTCCTTAGAATTTATATTTTTTAGTAAAAATATTAAGGTTTTCCCAGAACTTAAGAACAATTCTCAGTTTTCACGTGTTCATATCTTGCCCAGAAAAATTCCAGAATTTCGTAGCCTATTTTCTACAATTTTTAATTCCTTGAAAAACAATCTAAATGACACATTCTAGGTATATTTGGAAAGGTCTATATGTCTAATTTAACCATGAAACATTTTAGAATTAATTGACTTCATCTTCAATATAAAATATTGGCCTTTTTGTAAAAACATAAAAACATGAAGACAAAATTATATTGGAAGATTAAAAGATCAAACTAACATTTATTCTAAAAACTATAAGAACTCAAAGCTAAAACTCAAGAACAAGAGAACTTACCCTTGAAGAACTTCCTCCTTCTTTCTACTCTCTGATTTTTGCCCCTTCCTCTCTACTCAATCACTTTGGTTTGAGTTGGTTTTTGGTGTGAAGAATCGAAGAGAGTATTGCTTCTATTTATAGAGAAAATCCAAAGTCTCTTCTTTCCTTACAACCCTTGGATCTAAACTTAGTTAAGAAGTTTTAATCTCAACCATTGGATCTCAACTTCTTCAACAAGTTGCTTCTTCTCTCTCTCTCTCTCTCTCATCTTTTTCCAACTTGCTTCCTAAGTTATCTCCTACTTCTTCAACAAGTTCCTTACCTTAGCCAACAAGTTATCTTCTCTTTTACTTTAATTACCACATGTGTGTTTATGTTTATATTAATCAACTCCCTCTCCTTCTCCTACAACCAAAACCGTGGCCCCCTTATCAATTGGCTCAAATGTGTGTTTCCTTTTATCTCTAATAAATAACAATACAAGCTTCCTATTTGTTCTTTTATTATCTCATGGATTAAGATTTAATTGGGTATTTAATTAAAACCATTAGATTTAACTTTATTGGATTCAATCTTGGCCTTCTATTTTCAATCCTAATTAATATTCCTAATATAGTGTTTCTTCTATTTTTAATCTTTGGTAATCTCTTTTTTGCTAATTTTTAAACTCTTATTGGCCTTTGATTATTAATTAAGGTAAAATACTCTTAATTAACCTTTTTAATTGCTACTAGATTAATTAGGAATGTTCATGTAATTAATCCAATTAATATCAATTTAATTGCCCCATAATTGTTTTTAATGTTCTTTAATTACCTTAGTCATTTTCACAACCCTTTATGGTTTATTCTTGATGGTATAAGAACTAAATGTTAATATTTTAATTAATGTAAACTTAATTGCCCATTAGTTGTTGGTAATTTTCTCTAATGTCACTTTATTGTCTATTATGATTAAATTAAGACTATGCTTAATTATGATATTTTATGATCCCTAAAAGAAATTAAAATATTTGAGTCTTTTTGGTTTATTTAATTCCAGGAGAAAATTCCCTAATTTAAATTTGATAAGCTATAATATCTTTGAGACCACATTTTCACCTATTTTAATAGGTATTACTCATCATAATATAGTGGTGATGAGAATTAGAAATTTTAGGGTATTACATTTCTCCCAGATTAACTAAAATTTCGTCCTCGAAATTTGCTCTATCTTGACTAGACTTTGAACTCTATATTCTGGCAATTCAACCTATCGGAATGCTCCTATGTCTGAGCCGTTTCTCTCGGTGGTTGAGAATTCGCTCTGGCTCAATTACGAAGATATTTTCAGGTCGTACTTTGAGATCCTTCTATAAAAATGTCTCAGTGGCGTCTATGTACTGTGGCAACATGAAATACTTCATATTTTAATGGCACGATCGTGGTCTGGTTGGTGTAACTGAGGAATACGGAAAACGTTATAGAGATTAATCAAGTTCGGGGGTAAGGCTATCTGGTCAACGACTGGTTCACGTACAGCTAAAATTTCAAATGGTCTTACGAAAAGCGGACTAAATTTTTGCCTCTGGAACGTTCTACTGACACCGGTTATTGAGGATATCTTTAGAAACATATGATCATCATCTTCGAACTCTAAAGGTCTGCTCCTTTTGTCTGTGCAGCTCTTCTGTCTGCTTTGTGTCACTAGGAGTTGTCTCTTGATCACAGTGATTTGTTCGGAGGTATGATCAATCAGATCTGGTTCAAGCAATTTCTGCTCAGATAAGGGTGACTGACACTTTCGCCCTCAAAATTTGATCGTATAAACTCAGAAAACTCTAGACATCTAGTCTATTCCCTTACTATGCATGCTTACTTAGCACGCACTCTAATATTCAAATAATAATCTTATTCATTTTTGTACCCAGGTATAGTATTCAAACACAGGACCTTCTCGTCCATCCTTATCGTGCTTGGTTACGCAGGTCTTACCGCTGACCCATTCAGCCTCTCAGCTTAACACATATTGGCCTTCCGGCTCAATCCATTACCACAAAGACTAGGGATTTTACCCTTAATACCTAGGAGATTATCCTCGGGCTTTAGGCATTTCAACTACTACCTGGTACAATAAATGTTATGCTAGACTCAAGACGCACTATAGACATACTAGTCGAAAGTCACTATAACAATCAGCATTTCATACAGCGATAAGTACTACTGTCTCAATGCCTAGGGACAACGCCCGTGCACAATCGCACACTTAGATCTTGAGTATCTACTCATCTATTTCATCTAAGCCTTTCCTATCTAAGTTCTCGATTATTTTAGAAGCTTAATTATTCCTTAGGTCTTTAAGGTTTTTACTAGTTTCCACACAAGAATAAGAATTATTGATTGTATTAGTAAGTCTTTTCTCAACCAAAGTAAACACCACACTAAACTTCTAACATAATATGAGGACTTAAATTTTTTATCAGGAGTGAGGAAAAACTAATGTACTATTCTTAAAGTAACCGAAAAATATTTTCAGCGAAATCCAAAACAACTTTTAAGTACTATTTAGTTTCTATGACATTCACATGATACTACAATTTTCATGTTCAATACTTATCACAAGAGCACAACAGATGCAAATGATATAAGAAGACAAAATTCGACTTCAATTACCACAGTAACTAACAAATCCCAATTTATGTTTCATATACTTGGAAATTGTTGTGTGGATAGAAATTTAGCTCACAAGTATTTGTGGAGTGGTGTACTAAAGTAGGTTTTACGAAGTATCAACAGCAACAATACTAACTCTTAATTAAAACATATTTCCTAAAGTGTACACTCAAAATTTCATATTTAGGGCTTTATGTCTTTGAAATCCAGGAATCTAATCCTTATGGTTTCTATTCTTACCAAGCACCATAGGTAAATTCAAATTTGCTGAGAGCTAACTAGTTTATGTTAACTTAAAGGTGTTTATCAAAATTTCAAAATGAAACAAGGATATATAATGCATGGTTATGTCATTATGATAAAGTGATAAGAAATCTTAATTTCAATGGATCAAAAGTACAACGTATTTCAAGACAGGGTTCCTATGCATGCCACAAAATTCCACCAAGTGCCCTTTTAATAGTTAAGACTAGTTTATTTATCAGGTTTCACTTAACTCTAACATGCATCATTCGAAACTAATTTTGTTTTAACATATCAATAACTAATAATCAAGCTTACAACAAGAGAGATCAAGAACAATGGATGATCAGGAAATTTGAGGAAAATGATATCTACAATATCTATTGGTCCAAATTTCACAAAGTGTGATAACAAAAATTTGTAGAGTGGTAATGCACACACTTAAAATGGAACTTAATATGGTATACTCTAAGCCACTTCCATTAATTTAATTTGTTAAAGATTTTCTGGTATAATGAAGTAAAATTTCCGAACTCACATTTTCCAACATAACAAGGCAGGTAATATAACCAAAATGTATGAATCATGGCATCATCTAGATATGCAAACTCTTTCCTATAATAGGTTAATACAACAACACTTAGATTTTTAACTTCTTATAATAGCGACCTAGCGATTTAAGTGTTATTTCCAACATATGACTAATTCTCACAAAATCCTATGCAGGTGTCATAATTTAGAATTCTCACAGCTAGCTGGTTGGAACTAAAATAATTTTATGCACAAGATTCAATGAAGTCCGCAACTATGCACATTTAACAATATTCAAACTTTTAATGTAACAAATTCACAGAATAATCACTTTTAAAAAAACATAGTTTCATACTTAGTTTGGAAAATTCAAGTGAAACACTCTAGTTAGTGAACAAACAATTGGTCAACATGCTGTCTATGAGTTATATCTGGTTGGGAATTTTCAGAAACAAAGTAAGTGTTTAAACACGTGTAAAATACTCAACGCAACAACTCGTGCAATTTTCAAGTCTTAACAATAACCTTAAAGCGCAAATACCCAATGTAATCTTACATACAACATGTTTAGCAGCAAGCATTTGTTCACAAAAGAAACAGAACACAAGAAATTTTTTCTCTTTTAGGACTATGGATTTCAAAACCAAGGGAAACCCAACAATAGGTATTTCCCCTTCTTAGTAGAGTAAACAAGGAAATTATTTTTATAAAACGATAATAATCCAGCAAAAATGTCCAAATTCTATTTAATCAAACTTATATCTTTACAATGACATAAGGAAAGGGATTTTTGGAGATTTACCAAGATATATCTAAAACATTTAGAAATGAAATCAATTATGCATATAAGGAAAAGTGGAACTCAATATCATATATCACATAAACCTCCCTTCCCCTCTTATGTGCTTTCAAGTTTTTATTTAAACATCAATATGGATGCCGACAGGTTAACAGAAACTAACTGTTTTCTAGACTTGTCTCTTAACATATACTTAGGCATTAGTCTACTAATACTTTTTCTTCCTTGAGTACATACTTCATAAAGAGTCTTTCAATACTAGCTAATATGTCCCTCATCATTAGGATATCTCGTACTATCTATGAAGACAAACTGGCCTAGAGGGGTAAAGCAAAATGGACCACCTATACGGCCCTCAATGATGCCTTGATTATGATTATGCCCGAATTCATAACGATAATCGAGACCCCAATGAAAAACATTGCTCTAGGTACTGGAATTAGTTTTATTTGTGGTTGTCTATTTCTACCTCTACATCTATCTCTATCTCTACCTTTGGGGAACTCCAATCCCTTATAAACATCGGAGCGAAGTAGAGATTAGCATCTATTGCAAACATATATATTATTCTTTGCAAAGTTACAATATTACTATAGTTGCTACGTCATAATACTTCATAATAGTAAACTATGTTTAGTTATCACTATGTTCGTAGTTTCCCTTGACTGGTACTGGGTTCATATTCCGTTCTTCGACTACATGTTATCTAAAACTAGCCTTTGGAGATGATACAGAAAGGAGTGGAAATTGGCTGTACGTTCTCTGTCTAAGAGTTCATTATTCTTTTCTATCCAGAAATGGTCTCTGGGAAAGAGGTATAGGGTTGATATCACCCAATCGTTTTAACGAGTAAGGAAGACTCTTGTGTCATTTTGCTCGTAAGTCATATTAACTTGTTCCAGATACTGAAAGTATTTCCTTTGCTAGTCTTACAGTATTGATATGCCATTATGTACTTTGTCGTAGAGCGCCTATCCATTTGGTTTGTATCTAGGACACGTCGCAATAAAGTTTGGGTTCGTAAGAGGATTCACTCTCAGAGTCATCTTGACAGCTGAAAATATTCACTGTTGTCAATATCAAATGTATGATCCGATCCTATAGTTTTCTCTAGTTCAAAAAGTATACTAGCTGTAGATTCGAGATGGTACACAGAATCAAGGTTGTGTATAGGTTCAGAGTTTGTATACCGACTCAGGAGGGTATATGTTTGAAGGTTTATGGTCACGACTGAATGTAGGGGTTTTTCCCTAAGTTAGGGTGATGCACTGACTCAAAGTGGTACACCGATTCAGGGTGGTATACCGAGTTAGGATGGTACACTGGTCTAAGATTCATTCATTTCCATATGGTACGTCCTACTTGTCTCTAGTAGTTTATGTCCGGAGATCTATTTCTGTCCATCACTACAACGTCACAACAAGGTTATATCAGTACTCGTTTTCAAAAATATGCTCCAAGTTTAAAAAGGCTTAGAATCTAACTCCGTTAATCAAACAATTTGGCCAGGCCGGTGTGTTTGTGGAAGTCTCGCCAAATTCACGGGGATTGATTGACAACCACAAAACCCTTTCTAGACACCAAACTGTTTGGAGTAACTTAGTTAAATCATGCGGAATGAATGCTCTGATACCAAAAATGTAACACCCCATTTTTCAAAAGCGAAATAATTTAATTTTTTTTCATCAGAGTAGAGCATCGCAGCAAGTAAAAGAGTGAGTAACTGATATATCATTAACTTAGGCGTATCCGTTTGTTCATAATGTACGGTACATTTATCGAGTGATGTCATAACGGTACAAGTCTAGAAATAGGATCTACGATCCCGGCCTTTACGCGTCTTTGTTTACTCTGCTTACTCCCGTCTTCGAGTCCTTGATTCCCCAGACCCTGAAGCTATGATAAGAGTTGAGGTCCAATACCCATCGGACCCCGGTAACGGTTAACCTCATGCTAATGTAAACAAGATATGTATGACAGATATTCATGACATTATAGCAATAATCAAAATAAAAGCCCATAACAGAATTGCCTGGATAACGGTACACAGCCACTGCATATGTCCGTTATCCCTAGTCTGCAGCACCCGTGCCACGATGGCCTATCGTGTCCTCAGCGCTAGGAAAACTATAACGGTATTATCAAAACCATAACCTGTGTATAAAACTGAATGTATAAATAGTGATCTAAGCCCCATAAACTTAGTCACGGTGCATGACCCGAGACAGAGTCCCGTTCATGTCTTTATGAAAGTATCTATCACATATAAGCATACAATAAGTATCGAGTTAATGTTACGGTACACGTCCGTACCTTAGTCCATTCGGATAGCGGTACGCTTGCTTGGTCGGTACGTCTCCCGATTTTCCCAGATATCATATAATAGTATTATCGCATCATTACCTCGTAAATAATATCTTAGGAGATATTCTAGCCACTACCAGCCTTTTTACCCCTGGTGGATTCGTTATTCTAATTATATCCCTTTATTTCACAAAAAACGCTACTTTCAGCATTTCGGGCAGAATTTCCGCTAAATTTGAAAATTCATAATTAATTCTAAACAAATCGAATTGAGGATCCGTAAAATTCCCCAGACTCCTTAGGATGTCTATTTTTGATTAAAAATATTAAGGTTTTCCCAGAACTTAGGAAAAATTCCCAGTTTTCATGTGTTCATATCTTGCCCAGAAAAATTCCAGAATTTCATAGCCTATTTTCTACAATTTTTAATTCCTTGCACAAAACTCTAAATGACACATCCTAGGTATATTTGGAAAGTTCTATATGTATAATTTAACCATGAAAAAGTTCAGAATTAATTGACTTCATCTTCAATAAAAAATATTGGCCTTTTTGTAACTGACTTTTGAAAACGCCTAACCGTAAATTTTGCCAGAATTTCGCTACTTTGATCTATAACTTCCAAGAATTTTGCTCTCATAATATTTTTCATCATATTTTCCAAGAATTTTTCTCTCATAATATTTTTCTTCAAACTAACATTTATTCTAAAAACTATAAGAACTCAAAGCTAAAACTCAAGAAGAAGAGAACTTACCCTTGAAGAACTTCCTCCTTCTACTTCCTCTATGATTTTTGTCCCTTTCTCTCTACTCAATCCATTTGATTTGAGTTGGTTTTGGTGTGAAGAATCGAAGAGAGTATTGCTTCTATTTATAGAGAAAATCCAAAGTCTCTTCTTTCCTTACAACCCTTGGATCTAAACTTAGTTAAGAAGTTTTAATCTCAACCATTGGATCTCAACTTCTTCAACAAGTTGCTCTTCTCTCTCTCTCTCTCTATCTCATCTTTTTCCAACTTACTTCCTAAGTTATCTCTTACTTCTTCAACAAGTTCCTTACCTTAGCCAACAAGTTATCTTCTCTTTTACTTTAATTACCACATGTGTGTTTATGTTTATATTAATCAATTCCCTCTCCTTCTCCTACAACCAAAACAGTGGCCCCCTTATCAATTGGCTCAAATGTGTGTTTCCTTTTATCTCTAATAAATAACAATACAAGCTTCCTATTTGTTCTTTTATTATCTCATGGATTAAGATTTAATTGGGTATTTAATTAAAACCATTAGATTTAACTTTATTGGATTCAATCTTGGCCTTCTATTTTCAATCCTAATTAGTATTCCTAATGTAGTGGTTCTTCTATTTTTAATCTTTGGTAATCTCTTTTTTGCTAATTTTTAAACTCTTATTGGCCTTTGATTATTAATTAAGGTAAAATACTCTTAATTAACCTTTTTAATTGCTACTAGATTAATTATGAATGTTCATCTAATTAATCCAATTAATACCAATTTAATTGCCCCATAATTGTTTTTAATGTTCTTTAATTACCTTAGTCATTTTCACAACCCTTTATGGTTTATTCTTGATGGTATAAGAACTAAATGTTAATATTTTAATTATTGTAAACTTAATTGCCCATTAGTTGTTGGTAATTTTCTCTAATGTCACTTTATTATCTATTATGATTAAATTAAGACTATGCTTAATTATGATATTTTATGATCCCTAAAAGAAATTAAAATATTTGAGTCTTTTTGGTTTATTTAATTCTAGGAGAAAATTCCCTAATTTAAATTAGATAAGCTATAATATCTTTGAGACCACATTTTCACCTATTTTAATAGGTATTACTCATCATAATATAGTGGTGATGAGAATTAGAAATTTTAGGGTATTACAATTTGGAATATACATTTAGGCACCAAGCCTCCATCAAAGCATATAATTAATTTTCTTGCAAAATAATAAAGGGATTCAAAAGAATTTAGGGAATTAAAACCATTTTGGCAATTTTCAAGTTTAATATTGAAATTCATAAGATAAATATGGACATCTACATGATAAATAAAATAATTTAGAAGACAAGTAAAGTAAAGGTATTATTGTTTTTTCACCCCAAAACTTAATTTCATTTGACCCACTAGGGTGTAGTGAAGTTATAAAGTTTTTGAGGCGGACTGAAATTATGTCACATCTTTGAAGGCCACCTAAAATTCTTCCAGGAAAATATCTGACAGTATTTTTTTTTTGGGGGGGTTTTAATATTTCTATTTTTGCTGTAGAAACATTTTTTCTACCACACTCCAATAAAAGTGAGTGGGTCTCATTATAAAAGAAGAAGAGAGAAAATACTAGTGAAACCCGTTCACTTTTATGTAAGAATAGCAGAAAAAATATTTCTATAGCAAAATAAAAAACATTCAACATTTTTTTAAGGGCGCTTAAGTAATTTAAGTAAGCGAGAGAAAAATAAATAAATAAAACTCTCCTTTCACTCAGTTATTTCGAAACCTATACCTTCGGCATAGGGCACAGGGCACAGCCCCGAATACCACCAGACAAAAAGCTTCTCTTTGTTGCCACAAACCAGCATATAATAATTAATATATTAATTAGCTCTATAGAATTTTATTTAATTAGTTTTTTTTTTCCTGGCCATTACATTATCAGTCAAACAAAGCAGCTTTCTCATATAATTGAACTTGAATAACCAGAAAACCATAAAAAAGACCTATTGTTATTGTCATATAAATTAAGAAAACCGATTAAATTAAAAATAGTTGCGATTGATCAAATTCAATTACGCTATAAAATAGTTTTAGCATTTCTGGCAAGTTAAACAACATATACGTTTTACCAATTATACATACATACGTATATAAAGATACGATGTTTCTTAACATAAAATATGTTTAATGATTTAATTTGCTGATTGCACCGTAAGAATGATTCATCAACAAGAAAGAATGGGTCACTTGTTAAAATATCACTAATACGTCAGTCGTAGATCATTAAATTTTAAATAACCAACCTTCTTCATGCAATGAAAGTTTGACCCGTTTTCTTTCAATTTAGAGGAGCAGGCATTAGGATACGATGTTTCTTAACACAAAATTATGCTCAAAGATTTAATCAATTTGCTTATTGCACAGTAAGAATGATTCATCAATATAAAAGCATGGGTCACTTGTTAAAAAATCACTAATACGTCAGGTATAGATCATTAAATTTTAAATAACCTACCTTCTTCATGCTATACAAGTTTTACACGTTTTCTTTCAATTTAGAGGGGCAGCCATTAGGCTCATGAGTTTGACTTTGACATTTATTTTGGCTCCATCAAGACTATTTCAAAGAAAAACACACACACAAACAAACAAACAAAAAATTAATAGTAAATTCAACTTCCGTGGCAGAAAAGTTTTTGATGTCTAAACAATATAAAATAATCACTCATCGCTGAAAAATGCTTACTCATATGATACCTGGAAACTCAAGATAATTTAAAAGCTCATAATATCATCGCATTAACTAATTGCCGAATTTCCGAGAAATCAGTCACAACATAGTTTACGAGGCTCGGTCAACACCAGGTTCTATTTCCTCCTCCTCCTTCTCCTCCTCCTCTTTTTCTTCTTTGATGAATCAAACTAATTGGTTATCATACTCTAAAATTCTAATGAGTCATCTTGTTCTTTTAATATAATTGATCCATCATCTATTTTGATCGGTTTGATTTACTTTGATTTGAATTGGTTGGTTAGGATTGCTTTTGAAAGTTAGTCATGTTGCTGTCACTCGTTTTATGGCACTGCTATCGCTTATGGAGAGAGAAGAATGATCTGCTCAAACTAAACTGTAATTTGGAAGAACAGATTTCAATCAACATTTCTCATTTCAAATGGTTTCTTCAATATAAGAACTCATTTTGAAAATTTATACATTGTTCAGTTGGAGAAGAAAGTTCCAGCTTTAAGTCTATGCGATATAGTTTGTCTGCTCTTGAAGCTGCAACGAATAAGTTTTCTCAGGCTAATCAGATAGGAAAAGGAGGATTTGGAGAAGTTTACAAGGTATCAGTAAAAACACACAATATATATTTATATATATGGTTTATTTGTATATAGATATATAATACGTTGTGCATTTTATATGTGCAGGGTATTCTTCCTAATGGACAAGTAGTTGCAGTTAAGAGACTCTCTAAGAACTCTCAACAAGGTTCACTAGAATTCAAAACTGAAGTTTTACTAATATCCAAACTTCAGCACAGAAATTTAGTGGCTTTGATTGGATTTTGCTTGGAGAATCAAGAGAAGATGCTTATTTATGAATATCTGCCCAACAAGAGCATTGATTACTTTTTATTTGGTAAGGCTTCTAACTGAATTATATGTTGTGTTAAAGTTTAACATTATGTATTATTAGAAGTTAATTATTAATTAGAGTTCACTCGTTGAAATTATATAAAATTATGAACCGAGATGGTAAATGACTATTATCACATAGTAATTAACCCTCTTGGTGTCATAAAAAAAGGAGTTTATCTCATGGATGGTTTTGTCTGGGTTACAATTATAATCCTAATGCTATTGATATTTCATTTGGGAAATATTAGTAGTATTTTAGTTCAATGTAACCGAAGCCTGTTAAGAGAGCAAATAATTAGACAAGGATAATTATGATATACGTTCTTTTAATGAAGTAATCATAATATATATTTCAAAGTTCTACATGGTTAAATGATTTTATGAAAAGCTGATCCGATAGAATGGGATACTGGGTGTGCTGAAAAAAATGTTCTGTTATTTAAGTTTATCTTCTTTTGGACCTCCTTCAATTCTTTTGACATCTCTTATTTTGCTGAAAGTATCTGACATGGCCCTCAAAAGCATTAATCCTACTTATTTAAGACAAATTTGCAGGTTCACAACAAGAGCAAAAAATATCAAATTGGCTTGAACGGTGTAAAATCATTAGAGGAATTGCTCAAGGACTCTTATATTTACATGAACATTCAAGATTCAAAATTATCCATCGTGACTTGAAACCCAGTAATATTTTATTTGATAACAATATGAATCCCAAGATATCAGACTTTGGCCTAGCAAAGATGTATGCTATGGATCAAAATGAGGAAAGAACGAGCAAGATTGTAGGAACACAGTAAGTTTTCATTCACATTTCTTTCTTTTGCCATAGTCCCCAACTGTTTTTTTCTTTTTTTTTTAATTATTTGTTTCTTATTATATATCTCCCTGAATTCAGTACTATGCAAGTATTTGCTTTATTCTTGATATATAAATTATAGCTTTAAGTTTATTTGCTAATTTTTTTTTATAATATAAATCGTTTATCTTTTGAATATTAAACTAATTTGATATTACTATATGTATACAGTGGTTATATGGCTCCTGAATCTTTAATGTATGGAGAATTTTCAGAAAAATCAGATATTTTTAGTTTTGGTGTAATAATTTTAGAGATAATTAGTGGCAAGAGGAATGGCTGCTCCAATGAACCACACCTCTTAATTAGTCATGTGAGTATTAAGTTCAAATAAATTTGTTTCCCTCCCTCTGAATTCATTTCAATACACAGAGATCGGCAAAGTAATAAATAAAGAGAATTATTGACTATGCTATTTTGCGAATTATTGTAGGTTTGGAAACAATGGCAGGATGGAACAGCACTTGAAATATTGGACCCATGCCTTGTAAGAAAATCTTACTCAGAAAATGAAGTCCTAAAATGTATACAGATTGGGTTATTATGTGTCCAAACAAATCCAAATGATAGGCCAACAATGGAAAACATTGTTTTATATCTGAGTAATAGTAATGCTGCCACTGAATTGAAATATCCAAGAGAACCTAGGTTCTTCGCACGTGGTCGTAGAAGAGGTGAACCAAACTTGGAAGTTGATTCGCTATGGGCTCAATCTTCTGTGAATGAAATGTCTGAGAGTAAGTTGTTGCCTCGCTAGACCTGATCTATCTATATATATATACTTGGCAATTTATGGTCATAAAGAGAACAAACAGTTCATCAACTTTCATGTATACAGAAAAGTTCTCACGACTTGCTGCCAATAAACTTGTTCTTTTTTCTTTCTGAGAATTTATCTTTGTGTAAAATATATAATATAATCAAGGATCTTGGTTTGTGACATTTAAAAAATGTGTGACCATCTGTGTGTGTGTGTGTTGTTTGATTCTCCAAGGATTGAAATTGAGAGTCTGTGGATACGTCCGAGCACTAATGAAAATAAATATATGAACACAAGGGGAGAGACTAAATGAGTTAAGATGATTACTAGGAATGCATCTTCGCACATGTATACTTTAGAAGAAAATTAACAATAAATTTATAACGGGTTAACATAATATTGTTAATTAGAATTTCAAGGATACAGATAAGAGGGTAGACTTTTAGATAAAAAACTAGGGTTAAGAGGGTAGACTTTTCGACAAAAAAAAACTAGGGTTAAGGTGAAAATCTACACATAAAGTATTTGCTAGGTGCACCTAACAGCTAACACCATAAACTTTTTTGTTGTAAAAGTATATATGAAGTTTCCAAAATAATGCAAAAAAAAAAAAAAAAAAAAAAAAAAAAAAAAAAAACTACAGCCATTAAATTAATAAATGTATGCTGACTGTTCAGTAAACATGCCCGTCAAGAAAATGGGCCAAAATACTTATGAGGTTTTCCAAATGGTGCGAAAATGTCACGACCATTAAGGGCACTAATGTTGAACATTTAGAAAATTATGTAAAAATATACATGAAGTTCCAAACATTGTTAGGTGCACAAGCAGAATACTTGATTAGTAGATTTGCACTTCTACTCAAAAACGAAATAATCTCTAAGCTGATAACAATATGGGACAATAACCTCTTCATTTCTTTATTCTCACCGTTACATCAACTTTGAATGGTTGATATTCAATATCCTATAAAAATATTATTATAATATCAAATAACTAAAAAATGTATATAAAAAATTAAATCATTAAAATTTGATATGAAGAGTTCATATCTTTATTCTTTAATTAAATTGCTCTCTCTCTCTCTCTCTCTCTCTCTCTCTCTCTCTATATATATATATATATATAAGAGTTGATCTAACCCTAAGAATAAAGAAGTGGGGGGAAGTAAACGGAAAGGGAAGTGGAGAGGCCCTTTTCTCATAAATATATAAGGATAAGATGTCCTTTTCTCATAAATATATAAGGATAAGATGTCCTTTTCTCATAAATATATAAGGATAAGATGTTTCTTAACATAAAATGTTCAATGATCGATTTTGCTGATTTCATAGTTAGAATGATTCATCGTGATCACTAATTAAAAAAATCACTAATGCGTCAGGAATAGATCAGATAATTATATAACCTACCTTCTTCATACGATGAAAGTTTGACTTTGACATAGATAATTCCCTTGTCCCACATCCCTTCAGAGTTACTTACTGAACGTGGCTATATTTACACTGGCTTAAAAAAAAAAAAAAAAATCAAAACGAAGCATTTGTTAATTATATATAATGTTAGTAATAGACTACTAGTTAGTCTGCCCCGGATTGGGTCAAAAGCACTTGTTAATTAAAATAGATAATGCTATCGTGAGAAAGCTCCTTTTAATACCTAAAACAATTCCATTCAACGAACTGTTGAATAAATTATATTTTCTGTTAACATTACAATGTCCATTACTAAAATAGTTTCAAAGTACATATGTAGGTGAAGTTTTCCTGACGCTTCGCGTTTGATTTTTTGTTACAGTAAAAGTCTATTTAATTCAAGTTCCGTGGAAGAAAAGTTTTTGTCTGAACAATATAAACAATCACTTATTGCTGCTTCCTCATATAATCTCATTAATTGCCAAACTTCGAAAAAGTTGTCCCGCTCTTCTTTGTCACAAACAGGTTCAATTTCTAATCTTTTTCTTATCATGTTCTAGATTAAACTAAACCAATTCAATGTAAAATAGAAGTACAATCAAACTATCATGAGTAATTGTTCTTTTATTTGATTAATCTATTTTGGACTGTTTGATTTGATTTGATTTGAACTGATTGGTCAGGATCATTTTCGAACGTTAGTCATGGAGGTACTGGTTGCTTGGTACTGTTATCACTTATGGAAAAAGAAGAAGAGCACCGATTTGCTCAAGAAAAACTGTAATGGGGAATAACTTTTTTCAATCAATAATTATCATTTCGAATAGTTCCTTCAATTTTAGAAAGCTCACTTTCAAAAATCTATATATTAATTGTTCAGTTGGAGAAGAAAGTTCTAGCTTGAAGTCTATGTGATATAGTTTATCTGCAATTGAAACTGCAACGAATAAGTTTTCTCTGGCTAATACGATATGTGTGTGTGTGTGTAATATGGTTTGTTTGAATATATATTACCTAATGCATTTTATGTGTGCAGGGTATTCTTCCTAATGGACAAGATGTTGCAGTCAAGAGACTCTCTAAGAGCTCTCTACAAGGTGCACCAGAACTCAAAAATGAAGTGTTACTAATATCCAAACTTCAGCACAGAAATTTAGTGGCTTTGATTGGATTTTGCTTCCAAAATCACGAGAAGATACTTATTTACGAATATGTATCCAACAAGAGCATCGATTACTTTTTATTTGGTATAGACTTCTAACCCAATTATATATATATGTTTGTCAAAGTTAATTATTTTACCATGCATGTGCTTGTGCTTGTTAGATATATTATTACAAGTTAGATTATTAGAGTTTACTCTATCGCTTCTCTTTTATAAAATTATGACCTTGAGATGGCAAATGACATTTTAAAAAAACAAAACAAAAAACAGTTTGTTTAACCTTAAACAAAAACTAAAAAAAAAAATGCCATTGACATTTATTTATCTCATGGAAACCCTCGAATTGGTTTCACACACACACACACACAAAAAGAGTTTATCTCATGGTTTTGTCTGGTTACATTTATAATCCTAATCGTATTGATATTTTTCTTTTGGGAAATATTATTAGTATTATAGTTCATGTAACAAAAGTCTGCCAAGATAGAGCAAATACTTAGACGAGAGAAATCATGAATTTCAAAGTGCTACATTAATAAATGATTTATTCTATGTGATCCGGTAATATAGTATATTGGATGCCCAAAAAAAAAAAAAAAAAAAATTAATAATAATTTAGCCTTCTTCGGTTCTTTTGACATCTTCTTATGTTATTAAAAGGACCTAACTTGGCCCTCAAAAGTATTAAACCCATCTTATTTAACTAATTTTGCAGGCTCACAAGAGCAAAAATTATCATATTGGCTTCAACGATGCAAAATTATTAGAGGAATTGCTCAAGGACTTTTATACTTACATGAATATTCCCGGTTTAAAATTATCCATCGTGACTTGAAACCCAGCAATATTTTATTTGATAATAATATGAATCCCAAGATTTCAGACTTCGGCACAGCAAAACTATATACAATCGATCAAAATCAGGAAGGCACAAGCAAGATTATGGTAACACAGTAAGTTTTCATTCATGTTTTTTTCTTTTTGTCCTCCCCATCTTTGTTTCTTATATATCTTCATGAAAATCATTCATTACCATATGTAATACCCCAAAATTCATATGTCTCTTAAATATTATAATTTGGCCAAATAATACCTATTTAAAATAGGAAAGTATGTTGTCTCTAATTTTAGTAATTTATTTGTTTATTTTCCTTGGAATTTAAAGAGGCAAAAATCCAATTTTATTTTAGGGACCATAAGTTGCCCTATAATTATTGAATTAATACATGGTGCATAAATAGCCATGAAAAGCTAAAAAGTTGTGAGGAAATAATTAAACCAATTAGAGAAAATTGCCAACAATTAGTGGATAATTCAATCTATGTTAATTGAATTATTTTCATAAACATTCACAATTAATTTAGTGGCATATGTTAAAGGCATAATTAAGGATGTATTACCTTAATTAAGAAACAAGGGCTAGTGAAGGGCTAGGATTAGCATAGAAGTGGTTTCTAATTAATCTTAGAACCAATCATATTTTGACAATTACACTTAACTACTTTATTAGGGATGCTAATTAAGATTAGATATGGAGGGCTAAGATTAAATTTAATAAAGCCAAATCCAAAGGCCTTAATTAAGCCTCATAGAGCCAAATCCTTGTGAAATTGAATTGGCCAATGATAAATCAAGAAAATATTCTTAATCCTCATAAAATTAATTGGACCAATAAGAGATTAGCATAAATTGAAGGTCAAGATTAAATCTAATAAAGCTAATCTAAGGGTTTTACAATTAATTTAATAAAGCATAATCCATGTGAAATTAAATCCACCAATAAGAGAAAAGAGTTGTGAGTGTGTGTGTGTCTAGTATTCAAGAGAGAGAAAAAATTAATTAAAGCAAATTTGATAAAGTTTGAAATCCTAGAGTAAATTGGATAATGGTTTGAAATCCAAGAAATATCGATGCACACAAAAAAAACTCAAAACAACAAATAAAGTGAGAATTTATACAAATTTAAATAGTTGTGAAGAAGTAGGAACCTTGGAGAAAATATAAGGACTTATCTTGAACCCACATAATTTAACCTCGAAAGTAAGCTTGGTAAAGGCTATTTTTGCAAACGTTGAAGAATAAGCTTAGTACAACCAGGGGGAATCTAATTAGACCATAAATCTGGATATCCAACTACTAATCAAAAAGCATACTCGAGAATTTAAAAGTATTGGTAATTGATCAAGCAACCAAAAATAGATTTCATTAAAGTAAATTAATTCTCAAAAAGCAAAACTTAGAGATTAAGTTAGGGTCTTCTAATCACATGGATGGACGAGATTAAAACTTCTTTGCTAAGTTTAGATCCAAGGGTTCATACACAAGAAGAGTAAAGTTGCAAATATTTACCCAATTGCCATACCATTTTCCTATAAATAGCAAGCCATATGCTTCATATTTTCTCACCAATTCACAAGCATAGGAACTGAAACATAGAGGGAAAGTGAGAGTGAGAGTCTTGGAGAAGAGGGAGCAAAGTTCTTGGTAAGTTCTCTAGCTCTAGCTTTAAATTCTTTAAGTTTTAGTTCTTAAATTCATAGTTAGAAGTAGCTTTGATTTTAAATATGCTAGAGTAATTTTAATATCATGTTTTTATAGTAAAAAATAGTGATATTTCGAAAATTAGATGAGCCACTTGGTATAGCAAAATTTCTGGAAAACTATGAGCAAAGTAGCGAAGCTCTGGCGAAAATTCATCGGGTAGGAGTTTCTGAAATCAGTGATAAAAATGCCAATATTTCATGTTGAAAATAAAGTCACAAAATTCTGGGACAATTCATGGTTAAATTAGAAATATAGGGATTTTCAAATATGCCAATAACATGTTAAAATGAGTTTTTTACAGTGAGATAAAAATTCTCAAAGTTGGGCTACGAATTTCTGGAAAAATTCTGGGCAGAGGCTCAAAACTTTAAAACTGGGAGTGACTCGTGTAATCTGGGAAGAATTGAGTATTTGTACTTAAAAATAGACATCCTAAGGAGTCCAAATAATTTTACGGATCCTCGTTTCGATTTTTGTAGATTTAATTATGATTTTTCAAAGTTACCGAAAAATCTGCCCAGAAAATACTGCACTGCGTTTTTAAATAAATGTAAGGGCAAAATTGTAAATAAAAAACCCACCAAGGGTAGAGAGGTAAATAGAGGTGAAAATATCCCTTAGGATATAATTCTAAGTACTATGGTGATATGTTAGGATATCCGGGATGTAAAATTTGGGTTCAAAGGTCGGGCATGTGGCCATTACACGGTGAAAGATACGTTCGCGTCTTTGTAACACTAACTCGATGCTTATTGTATGCTTATATGTGATAGACTATTTCATAGAGTCATGGACAGGACTTGGTCTTGGGTCATGCACCGTGTCTAAGACTCTGTCTTAGTTCACTTTGTTTATACATTCAGCTTTATTTATACGGGTTACGATCTTGGTAATGCCGTTGAGTTTTCCTAGGCCTGAGGACACGAGGAGCTGTCGTGGCACTGGTTGGTGCAAACACGGTTGATTGTGCATGTGCTTTGTGTTCTATGTACTTGTTGTTGTGATTGACATTACATCTGCTGTGTGCTTATGTATTGTTGTAACCTTACATCTGCTGTGTGCTATGTATTGGTTAATGCTGTAATGTTATGAATATTTATCATACATATTTTATCATACATAAGCATGAGGTTAACCGTTACCTGAGGTTCAATGGGTATTGAACCTCAGCTCTTACTATAGCTTTAGGATCCAGAGTGAACGAGATCGAGGACAAGGGTAAGCAGCAAGCATAGGGACTGGCAGGAGAAAGTTCTTTTGATATGTACTTAACGTTGTAGTCATTCGAAATTTTTTTATCACTATGGAAGCAAACATATACAATACAGTGGATGTTTATCAGTTACTCTTCAATTTAAATACTTCCGATGCTCTACTCTGATCAAACTATTTTGAAAACGCTTCCGAAAATTGGGATATTACACCATATATACTAGCAAGCATTTACTTCAAACATGTGACTTTTATGGGAACACAGTAAGCAGTCACATGTTTGAATTTATTTTTTAATTTTTAAGCATTCTTATATGTTTTGAATATTAAACTAATCTGATATTTTCATATGTATGTAGTGGTTATATAACTCCTGAATATGTAATGTATGGAAAATATTCAGAAAAATCATATATTTTTACCTTCGGTGTTATAATTTTAGAGATAATCAGTGGCAAGAGAAATAGCAGCTCCAGTGAACCAAACCTCTTAAGTCATGTGAGTATTAAGATAAATTACTTTGTTTCCGCTTCAGAACTCATTTCAATACACGCAGCGAGATCATCAAGTAATTAAAATTATTTAAACCAATAATATTGACTGTTATTTTTGCAAATTCTTGTAGGCTTGGAAACAACGGCAGGATGGAACAGCACTTAAAATAGTGGACCCACGTCTGATGACAGGATCTTATTCGGAAAACGAAATCATAAAATGTATACAGATAGGGTTACTATGTGTTCAAGCTAATCCAGATGATAGGCCTACAATGGCTAACGTTGTTTTCTATCTGAATAATCTTTGGATTGAATTGCAAAATCCAAGAGAACCTGCTTTCTTCTTCACTCGTGGAAGTAGAAGAGAGGAGGAGCCAAACATGAATGCTCATTCATATTGGGTTCAATCTTCTTTGATTGAAATGTCCAACACTAATTCCTTGCCTCGCTAGAATTACTATATAGCTAGCTAGATCCTCTAGTAATTTAATTTGTGATCATGAAGGCAGTTTATTATTAGTTGTTTTGTATATATAGCACTAATCAGAAGCTTGCAATTTGTTTACTTTCTTTATTTTACTGTTCACAAAAGTTCATGTGAGTAATTTTCCTGATTATCACTTTGCTTAGCAAGGAGAACTAATTAAATCTAGACAGTCTAAATTTGATTTTTAAAATGATTATTTTTAAATAAAAAAAATAATAGTCAACAATTAACTTTTATTTTAGATTCTATACTCATTAAAATAATTTGTAAGAAAATATTGAAATTTAAAAATTCAGATTTGGACCATCCAAATTTGATTTGGACAGTTTGGATCTAATTAAGTGTAATAGCCCGAAAATATTTATAGACTATGGAGATAATAGATTATTAGGGAAAAAAAAGTTAGTTATGTTATTTTAGATATTTTCTATTATTTAGGAAATTTTTGTGATTTGTTGAGTGGTCCTTAAGTTTAGGATGAGGTGGATCAATGGGCAATTATAGGATATCTTAATAATATTATATTAGGCAAGGTTTTGAAACTGGGACTGAACCAAATGGTTGGACCGGTCCGGTCGTCACCCGCTCCCGTCATAGGCTCAATCTTCATGTTTAGATCGTTATAAGGAATGAGCCGTTTTAAGTTGCCTAAACACAGCATAAAGCCGGAACTTGAATTTGAGCTAGAAACCGAAGCGGCTTAAAGAGAGGCAGGTGGCTCTAAAAGCTATGAAATATCTTGGAAAAAAGTTTGTTGCTGCTCCCGTCATCAGGAAAGAACAAAAATGAAGAAGGAGAAAAGAAAAGGAAGGTTTTTACGAAAATGAAGGAGAAAAATAAAGAAGAATACCAAAAAACCCCTACCAACCACACTTTCTTTTGCTTCTTTTCTTCATAGTTGCATGTTACTCCCAGTTTCATCTTGAATCATTTGCTGTCGATTTTGATTTTTTAATATTTTTATTATCGTTAACCAATAAACATCTGTTTTAAATTTGTTAAAGGAGAAAAGTTTTATGAGTACTTGAGTACCGTACCTGCTCCCATCATAGGCCATCTTTTTATTTAATACATAGGCATTTTTCCCCTCTTTTGTTGAAAAGACCCATCTTTTTAAATCTGGGATAAGTATCTTTTTTGCCTCGGAAATTTTAGCTGAGGAGTACTGGGTAGACGAAAGTTTTTTTTAGAGCAAAATTGTCATGAAAGTTAACAAAACGTATCAATTTTACCCATCTGTTAATTTTGACCGTTAAGTTTAACTTATATGTCACGTGGCATGCCACCTCATCAATCAAATAGATTTAAGGATCATTTTTGCTTCAGAAATTTTCACTGAGGAGCAATTTTGCCCTTCTATCCCCCGATATTAAATTTGACTATTAAATAAGTCAAAGAACACACATGTCATGCCTTGAAAAGGTCAAACTTGGAGTTAGAGAGGGAGATCATTGAGACGTTGAGCTCAAGGCGGCTGGAATTTGTTAAGCCAAACTAGTCAAAGGGGCTGAAAAGTCTGTCACAAAACCCAGAGGAAGCATCACTTATGATCTAAGAAAATGAAATGCAAAACGAGAAATGAATTGTCCCAAAAATTGGTTCAATAAGACAGATCAATAGTTATAGTATTTACCTTTATATAGATTGATCTAGGCCACCCATCTTGTCCCATAAGGTAAATTTATACTGCTCCTAAAAATTCCAACGATTTGAAGGAGTAGTATAGATTTTAAGGAGCAGTATAGATTTAGTTTTAGGAGCAGTATAAATCTATACCCTCCCTTAAAATTGCTGGAATATTTTGGAGCAGTATAGATTTACCTTGTGGGATAGGGTGGGTGGTCTAGATTAATGTATACAAAGGTAAATATTATAATTATTGATTTGTCTTATTGAACCAATTTTTGGGAGAATTCATTTCTCGTTTTGCGTTTCATTTTCTTAGATCATAAGTGATGCTTCCTCAAGGTTTTACGACAGACTTTTCAGTCCCTTTGACCAATTTGGCTTAACAAATTCCGGCCACCTTGACCTCGATGTCTCAAGGATCTCCCTCTCTGACTCCAAGTTCGACCTTTTCAAGGCATGACATGTGTGTTCTTTGACTGATTTAATAGTCAAACTTAATATTGGGGGACAGAAGGGAAAAATTGCTATGATTTTTACACTTCCAAGGCAAAATTGCTCCTCAGTAAAAACTTCCGCGGTAAAATGATACTTAACTCTATTTGATTGATGAGGTGGCATGCCATTTGGCACATTAGTTAAACTCAACAATCAAAATTAACGGATGGGAAAAATTGCTACGTTTTGTTCACTTCCGTGGCAATTTTGTTCTAAAAAAAAAAAAAACTTTTGTCCACCCGGTGCTCCTCAGCTAAAACTTCTGGACAAAAAAAAGATACTTATCCCTTTTAAATTTAGATATCTTCATCTAATTTTATTGACTCCTAATTTTTCTTAAAAGTTTTTACATATTTTTATATAAGGTATTTTTTAAAAATATAGAATGATTAAAAATTTAAATGTATCTGTATATATTTTGACCCTTTAATACTTATTTTTTTTATTTTATAATTTGATATTTTATTTCTTACAGATATATTATTATTTAATTATATAATATTATTTTAAATTTAATTGTTGCGTTACTGGGGTCTAACCAAAAGCTCTGATTGATCTGAATGTTTGAACCATGACCCATTGATCTTTCCAACTCATAGTCCGGTTCGGCTCTTAAAACATTGATAGTAGGATTATCTTTCAGTTTTATTTCCTTCCTCTAATTGTTTGCAATGTTTTCGTTTCCTATCAACAAAAAATAATAATAAATACCTTTATATTGTGGCAACCATCTTCAGATTACCAAAATGTCATATTAATTTATTGATTACCTGTTGTAACAAGAGCCTTTTAGTCTTTCTCCATTAAAACCCTCACTGCCTTAGACATCTCTTTTCCTTTTTCTTATCATCGTTGATTCCTTCATCAACGAAAAAAAAAGAACCTCGAGGCTTTGTGATCCTTCTTCTCCGTTCAACCCTGTTGCTCCTCGTCCCTATTCATTGCGGTTGTGCGTCCTTAAACGACACTGCCATGGTCGGAATAGCTTTCCCCTTCCTTTTCAATTCAGCAAGTGTGTGGGTGTGTTGATCTTCATCCCGTTCCTGCCTCTCTGCTTTGCTTGTTGGATGTAGTTTGTTGAAACCAGCCTTCTTTCTGCCTCCTCTATTCTATTGAACGTTGATG
This sequence comes from Acacia acuminata, assembly GCA_019022655.1. Lineage (NCBI taxonomy): Eukaryota > Viridiplantae > Streptophyta > Magnoliopsida > Fabales > Fabaceae > Acacia > Acacia acuminata. The sequence continues at coordinate 1,562,588 of JAFJYI010000161.1, read as the reverse complement.
CTATGTGAGATCATGGAAGTCTCCTTCGTTTTTTCCTTCTTCCCCAACTCAATAAAACACTGTTATGTGGGGTATGTTTGAAAAATTCATCTTTCTTTAAATCTGTGATTGTCGTGTCTAAGGGTATGATTTTAGTTTCATAAATTTTCTTCACTGTATCGTGGTTGTGGGTAGTACATAAGGGAAATGGGAGTTAAAATAAGCTAAAACTTGTACTTTAATGACTTTGTTTGAATGTGAATGCACATTAGGTGTTTGATAAAATGTTTCAAAGGAGAAATTAGAATTTAGTTATACATGATTATTGTAGTATAAATCAAATTTTGGAATTAAGGGAATATTGAGAAGTCATTTTGTTTGTTGAAGAGATAGAATTGATAGTTTATTAGTATGGTGTTGTTTGTTACTTAAACTTTGATTGTCCATAAAGTGCTTGATGAAGTGATTGGTGAATGAATTTTAAAATTATTACAGCAAATAAGTATGTTGAAGATGTTTGCTTTATGAGTTAATCCTGGATGCCTACAACGTGTTTGATAAAACGTTTAAAAGAAAGCCGAGTTATATATGTGTGTGTTGTGAGATAGTTATGATGAATAAGATAGCATGTATGTAAAAGAAGAACAAGAGATTTTCTTGTAAGTTTGATTGGATTGTTTTTGGAATGGCTAATTAGCTATAGTGTGTGTCTATATATTAGAAGTAAAATTAAATTCCATACCAAGGATCAAAGTCAAGATCTTTTGTATTTTTTAATTGACATGAAAATTATGGTGTTTGATGTGTTTGTTTGGTGCTGATAGTTATTTTGTTACTTGATTCTTAAAGATTGAGTTTATGTTGTGAATTAAAAAAATCGTGAAGGGAAGACTATTAAGAAGGATCTTTCTTAATAAGATGTTGTAAATTGTGCATAAATTATAGTTGGAATATTAATATTTTGTTTTTGGCCTAGGATATTAGAAGAGTATGAAGTGAATAAGTCGAGAGGTGATAACTAAGAAAGAGTTATATAATTGCAATCGCAATAGGTGATTGAATAGCGTCCCATTATAATCTTTGTAAATGATATTTTACTACTTATTATATTTCTATATTAATTAACTATCACATTTTAAGCATGGTTTTATCAAGAAAAGTTTATTATACTTATTTAATTTCATATTGATATTGATATAAGTAAAGGTTTGTGATTTTATCTATTGTTATTATTTGTCCTTCATAAAATTTCATATTTAGATATTCTCGAACTTTGAAATGTTCATAACGAGTTTTTATTATACAGGAAGGGTTTTGTCAACAAATTGAATTTGAAGGAAAATTTTGAAATATTATATTGTTTGTGAACTTTCATGCTGGGGTATTTTATTATATTGTATTTGATACGAGTTATCATGGTATTGAAAGAAGAACTTTTCATTGCTTCAATAAATTGACCCCAAGAATGCTTGAAAACAATTTTGAGAAAACTAAATACTAGAACGCTGGTTACTAACAGTAGTATTGTTAGTCCTTAGCGTCCCATGGTTAACGTGAACTCGCTTGATATTCATGGGATTCGTTTTCACGATTGTTATTCATGGGTTTTGTATCCACGCATATTTCATGGTTTTGAGCCATGCTTGGTTAGTTACCATCATGAACTATGTGTCCATGCTTGTTTTCATGGTCTCCAACCGTGCTTGGTGACTTTCCCTTGTGGACTATGTATCCACACTTGTTATCCGTTTTGTTGAAGTCCCTATGAGAAGATAGAGTTTGAGATTTATAGTTTTCAAATTGATTAAGTGAAACAAATTGTTTTATTACATACTTGGTATTATTCATTTAATGGTCTTCTATATAGTTTCAATTATGCTTTTCTGTAGTATTTTAAATAAATTTGTCTATAGTTATGATTTCATGGAATTAATTGTTATATCTTTAATATAGAGTATCATCCAATCAATTTTTTTCATTCAGTTTTTTATTTATTTACATTAATGGGATGTTATTCACCAAAAAATTATTTTGGCCTTATATAGCACTGGTGACCTGCACCTTTAGTTGAATAGTAAGACTCATTGCTTATCAAAGCTTGTAAATATATTTTGGAAGAGTTGTTAATAGTTGTAAAAATAAATAAATTTATTTATTCAATTTGATATTAATATAAGTTTATATTTATGAATTTACTTCTGTAGTTTAGATGCTCCACGAAGTATATAGGCAGGATCCCTATCTTCCCTTATAATTTGAGAGAGTGTGTGTGTGTGTGTGTGTGTGTGTCTAGGATTAAGTAGAACATTTGCCCCTGAAGTTTTGCTAAGGAGCAATGTTACCCTAGAAGTTTTTGCGAAGGAGCAATGTACCCTGGATTTTTTTTTTTTTTTTTTTTTTGCTCAATGTTGCATTGGAAGTCTCAAAACGTAGCAATATTGCCCATCTCGGTTGAAAAAGTTAATAGTTAATGTCAATTTTTTGATGGTCAATGCTAGTTTTTTAACGGAATAGGGCAACATTGCTACGTTTTGATACTTCCAATGCACATTGCTCCTAAGGGCCTAACTTTCGGGCCGGATTTGCTACAAAATTTGAGACAAGAGTGATGGTCACTTTTGAAATGATGTTGTCTCATGGAAGGGCTTTGGTAGAACCCAGAATTTAAAATTGAATTTTGAACTATATGGTGGTGAAAGCAATACAGAACTGGAAAAGGCCAGAAACTGTTGTAGACGTACTCAATTTTTTGGTTCTTACCAGATGTTTTTAAATGTTTACAAAACTGGAAGAGGCTAGAAACTGTTGTAAACGTATTCGATCAGTTTGCTGGATCTTGCCAAATGTGTTTAAAATGTTTTTGAGTCGCGTGCCATTGATAAAGCTCATTTGAACTGAGTGTTGGGATAAGTTTTCGAGAGGCAAAAACACACACCCGAAATGAATATTCCCAATCCAGGAATTAAGATTCCTACCACACCACGAGAGTGTATGGCCCATGATAGTGGTCGATGCCGCTGATGCCTGGTGACTCAGCTCCAGTCTGGTAGACTGGGAAGTGCGTGAGGCCAGAGGGATGCGGTGGTTGTGGATCAGTCGGAACTGGTGTTTGCTGTTGTAGTTGCATGGGATTGGGGTATGTCTTAGTGAGGACGAAGTGGTGGCGTGTGCCTCTCAACTATTAAAATTTTGTGAAATGAGTTATCTCATTTGTGAAATGAGCCAGTAGAAAATGTAATTTTCTTGAATTTGAGCTGGTAATGAATATGTTTTCATGAACTTGAGCTGGCAGCAATTATGTTTTCTTTGAAAATGTGAAACCACAACTACTTTTGTATAGTGTGAATTGTGAAATGTACTACAACCTCATAAATTTTCAATGTGTGAAAATTTGAAAATGATACAACATAGGATAATGAAAATAGTGATGTAATTGACGTCGGTGATGTGTTGAAATAAAAAGCGGTGCAGTTGGTGATTGTAATGATACCAGAACAGAAACTGATAGAATGGTCTATAAACCGAATCGGATAGGTCAAATAGTACTTGCTAGCTACGGTGGTAAGTAAGAGGAAGTAGTTTGAGAACTTGAATTAAAGAACCTCAGTCGGGATAAATGAGTAGAGGCTCGAGGCGTTAAGACCCGGTGTACAGGTGCTACACCCTATCGGCCTCACCATATTTTAGGTTACGAGTAGTGTGATACCTTATCAATAATATATCATCGATCAGAGAAATATAGTGCCGCGCAATAGCAAAACGGTTTGGGTATAGTATACTGACGATAAATTATAAATCTTGGTTACAAAATCTAGAATATAATTACATAAAATTATTACAACAATTCTCCAAATAATCTAAAACTGGTCTAATACCTCTATTTGCTGATATCCGTCTGGGAGCTACATCCAATAAATTGTACCATATACAAATAGCAATAAAAGTTGGAATCCTAAAGGATCCCAGAGTAATGGTTAATCTCATAAAGTATAATCAAAGTATGTAAGAAAACCATAAATACAAACCACAGCATTCAGTAAATCGCACACCGCGAGGCATAGAGCCTAATCTGGAACAAGTAGTCATCACAACATAAACTGCTAAACAAGGCACACATCAAGGCCTTAGTCGAACACAGCAAGTTCCGGTCCAAAGCGCTTGGAAAATAACAACACCGAATGCATACACAATCATGATAAAACATACATACATAGATATAAAAGTATAAGAGGATTAAGGTTACTACCTGGCAAGCTTAAACTGTCAATTACTTTCTCCAAATTCTTTTTAAAAGCTCTTGGTGTAACATCCCAATTTTCGAAAGCGTTTTCACGGTATCTTGATCAAAGTTGAGCATCGGAAGTAAATAGTATTTAGAAAAGTAACGATAAATATCCACGTAATGTATGTGCTTTTAACAAGATTACAATTTTTTTCAAATGTCGATATCGTAAAGTACATGTCAATAGGACTTTCTCCAGCCTTCCTACATCTCGTCGCTTACCCTTGTCTTCGATCCCGTTTACTCCGGATCCTCGAAGCTATGGTAAGAGCGAGGTTCAATGCCCATTGAACCTCGGAACGTAGCGTTAACCTCATGTTCATGTACGCTTATGTATGACAGTTATCTCATGACATCACAAATATATTCACATATAAAAAGCAATAACAACACGGCCACCGCATATGAATGTTATTACAATGCACTATTCACCGGTGCCACGGTGTACATCCGTGTCCTCGCGCTAGGAAAACTCAACGGCGTTATCATGACTATAACCCGTATAAAGTCAGATGTGTATGAACAATTCTTTTTAAAAATAGAGTCACGGTTTATGAACATATCTATCACATATAGTCCATAAAAAGACTAATAAGGGTCGATTGGTTAACATTTTGATCCCTCACAAATTTTCAATAGGTACTTTTTAGTCCATAAAAATGATGGATAAGAGTTGATTTTTTTTGTAAAGGGACCAAAACGGGGTCCGTGTTTTTTGTCAAGGACCAAAAAGGGTATTTACTCATGAATGCAAGAAGAACCAAAGAAATGCAGACATTGCGAATAATATGACTTGGTAAGAGGATGACTTAAATAGACAAAGTTGTCTATTCGCTTCTCTTTTAGACTTAGTTATTCAGCATTTATGATATAAAAAGTTTATTGGAGACTAGGCAAGTACTCGTCAATTTTCAGCTTTAAGTGAAGGTTGAATGCGACTGAAGTGGTTGTTGTGGAGAAATGATTGCAAACGTGAACAACATGAGTGCAAGTTGTATTAAGTACTATTCCTTTAGTTCTAAATATAAGATATAGTTGATAGATGTTAAAACCTTGGTCATAAACTGGGTTAACAGTAGTAGCTAGAGAGTCGGCCAGTTGAATGGCTCTTTGACAGTACTCCGTGTTGGATTCTCCTCCTTCCTTCAAGTGAGTAAGTTCTTGATGAAATTGAAGATATTACTTGAGATTGTTGAGAGAAGAGATTTTCAAGAGCATACCACATGTCTCTTAAGGTATTGTGTCTCATGACTTGGCCAATGAGCTTTTCAGTAAGAAAGGGAATAAGAAGAGAAAGGACGAGTTGGTCCTGTTCGAACCATTGGAAAAACTCTGGGTTGGGTGTGCTGTTAAGGAGTTCCCGTTGGGGTTGTGGTTTGGATCCGTCAATGTAGCTAGCGAAAATATCTCTGGCCATATAGGTATAGAAGCATATTGATAAGTATATATTTTATAATTAAATAGGTGTATGTTTTATGGTATAATAAGTTAGATTTATTAATATTTTACACCTATTTGATTATCTTTTATATATTTATCTATCTTTTAATTAAATATAGGATAATAGAATATCATAACGTAAAATCTATTGATATCCTATTTTATTTTGTAGGAGATATTATATGATCTAAAAGAGGAGAAAATATAGGAAAGTCAACAAGCATCATTACTTGAGCAACAAATTAAATGGAAAAAGATATAATATAATATATTATTATATTATATTTAATTGACCAAAGATTAAAAAAAAAGGGCGTGGCTGTGCGTACAATTGAAGCAATATGGTTTTTATGATCTTAAGATATATCATATCTAACTCATCATATCCAAACAAAATTCAAAACATGGACCAAGGCCAAGCATTATATATTGGAGTAGAGATTGACGCATCGAAAAAGAACGATCACGTGGAATAACAATTGGAGAATTCAACACGCACGCACAAGGTGGAGGTAGCGACTAGAGGTAGCAGATTGATGATGCACTACTAGGATCTCGACAGTGAAGGAGGATTGAGGCATTCTTTGGGAGTCTTATTTCTCTTTTCTTTTCTGTCTTGTTTGAACCTGAGTTTTATCTTTTTATGGATTTTAGTATAGCCATGTGTGGCTAATCTTCTTTTTCAACCTAGAGAATTGGGTTCTAGGTATTATTACCCACTATTAGTTTTGATTAATTTCAATCAGTTTATTTATTCTTGCTTTTCTTGCTATTGCTTATTAATTGGCCACTAGTAAGCATGTTTTGGGGATTTAGGGTTAAACTTGGAAGAGGAAATCTTAAATTGACCTTGGGATTAAATAATGTGGAATTAGGTTTAAATTTAATAAGGAATTAGGTTTAATCTAATTTGCGTCTAGGATAGGAATATACCTAGAAGCTCCGCATAATCAAATTAGGGTGAGTTCGATCTAAAACGCATTTTAGTTAGTTGTGTAAGGCATTACATAATTAATTAAGATAGGTTTATAAATGGACCTAAAGGCATTTATAAACATTAATACTCTAGGTTAGCTGAGTAAATTAAGTCAAAATTAATTTAGTGGGGATTAATTCTAAGAAACCAACAAGGGATTAGCGACTCTAGGTTGTACTTCTCGAATTAGAATTCTCCCTTTTGCTAATATTAGTTTTCTTATTAATTTTCTTTATTATTGGAAGTAATTACTGTCTCGCTCAACTTAAACGAAATAAGGTAATTTAATATCTAATCACTAGTTTGATTGAGTCCTCATGGGAACGATATTTTCCTACTTATCACTTTCACTACTACAAAAAGTGGATATTACTTCCCTAAAAAACGTCCTTATTTTTAAAAAGGAAGTAAAAGTATAGGTGGTGGCATTTTCGTAATTATTTGGCTGAATCTTGAGCCTTAGGCGTCCCGAAAATAACATTAGGACGCCAAAATGGAATTTTAGGAGTCCTAAAATATATTTAGGACTCCTAAAATGAATTTTTTTGGCGCCAAGAGTTTTTTGGCGTCCGAAAAATCAATCAAGACGCAAAAATGGAATTTCGAAGTCCTAAAATATATTTAGGACTCCTAAAATGAATTTTTTGGCGCATATTGATGAATTTTTTGGCGCCCGAGAGTTTTTTTGGCATCCTTAAAATCAATCGGGACACCAAAATGACAAATACGACAAATACGCATAAAATATTTATTCATATACGCATAAAATATTTACGAAACTTAAATATTTATAGAAAGAAATATCTTGAGTGGCTTTTTAAATTTAATTAAAATATAATTATAAAATACTATAATAATAAAAGAAACGCCATAAATCTAGCTCAAATCAAAATCTAAAGAATATGCTTTTTGTAACCAGAAAAATCAAATTAATATATGTTATTTTAAAATCTCCACACTTTTTCATATTTATTCATTTAAAAGTAATTATCTTGTAAACGAAAAATACGCATAAAATATTTACGAAACTTAAATATTTATAGAAAGAAGTATCTTGAGTGGCTTTTTAAATTTAATTAAAATATAATTATAAAATACTATAATAATAAAAAAGAAACGCCATAAATCTAGCTCAAATCAAAATCCAAAGAATATGCTTTTTGTAACCAGAAAAATCAAATTAATATCTGCTATTTTAAAATCTCCACACTTTTTCATATTTATTCATTTAAAAGTAATTATCTTACAAACGAAAAATACGCATAAAATATTTACGAAACTTAAATATTTATAGAAAGAAATATCTTGAGTGGCTTTTTAAATTTAATTAAAATAAAATTATAAAATACTATAATAATAAAAGAAACGCCATAAATCTAGCTCAAATCAAAATCGAAAGAATATGCTTTTTGTAACCAGAAAAATCAAATTAATATCTGTTATTTTAAAATCTCCACACTTTTTCATATTTATTCATTTAAAAGTAATTATCTTGTAAACGAAAAATACGCATAAAATATTTACGAAACTTAAATATTTATAGAAAGAAATATCTTGAGTGGCTTTTTAAATTTAATTAAAATAAAATTATAAAATACTATAATAATAAAAGAAACGCCATAAATCTAGCTCAAATCAAAATCTAAAGAATATGCTTTTTGTAACCAGAAAAATCAAATTAATATCTGTTATTTTAAAATCTCCACACTTTTTCATATTTATTCATTTAAAAGTAATTATCTTGTAAACGAAAAATACGCATAAAATATTTACGAAACTTAAATATTTATAGAAAGAAGTATCTTGAGTGGCTTTTTAAATTTAATTAAAATATAATTATAAAATACTATAATAATAAAGGAAACGCCATAAATCTAGCTCAAATCAAAATCTAAAGAATCTGCTTTTTGTAACTGGAAAAATTAAATTAATATCTCGTTATTTAAAAATCTCTATACTTTTTCATATTTATTCATTTAAAAGTAATTATCGTGTAAACGACACATAAAATATTTACAAAACTTAATATTTATAGAAAGAAATATCTTGAGTGACTTTTTAAATTTAATTAAAATATAATTATAAAATACTAATAATAAAAAAGAAACGCCATAAATCGCTCAAATCAAAATCCTAAGAATCGCTTTTTGTAACCGGAAAAATCAAATTAATATCTGTTATTCATCAAAAATCAAATTTAATTAAACAAATTTTTGGCGTCTGAAGCAAGTTCAAGATGCCAAAATAAATTTTTTGGCCCCTAAATCTAATTTAGGACGCCTAAAATTAAATATTTGGCACATTTTTAGAAATTTTTTGGCGCCGGGAGTTTTTGGCGGTGGTGACAAATTTTGGCGTCTGAAAGAAGTTCGGGACGCCAAAATAAATTTTTTGCGCCCTAAAATAAGTTTAGGTCGCTACAATCGGTATTTTAACACCACGAATTTTAAATCCGGACGCCAATGTTTTTTTTTTTTTTTAACACCGCGCCAAATCGGACGCGAGGTGTTGAATTATTTGAGTTTTGGACTTTTGGGAGATCTGTGCCAAATCCGTCCGGATATATCAATCACCACGAGACTTTCTTTTTCTACATTTCCCTCACCTGACGATCGGTTGTGGCTTTTCCTCTCTTCCCTTGCTCACACTCAAACAAAAGCCTTTCTTTTGATCTTCTCCATATCTCGTGTTTTCTTATTTTTGCTTATGGATTTCCATATCTCTACTAGGTCTATAGCAAAAGCTCGGATCTTCTTGGCTTTGGAAAGTGTTGTTAGAACCCTTAGATGTTTACCCACTTGGCTTGCTACTTTGGAATCTTATAATTCACTGGAAACTTCTTACGCAACTTTGAAAGCATCCACCTTCGGTTTTCTTCCAACTCAAACTCGGATGAGATGACATCGGCGCGGTTTCTTCCAGTTCGAAGGCTATGCGAGCCAGATCTGCCCCCCAATCGAAGATCCGGATCGAAGTTGTGGGAGATGACGTCGTCGGTCTTGGTTGTAATCCGGTGAGTATGTGTTTCAATAGATATGAAATGGAGCCTTGCCTAGATCTGAATTTCGGCCGTGGAAGAAGCGGGAGCGAGAAAAATGGTGTATATATTTTTTGTTGGCTTTACGTTCTTTGTTCTTGAATTTGAACTTGTTTGTCGATATAAGTATGTAACTATGAATTTTGGTGGTGATAATATAATATTGGAATCTCCGAATCTATAGCTTCTCCTTTGGTTTTTTTATTGTTGATTGCTAATGTGTTGTTCTTGCTAGTATTCGGAATAATGTTGATTGTTGATGTGTTTTTCTTGGTTCTTCTTCCAATTCCACGGCCAACCCCCAAACCTCGGGTTTGGAGGTTTTTTTTTTTTTTTTTTTTAAAAAAAAAAACAATATATGGCGTCTGTGGTTCCTTCGGGACGCCTTTTTTAAGGCGTCCTATGATTAATACGGAGGCCTTAAAATAAGCGTCCCTATATTAATCATAGGGCGCCTTAAAAAAGCGTCCCGAATGAACCATAGGACGCCTTTTTTAAGGCGTCCCGTATTTAATATAGGACGCCTTATAGACAATATTTACAACTACCCCTAGTCAGACGTCATTCTCAAAAAGGACGTTAATTGCCTCTAATTCAGGACGTTGTTGACGTTTTTTGTAGTAGTGTTTATTACTTGATACAGCTTGTATACTTGTGGAGTCTATAGGCTTTAAATTTTGCCCTATCACATATGTTCTTCCAAATCAGGAAGTTGTCTAGTTTAAGTGTCCACTGAAATGAAATGAGATATATTGGATGGTTGGGAGGTGGGTGAAGGTAGAGGATCGAAGGTAGCAGAGGAGCTTTTTGAGGTTAAGGGTTTCCAATTATTCTATCATTTTCTGACATTAATGGCGCTCTGATACAATTATGAAAATATAGAAAAAGACAATAGCAAAATGAAAGTAAGGAAAAGGAAAATAGTGTAAACATCATTGGAATTATCATTTCATCTATCTGTAGTCACTGTTTACAATGGTATATATAGCTCTCAGTACAAATCATAAGGAGACACGTGTATATATTCTGGAATAGTCCTTTAGGGCTAGCTATCCAAGAGAGGGAAATATCTGTTGGAGAGGTCACATGTTTGGAAGGTGTCTTTGCTTTAGGAGCTTTTGCTTTTCGTGAATTATGTTGTGCTCAACAATGCAAGTAGTGAACTACCATGCATCTCTAATCAATAGTACTAAAAAATTGCATCTCAAGCTTCTTTGTTCCTTGTTTCATTTTTCACAATTCATTCCAATGAAGATATCAATGTCTACCATTTCCTTGGCTTATGTTTCATTCCTTTCTCATCTTCTCATTATCTCCGCCCAGCACCCAAACACTATTTATTCCATTTGTTCCTTAGGCAAGGGAACCCAATAATAAGAAGAAAAAAACAAGTTTTCCTAAGATGCCACTCCTTTGCTCAGCGTTGTGCCTCGCAACAATCTTGCTAACTAACAATTCCTATTTTATCATATATTTTCATAACTTATTATGATAATTGGGCTTCAAGTGTTTTTATTAAGATAAATTGATATCAAGAGTGGTGGCATGAAATTAATGCTTAAATGGGCATAATTGTCACATTTTATGCTTTTTCCTGAGTGATTGATTTTTGGGACAAATGATATTATGTTGTTGTGAATTGTATTGCAAGTTATTTGGGAGAAAATAGAGTTACAAAGATGAAAGAAGATAACTGCAGTCAAGAACCTAAATAAATGACACCTAGGGACCTAAATTGGAGAAAATGCAGAAAAGGACCAGAGGAGATGAAACACAAGCGTTTCATGTTGCTGAACTTGGAAAAAAAATGTTGCTGAACTTGGATTCTGTCCGGATCCGGGATCTCGAATGCAATGAAGGGCCGGGTAATGATGGACCCGTAGGTAGCTAATGGGCCCACACAGAGAGAGAGAGAGAGATGTGTGGTGTATCAGTGTATGTATATGTGCAGAGGGTTAGTGTGGTTTTAGGCAGATAGAGTATTGTGAGGAGAGGAATGGGGTCTTGTACTCTTGTGACTTGTCTATCGAATACCAGGCTAGGAGGGAATCAGTTTCTGTGTTTGAACTTTGTCGAAGCTAAAAAGCATTATGAATTGTATTCTCTTTGTTTTTTCAGCAGTATTAGAAAATACAGAGCATTATAATTTATATTTATTAAAACTTGTCTTAAAACTACACATGGTCCTGTAAAGTTCTGCATAATATTAAATTATAAGTGCATTCATTATAAACTCATCATTCTGCAATAATATAAATTTATCCTTACATGCAGGCAAGATGAAGTATAAATCCAATCAGAAGTCTCTGTTCACAGTTTGGAAATTAGAGTAATGCCGAAAGAGACTTAGGGCCCGTTTGGATGGGCTTTTAAAAAAAGTGCCTTTTTTAAGTGTTTATTTTTTAGGTTCCAAATTGGTGCTTTTAAAAAAAAAAACGAATACTTTGACTTTTTTTTTGTGACTTTTATTTTTTTTTTAAAAAAATATCATCTAAATACATAAATTAATTAAAAAATCTTTTTTTTTTGCATTAAAAAAGTGTTTTTTTCTCAAAAAATCTCATCCAAACATGTCTTTAATTATTCTTTCATACTACTTCTCTGGTCCGTAATTAATCTACATAAGGGTGATTAAAGAAGTTAAAAAAATTATTTAATTATAAATATATAATATAATCTCTCTAAAATATTTTTTGTAATAATAGCTTATATATTAGTTTATACATCAAGCAAATTAGTTTAAAGAAAAATTATAAATATAATAAAAAAAAATAAAAATGTCTTACATTTAGAACTAAAATTCACTTAAACATTAGGTCCTACATTTAAGACCGGATGAGTATATATATTTATAGAGACCCAAATAAAACATTTGAATTATGTTGGGAGGAGAGAAACGGAAGAGAGGCCATTTTCTCAATAAAGTGACTTAATTCTGAAGAATATAATAAGAACCTTTAAAAAAAAGAAAAGAAAAGAACTTCTGACCAACTGAAAGCACTAAATCAGTAACTAAGCGGAGACAAATACAGAAATACTATAATCTCTGAATTTTGAATGACTATTTTTGATAGAGTTCAGAAGTTTTCAAGTTTGAGCGGGAAAAAATCTGCATCAATATGTAGAGGGTCTGTCTATTCCTAGATGAACTGCAAGCTTTCGCTTTTCTTTGGTAGAATAATCTGCATATTCAAATGGTTGCATTATTGAAAGTGACCTCCAAGAGGATGTGTATTTAGCGAGCAGATAGGTCTGTAATGGAGAGCTCATTTCTTGATGCTTGAACATAGTTTCTTCTTCCTTCACTTGATCTTGTGGCCTCTGAACTAAAATCCTTCAAAATTGAACTGTTACTATTCATTAAAGATGGAGGTTTCGATGGGACTGGGAGAGACACAGAGTGGCTGCTCAGCATTACTCCAACTGAAGCCATAGTTGGCCTGTCAACCACATTTTCCTGAACACATAGCAATCCAACGTGAATGCATCTCATTATTTCATTTCCTGAACCATTATTCATTAACAAAGGATCTATTATATTTGAGCCATTCCCTTGCCTCCAGTTTTGCCATGCCTGCAAGAATACACATCTTACAAAGTCAAATTTAATTAGTTAACAATTTGCAGTTCCTGAATTTTTTACACCAAGGACTTACAAAGTCTAGTAGACCGTAGATATTTTCATTGAAGATGCTATTGTTTTTCTTCCCACTTATAATCTCTAGAACTAGCACCCCAAAACTATACACATCCGATTTTGTTGAGCATTGTCCATGTAGTACATACTCTGGAGCCATGTATCCCCTGTGTGTCAATATGAACAAGTTTAATTAAAGAAAAATGTGTTTCTACTCATAGTATAGTAATCTCAAGTTTCTCTTTTATTTTCATAAGTTAATTGTGGTGTATAATATAATACTCACATGGTTCCAACAATTCTACTTGTATTACTTTGAGTTTGATCCGCACTAAATAACCTTGCCATTCCAAAATCTGATATTTTGGGATTCAACTCTCCATCTAAAAGAATATTACTTGCTTTGAGATCACGATGAATGACTCGAAGTCGAGAATCCTCATGAAGATAAAGAAGGCCACGAGCTACTCCAACTATAATTTGGTGACGTGTTGCCCAATTCAAATGAGCACGACGATCCACATCTACAACCCCACTCATATGATCTTAGAATTCCATATAGCAAATATTTTGCACTAAAAGAAACTATTTAGAAGTTTGAATCTCCTCTTATTTTTAAATTAATAAAGTTTTTATAACTCGTTTTAAAAGAAAAATAGAAGCATCTATAACTTACCAAATAATAAGAAGTCAAGACTTTTATTGGGAAGAAATTCATACACGACTAGTCTTTCTCCTCTTTCCAAACAGAAGCCAAGGAGTCGAACTAAATTGCGATGCTGAAGCTTAGCTACCAACATTACTTCATTCTTAAATTCTCTATCCCCCTGCTCAGAATCCTTGGATAACCTTTTAACTGCAACTTCTTCTCCATTATAAAGCTCACCCTGTATTTGTCAAAGTAGGAAGCTATCTTAATTAGCAACTCCAAAGTGGTGAACTTAATTTATCTCATACTCACATCGTTAATTACTATACCTTGTAAACTGCTCCAAATCCACCTTGTCCAAGTTTATTTGAATCAGAGAAATTATTTGTTGCGTGTTTGATGGTGTCAAAGTCAAATTGTGTTATCTCTGCGAAGGAATCTTCAAACAAATTTCGTCATTAAAATAACTTCCTTTTGAAATACTATCATATAAGAATTGCTGGTTGGAGCATTAGTTTGACTTACTTTGAATTGCTTCTTTAGGTTTCTTCATTTTCAAGAAAATGAAGATGGAAATGAGCAATAAGACTGCGACTGCGACTGCGATAATCGGTATAATTATCACAATGATGTTTCTTGATTTAAAATTTTTCCCTGTAAAAGCCAAACATGATCGTGCTGATTTAGATATTACTTGACTAAATACAGTATAACCACAGCAAAATGAATTTTGAAACTTTGCAATGTTACACCGAAAATAGTAACCTTACTTAGAGTTAACTTCTTTTGTCAATTAACACTTCTCTTTATCGTTCACGGAAAAGCCCAATGGAAAACTCATCCAAATTTTCCATTACCTTGAAGTCCCCACTTGGGTTACAAGCTTGCGTTACCCAGCAAAGCAAAATCATTCAAATTTTGACTACGCACTATATATAATTATTTTATGTTGGACAACTGGTATAACACCCCTAATTCTCATGCAAATTAATTAATGAAATATATGAATTTCTCACTAAGTAGTGGTCAATGGTATATTATTTTTCTGACAAGATAAATTATTTATTGGAAATATATATATATATATATATATAAAGTGGAATTATTGCAAAGGTGACAATTAAATTTGGTTATGGATAATTTAAGATAAGTAATGTTAAAGGAGTTAAAAATATTTTTTTCCTCATTATCTCTATAATTTTTGTCAAATAAAAGGAGGGGAAAAATTTTGATGAAAATTTAGTAGAATTTCAATATAAGTCTACATTGCCTTCAAAAGGTGGACATTAGATGAGATTTAATTAATTAAGAGGGAAATTTGTGTACACTAAAAATGGCATGAAAAAGCACTTTTTCTCTCCATTATTTTCCTGTGGCTTGACGTGTAGAAGAAGCACAAGGAAAAAAATAAAATTACTTGCCGCTCCTCCAAACCGCCAGAAGAGGGAAGGAATGAGTTGTTGGATTAGGATGAATAAATATATGTATGCATATTCTTGGCCTCTAGCTTCTGACGTGAGAAAAGGAAAAAGGGAGGGATATGACTTGGTCAATGAAGGAAGGACGTGGATTCTACTTTTCCTTTAGCATTGGACTTGGAAGGGAGTAATGAGATAAAGTTGATTGGTCATTCAACATGAATGAAGAGTGATCACGTGAATCAAGTGATGAGATGGGTGCAATTTTTTTTCCTAATATTTCCTGAGCATTGGCGTGGAAAAGAAGAAGAAAAAAAAGGTGCATTTAATGCCCCCAAAAACCGCTGGATGTGTGAGAGAAAGGAAATAGGAAACTATGATCTGGGAAAAAGAGTACCTATGGGATGTGTAATTAATGAAAGTTTTCCTCATATTCTCCATGCGCTGGATGTTGGGGAAAGAGAAGGAAAAATGTGACAATTTAATATTAATTAAAGAAGAAAAGGGAGAGAGTACGACATGGGTGGAGACATGGATCCCTCTGACATTTTTTATGCTACCCATCGTACCTGACAAAAGTAGAAAGCAAAAAGGAAAAGAAAACACACAATTTCCTCCAAAAGTTGGCTTGGCATCCGGACGGAAGGGTGAGAGAAAGTCAAATAAGAAACATTTTTTTCTCTCTTCCCAAGTTTCTTCAGAGCGTCGGACATGAGGAACAAAGAGAAATCTGAAAATATTTTTTTTCTCAAACTCCAGAAGCGTCGGCCAAACGAGATCTGTGAACATCAGATTTTTTTTCCTCTAGAAGGGTGAAGAAAAATCTAGACACCGATTGGGGACTAGAACCGACCTTGGAACCGACTTTGGAGATCTATTTAAAGAGATCACCTTCACTCATTTTCTCTGCTGGACGAATTTGGTGTAGAAGAGAAGAAAGTGATCAAAGATTAAGAAGAAGACATAAGGAGAGCCAAACCACACGTCGAAGAGGAAGAGGAAGGTAAGGATTTTGAATACTTATTCCACCTCCTTCTATCTTCTCCCATGTGAGTTAGAAACTTTTGAGGAAACTTATTTCTTGCTACGGTGAAGGATCAGTCTGAAAGAGGAAGGAAGAAGAGTGAAGGATAAAAGCTTCAAGTGGGAGATATACCAAGAACAAGTAAGCTACGGTTTCACTGTTTTGTGGTTTCATGTTTTTTTCTGGTTTAAGAGTGATATTGTCTTACGTTTTTGTTCATAATATGAGTCTGACTAATTAATAAAGTGGATAACTGAAGAATCAAACTCAAGATTTAAAGCCTACAAAGAAGGATTGTCATGATATAAGAAGAATGGGTTGATGAAAATAAAAGATGGTTTGAGTAATTTTAGATGATGATATTGGCCAGCCTTGAGGACGTGGGAACTGATTTTTTTTGGTTGTTGGTGTTTAATGCCTTTGGCATGTTCAGAATGTAATTATAGGGACTCAAGAGATGTTTTCGGTAAGTCTCAACACGTGGGAACAAATGCTACATTTGGGATGTTTAATGTTTCTACTTGTTAAAGTAGGATCTTCTTTGTATGGAATTGAGGGTTTCCTTTTAAGGTTGAAGAAGGCTTCTTTCTGAGTCAACAAATAAATATTTCAAAGAATAGTTACTTATATTTATACGTTTTGGTGATTTTAGGATCATTTTGATTCTGTGCACCCGGAGAAAAATCATACTAATAATTTTGTTCAACTACCAGGTAGTAACCTTAATCCTCATATGTCTTGTGTTGCCTTGTATGTTTGTTTTTCCATGATTGTGGACCCGTGTCTCCTGAAAAGGGACATGCGTTTGTGTGCATTCGGTGTGGTGCGGGTTCGAGCCCGACTACATGTCTTTCCTAGCGCTGTGGATCCGGGCTTGCTTTATTGAGCAGTCCCGTTTGTTTTTAGGACATATAGTCCTTTCGCAGTTAACACGGTATACTTGGTATGTTGTATTTGTGTTACTGCGCGTTTGTTACTGAATGCTATTATTTGGTGTTTTCCTAATTATGGTTACATACATACACTGTTTATGCATTGCATATGAGATTAATGGTTACTCTGGGATCCATTTATGAATCCCGTTCTTGTAAAGCTTCGTGGAGTGCTTCAAGGGCATGTAGGCTGGAGTGAAGGGTAAGAATGCGGAGCTGGAGTAGTTGGTGGCAGGGGAAGATTTACTTTTGATTTTATTTTTGTGTTGGGATAACTGTATATTCTTTTGGCCTTGTAGGCACCGGTGGATAACTGTATATTTAACTCTTTGGGATTTTATTTTGGTACTTACTTTTGATTACACCCGGTATTGTCCGAAATCCAAAGGAATGCTCGCGATAAAACTCGATGCATGTAATTAAATAGTAATTAAATGATAGATGATAATTATTAAAAGGGAATCCTTTTATCCGCCACCCGGAAGGGCGAGGCCGAGTAGGCGTGTTACAACTGGATTCCACTAACTGTAGACATAGAAAGCTGGGTCCATTAACAATTAACAATACTAAAACTATGAATTCTTTGCTAGTAAATTATATTAGCCTGAGGAATTGAGATACAAAGGAATCTATATTTAATAAAATGGTTTATGTGTTTGTTGGGGGTTGTAGTATTTTGAAAAATTAATTAAAAAAAATTTCCTTGGGACAAGAAATTAAATTAGATAATACAAACTATGCGTCAAATCTTGGAATTATATATATCATATCACTACATGATTCAGCGGATTCTGACTATTTTTCCCCCTAATTGAAACCATTATTCACTTGGACTAAGATTCGTTACTTTTCCTCAAGAGAAAGATACTTCGCCTCTTTTTTAACGTTTTGAGTAGGTGTGGATATAGGTTAGGTTAGGTTTTAACTAAATAGGATGGATATCCAAAGTCTGAGTATGAGCCTATACCTGTATGTAGGCTTTTTTTTAAGCCCGAGTCAAACTTTAAGTCTTCAAAAGACTTGACAAGACTTGAAACCTATTTGAAAGCCTACTTTAAATGTAGGCATTTAAATAGCCTTAAAGCATATGCATCTAACTTCATATAAAATTCATTAAAGCCTATTTAAATACCTACGTCATGTCTTAAAAGTTTAGAAATTCATTCTCATATGAAATAAAAGAGTTAGTAAGAGAAAGAAAAGAACACATAGTTAAAACAATTGTCGACCAAGTAAAAATAAGAAAAATCAATTATATATTGACTAAGAAGATATATTTTTTAAACCCAACCAAACATCACAAAGTAGCATGTAAAACTAGCTTTTACCTCTTGCTTTTCTTGCAGAAAATGAGACAAACTCCTCCTATTGGGATCATTTTCATTTGGGCATCACTAAAATAAACTTAATGTAATTATTATGTTGCATCAAATGACATAAATCAAGAGAGAGGTAGTGAGCTAACATTGCCATCTCGAGCGATCAAATAGAAGAGAAGTAGATGTGATCAATTTATGAATGAAAATATTAAGCTCATTGATAAATGATGAAATGTGAAAGTTAGAATTAGGATTAATATTAATTTTAAATAATTTACAAAATTAATTTAAATCAAATTATATATAATTATACATAATAATACATTTTAAAAAAAGGGTAAATGTCCAAAAATACATATGTGTTTTACTTTAAAGAGCATCCAACACCAATTGCTTTTTTTATGTGTGAAAATAGACATAAACTTTCAAAACTAGAGTGAATTTACCATCTCTGTTAATCTAAGTTACGTTGATCGCTACTTTGACCAAAACCGTTGACATGGAAGCTGATTTGACTATAATAATATCTAGTTGGCTGTGAAAAAAATAAATAAAACCAAGTCCTTCCCTCTTTCTTTGTCCCCCTCACTTCCTCCATTTGAAACCCCCATTGAAATCCCGGAACATGAAGCGATTCGAAATCCTTAGTTGACGACATTGTGAACAAACCTACTTGACGGAGATCGGGAATGTGATCTTGGTGGAAACTTCAGGGGGCTTGATGATCTCCTTGGTGAGTTGGTGATCTTCCTCCATGTCCGGCCAACTCTAACACAAGCCACCACACTCTTGTGCGACGGCCAAGAGCTAAGTCCTCAATTCAAAGCAAGACCTCCCTGAGAAGCTCCTGAGGCATGTTGGCCCAGGAACTCTGCTTCAAGCCATCAGTTATAGGCTCCGCCATCGAGGAACCGTCCTGCACCACACGGCACAACCTAGATCTCATATCGTGGATCAGGCTTCGAATTATAGGTATGGATTGATGTGTGTGTGTGAGGAGATTACACCAAGTGAGGATCAGGCTTCGAATTATAGGTATGGATTGATGTGTGTGTGTGAGGAGATTACAGCAAGTGAGGTATGAAGAAGATGAAGAAGAAGAAGATCTTGGAATTTAGGGGAGGAAGCGAGAAAAATGAAGTGCAAGTGATTAGTGCATTGATTGAGGTTTTTTTTTTTTTTTTTTTTTGCTGCAAAATAATTTTGTTTGGAATAAAAAAGATGGTTCCTTTTTTAGTGGGTTTGGAATACATAATGTGAATGAGATATATATATATATATATATATATATATAGGGTTAAGGTGCATTTTTGCCCTTAAAGTATGCGCCCAGGAGCAATTTTGCCCCTGAAGTTTCAAGCGTAGCAATGTTGCCTCTGAAGTTTCAAAACGGAGCAATGTTGCCCCTCCGTTAAAAACCCTAACGATCAATCGTAGGGTTTTTTACGGAGGGGCAAAATTGCTCCGTTTTTAAACTTTAAGGGCAACATTGCTCCCAAAAAAAGTAGCAATTTTGCCCACTGAAGTTTCAAAAACGGAGCAATGTTGCCCCTCCGTTAAAAACCCTAACAGTCAACTAACGGTCAACGGTAGTTGACCGTTAGGGTTTTGAACAGAGGGGCAACATTGCTCCGTTTTGAAACTTCAGGGGTAACATTGCTACGCCGAAAACTTTAGGAGAAAATTGCTCCTGTGCGCATACTTTAAGGGCAAAAATGCACCTTAACCCTATATATATATATATATAGAGAGAGAGAGTGTGTGTGTGTGTGTGTGTGAGAGGCCGGGGGGATTCCGATGGTCAAAAAGAGGAACTATGGTCCCCAACAGCTTCTCTCTATCTGGTCCTGATGTTCGCTAGTTTGAAAAAGGGAAAGATGAATAGTGGTCCACCTCACGTGACAGTCTACTCTCTCGTCCACTCTGGCGATGGTGGCGTCGGAGTTAACCTCGGCCTCACCCCATCGATCTCTTAAGCTTGTGGCTCCCTTTGGTTCAGTCGGTCGAGAAGGAAGATGATGAACAATGTCGCCCCTATTTCTTTTCTTCTTCTTTTTTCCCCCTCAATGATCTTACTCGTCCTTTTCCTTCTCTAGTTTCCCTTTGGTTCAGTCGGTTAAGAAGGATTTCATTTTTTTTTTACAGCCAACTAGGATATTATTGTAGCCAAATCAGCTTCCATGTCAACATTTTTAGTCAAAGTAATGGTAAACGTAATTCAGATTACCAGAGATGGTAAATTTGCTCTAGTTTTGAAAGTTCATGTGTACTTTTGCACATAAAAAAACATTTGGTGTTGGACGCTCCTCAGGACAAAACACATGTGTATTTTTACACCTTTACCAAAAAAAAAAAAAAACTAAATAGGTCATGCATGTAGGCCTGTTTACCTAAATAAGCATGATAATAGGTCTCTAAACCTGAGCTATCTTATTTACTAAATAAATTATACTAGACTTAAAGTAGACTAAGTTATAGGCCCCTAATAAGATCTAGTCTATTTTCACCCCTAATTATGATGCATGCAAATTTTACAAAATACTAGATTTTTTAATTTTATATATATATATATATATATATAGCATTTTAAAAATAATATTAAAACATTAAAACATATAAAGTTAAAAATATATATAACGGATGTTAGGGAGATGAATCTAAGCGTGTGTATAACCATTTTAAAGGATGTAAGCAACAACTAGTTAAGATGGTATATGTAGTTATTTTTTAATGAATCTCATGTTAATTCTAATATCTTTAAAATATATATATATTTATTAATTAAGGTCACGCATCTAAATTTGTTTCACATCACATCAGATACGGTAAAATTCTACTATGCAAAATTATGTCTCATCTGTTCCCCTTGTCCAGAGGTCTATATTATTTTTTATTTTTACTCTCTGGTCAACACAAATAATTGACCAACAAGTTGACAGTAGATTAGGTACCTTCTGAGGTGGAGGTTGCAGGAGGAGATAATGTTGATGGTGGTAAATTCTGAATAACAGGTTCAAAGAAAAGATAGTTCTCAAACCTAACATTGCAGTTGAGTTTGAGAATCCTAGCACCCACCTTTTCGCTACAACACGGATCTGCAATTTTCGCAATCGCCCTCGACAAGCACTCTGAGCAATCTCGCTGAGACAAATCAGGAGTGCACTGAACTGTACCGTATATAGTTTGAGATTGTGGACCCGATTTGTTTGCTGCAGCATATTTACGAAGTGAATCTCCAGCTGCAGCTTTAACACTTAGCTCTTCCAATAACTCCTTTGCCTCTTGGTTGTACTTTACCGGATCTGCTGGTTTATTCCCACCAGTCCAAGAATAGAGCCAATACTCAGGTTCGTCCAGGACCCCAAGTATTGATCTGTTCGAGTATCGAACAAAGCATTCATCATAGCCTCCCATGGCGTCCATGTAATTTGGACACTTATCTTGGGCAAGAACTGAGGCGTTCTTAAGGCAAGTACGGCATTTGTTTGGTTCAATATCTCCTCTACATAACCCAATGGCGCTGACTCTATCAGGATTTTGGCCCCGAGACATATTGTAGAAGCCATAATTGATTTCTGTGTTGGAAGTGAGATCTAAGAGGATGATGTTGAGGTTGGTCTGGTAGGTGTTTGAATTTGTATACTTAAGTTCCTCTGGGAAACAAGAGGTATAGTTGAAGATCGGGGTCTGGGCTGTCAGAATCGAAAGATGAGAAAGGAACGAAATCAGAACTAGAAAAACGATAGGCATTGCAAATCAGGCTGTTTTGGCCAAAAAAATAAAAAAGAGCTTTCAAGCTATTTATGATAACAAGACTTTTGACCCGTGCTTTGCACGGATATGTTAAAGCTGTAAATGGCTTGAAATGATCAACATAAGTTACAATGTTATTATTCAACCAATTCATTATATCATAGTCATGATACATTTCACATAATCCTATGGTGATAAGAAATATTATCTTCATGCTATTATTGCAATAATTTTTTTTGAAAAACTTCTCTATAAACTATATTTATTGTAGTACTATTGCATTTATATTAAACTCATCCAATATAAGTAATTTCAACCCACTGAAACTCTTAACCTTCAATAGTACAACATATGGTTACCCATGTGAGAAAACCGGGCTCGGTAGGCATAGACCTACATTGGACATCAATTGACCTTGACTTTTGATTATCGTCATTACAAATGAAATTATAATGGGAAATTGCCTACTTGTCATATTAAAAGGCAGTTTAGATTCGGATGGGTTCATATATATTATGTATATCAAAATCTCTTCGCAAATGCTTATGCCATTACCCACTAGTTGTGCAAATAGAGAGCATCTTCATTACTATTAACATAAAGACACAAAGGGAAAAAAAAAATGCTAAACCAATAGGCTCAAAAAGATATTTTAGTATAACCTGTGGTTTAAATCATGTGTGACTTTACTTATTACATAAATTAGAAAATGAACAACTAACCTAAATTCAACTATTGAGACAGCAAAATATTGTTGAACTCTTGAAAAATTATTCAAACATTAAAAGTATGACAATTGTTACATAACCATTTATTTGATTGCATTTAATATTTTGGATACTTTAATTTCAAAATTTAAAAATTCAAATCACTTCAAAACCAACACCCTACTTACATTCAAATCATTTTAAGTTACGCACCATGTCTTAAAACATATTAAGTTTTAAATCACTGTTAGTTGGATTATTGTAATTTGATTTGAGTTGTAACACTTGGGTTGATTTTATATATTTTCATTCGCACTCGTTGAAATTGTTTTATCGAGCACGTTGTTAGGTATGATCATTGATTTGTGTTGCTATTCAATGTCTCTGTGAGCATTCTTCATTAAGGAAGCAAGTTTTACTAACTCAATTTAAATTGCACACCAAGTGGTTTTCAAAAGTGCCTTATTAAGCTGTTGTTATCTAACATTTAGGACAATTATTTGTCAAGAATCACTTGACTCAAACCGTGTTGGGGGGTTTTTAGTTAAACTTGGTAAATTAATTAACTCACATGACATTAGACAAGCTAAGATAGCCATAGGTTCACTTCCAAGGAGTATTCCATCATATCATTCCTTAAATCTAATTTCATACTTTTATTCATCATTTTATCCAAAATCCAAAAAAAAAAAAAAAAAAAAAAAAAAAAGTAGTTTAGTTGTTATCCATCACTAAAAAAAAAAAAATTTAAAAAAGCCAATCAATTTCAAAACACCTTTTAATGTTTTTGTCACTTAGTTTAGCTTGAGAATCAAATAAAAAGCTCATTAAGAGAACACGACCCGAATTGTGCCCTTTACTACATAATTTGGTTTATTTTGATTTAACTCGAGGCGACTAAAGGGTTTAAATTAGTGGTATACTCATTCCTATCTTGCTTTTAGGTTAATTTAATAGTTATACTATTATATAAAAAATGTGTATTATTTGATCCGCCAAGACAAATCACCTTATGCGTTGCATGGTCACGTGCAATAGAAATCATCAATATGTAGATTATTCTTTTTAGAAAATTATAGTTAAACACCTAAAATTAGCAATATTATATGCCCCGAGGGCGCGTGATGCGCAAGATTCTTTCAATTTCACAACCTATGTACTGATGCCAGTAATGATCAGTTGGACCAAACTAAAAGTCCCTTCACAATGTTACAGAAAATCAACATAAAAAATTAATTATCATCATACAATTCTTCAAAATATCCATTATAGACAGCCACACACATTTAACCATGTAAGAGCACTTGGTTGGAATGGAATAAACATACAATAGTCATTATTTGATGCAGAAAGAAAAAAAAATGAAGTGATCATCATCTGTGTCCATGAAAAAATGAAGTGAATTTTTGAACTTACCATCCCGACAATAAAATGACCCATGCTACGCAATATACGGAATTCTTTCAATGACCAAACTAAAACTCCCTTAAAAAATTCGGCATCTTCATACAATTTTTCAAAAAATCCATCATATAAACAGCCATGCACATTTAACACACCATATTGGAATGGAATTAAACAAAGAATGCTTAAAAAAAATAATAATAGTATATGACTATGTAGCATTTAATTCGATCCAAAAAAAATTCTTTGATTTTTATTTTTATTTTAGAGTAAAATACTCTAACAACCTCTCTATTTTACTTTAATTACACAGATCTCTCCTCTATTTTGAAAACCTTTATAGACCTCCCTTAAAACTAAAATTATGTTACACAAACCTCCCTTATATTTTGAAATTATATTTCCATCCACCAAAACCGTTAGTTGACCGTTAAGTTTGACTTTTGAACTTTTGTTTTACCAAAATACCCTACTTTAACATTAGAGTTATTTTAAAATAATATATATGTATGTGGGAAAAACAAAAAATTATATCACCAAATTTTTATCCTAATATTTTTTTAAAATTTCTAATATGTTAAAAATTCATGAATTTTGAGATTATAAAATTTATAATTTTAATTTTTTTACCATATTTATTAAAAATTTATTTATTTTTAGTTTCTTAAATGACTAAAAATATATATCAAATATATTATTTTCTATCAAATATAATAAAATATATATGTTTGAGAGATTTTATTAAATCATTTAAATTTAAATTTTGATTTTTTTTCTACAAACATTTAAAAAAAATTAAATTTTTAAAAGTTTGTGATATTTACAAGTGGTCAATTAAAATTTAGGATTTAGTGTTAAGGGTAAATTAGTAAATAAATTTTATAAATTTCAATTAAAAATATATATTTTTAGAATCCTTTTACAATATTCTTAACAGAGGTAATGGTTTGGACTTAAGTGTATGTTACAAAATAGAAGGGAGATCTATATAATAAAAACAAAACAAAAGAGTGGTTAGAGTATTTTACTCTAAATTTTAATTGACAACTTGTAAATATCACGAACTTTTAAAAATTTAAGTAAGTTTTTTAAATGTTTGTAGAAAAAATATCAAAATTTAAATTTAAATGACCTAATATAATCTCTCAAACATATATAGTTTATTATATTTGATAGAAAATAATATATTTGATATATATTTTTAGTCATTTATGAAACTAAAAATAAATAAATATCTTAAAAAAATTAAAATTATAAATTTTATAATCTCAAAATTCATAAATTTTTAACATATTAGAAAGTTTTAAAAAAATTATTAGGATAAAAATTTGGTGGTATAAATTTTTTTTGCCCACATACATATATATTTTTTAAATAATTCTAATGTTAAAGTAGGGTATTTTGGTAAAACAAAAGTTTAAAAGTCAAATTTAACGGTCAACTAACGGTTTGGGTGGATGGAAATAGAATCTCAAAATATAAGGGGTTCTATATGGGTTTTCAAAATAGAGGAAAGTCTGTGTAATTAAAGTAAAATAGAGGGGTGGTTAGAGTATTTTACTCTTTATTTTATGAAAAACTTAAATGTGTATATATTTATAAATATACTTGTTTTTATAATTGACAAATAAAAATTCCTTGACCACTTGAAAACACCTAGGTTATTCAATATAAAGCATAAAAATACTTTTCCTACTTATTTATTAAAATTTTCTCCATAACGCATGTAGTTAATATGGAGTTATGGAATAGATTGAAAACAACATAAATAATATGATTCCAAACCAATGAGGAGTAATGGAATAGATTAAAAACAACAAAAATTCATAAATGATAACGAAATTCAATTCCCTCAATCATCCATAATGGTTATTGAGGAATATTATACTATGAGCTTCTTACTTCATGAGCTGCATCACAGTGAGTACATATAGGCTAAATTAGGTTTTGTGCCAATTATTGTAGCCCTAAATTTTCCTAGAATCATAGAGTATAAATCAAATTAAAACTATCCTAATTTGACCGAGATTTAGGAGCCAATCATCTAAAATAAGTAAATACAAAATATCCCTAAAAGAAATCTTTTTATAATCATGGACAATCAATAGAAACTATAGCTGGGATTTCAAGACCTATCAGTTAAAATAATTAAATATAAAATATCCCTAAATACAATAAATTACGTCCCAAAATTAAGTATAAATTTAGTCAATAGTAGTTGGTCGTACATTATATATCAGAGCTAAACCCTTGGATGCACTTATTATTTGTAGCCAAAATAAATCAAATACATGTTTTTTCATCCCAGTGACCAATCCATGAGTCCTACCTTTTTTCTCA
Source organism: Acacia acuminata (assembly GCA_019022655.1). NCBI lineage: Eukaryota > Viridiplantae > Streptophyta > Magnoliopsida > Fabales > Fabaceae > Acacia > Acacia acuminata. The sequence continues at coordinate 1,535,691 of JAFJYI010000161.1, read as the reverse complement.
TTTATAGACCATGCACGCTCACATTTTCCAACATCCTATGTTTCTTTCCGATGTTATTTAGCTTCTCCCATGACGAATTGAATCAACAATTTGAAATTTTCTTTCCCCTTTGGTAATGTGCATGTCTTAATTTGGCTTTCCTTTGTGTGTAGCTTTCCATGTGTTAATACCCTATTATTTTGAGAGGTGCATACAATCACATTAATGAGTCTTCCCTTTACAAGGTATTCTATGTTTCTATTTTTTTTTATTGATCCTTCATATTTCTTTTTCAAATTTTAAATAGAGTATCTTAAAATTTAAATAAATATACAATCTAGATGGATATTTATAAATTATAACTCGATCATTCCCTCTCTCTCATTTTATTTGATTAATGATTTATTACAAATTTTCAAATAAAAAAATGATTACAAGCAAATATGTTGAATTGAAAGGTATTTTTAATTTATTAATTATTAATAACTTTATTCAATTTTCAGATCACAACTTCCAATATACACCTTAATGAATTTTTGTTTCCCAAGAATTTCTTACTCCCCATGCCTTTTTTTTTTTTAATGAAAATTGGAATTCATTAATAACTCAAAAAAGCATTTACAACATGAAAAAACTACCAACTATTATCCTTCACCAACTACGTACCACTTCCTGGAACGAAGGTGGTGGGTGATCAAGGAGACAAAATTTCCTACGATATTATGAGCTAGCTTAGCCAAGTGATCCACAAAACTATTTTGTTCCCTAGGAATATGACTAAGTAAAGCTTGCTAGTTTTTGATAACCACAACCTGGTATCAACTATAATGTCCCTAAAGGGGTGAGAATAATCGCAACCCCTAGTCAAAGCATTAACAGCTTCAACACAATCTGATAGTACAACAACATTTTTGTATCCTTTATTCCAACATATCTGAAGATCTTGGATTACTAGGGAACTGTCGTGAGTTTACACATGAATCCATATATCCATCGTCCATCATCTTCACTAATAATACCTACACAATCACTTCTCCCTAACTCCAGAACTGAAGCATCCACCTCGAGCACTACAAAAAAAAAAATCAGTTTTTGCGACAAAAAAAATCCGTTGCAAAAAAGGGTTTTTCCGTCGTAAATTTAGTTTGTGGCGGATTAGGTCTGTCGCAAAAACCCTCGTCGCAATTGCGATGGAAAACCAATTTTCCGTCGCAAATTCTGCGATGGATTTGGAATCCGTCGCAAATCCCAAGGGTTTTGTGACGGATTCAAAATCCGTCGCAAAACCCTTGGGATTTGCCATGGATTTAAATCCATCGCAAAACCCTTGGGATTTGTGATGGATTTAAAATCCATCGCAAATATTATTTTATTTTAAAAAAATTAAAATTAATTTTTTTAAATTACATAAAACAAAGTTTATATACTGCTATATATATGAAATACTTCACAAACCATGTAAAAAGCAATAATCACTTTAGTATATATCATTTAGTTCCGATTAAAAATTTAATTTGCAAATTTATAAAAGAATTTGAAAACTCAAGTAGATATGAATCAATAATATGACTTTTTATTTTAAAATGAAAAGTTATGCAATTAAACGTACAACAGCAAAGAAGATATGACTCTTTGTTTATCAATATATACTAATTAACCTCGTTCTCCAGTCTATATACAAGGTCAGCGAGAAATTAATACAAAATATTAATATCAAGATTTGTAGCAGATCCAACTCGTTAATTAGCGCACCCAGGACATGAAATTGTCTCTCCTATCCTAAAAAATTGACTTCTTATTATTTTAATCTGAAAATTTTAGTTAGGGATTATCAATGTGTGTGTGTGTGTGTGCTTGTATATATATATATATATATATTGACATGAGTATATAGATACAAAAATTCGAATGATGTTTAGAAAATCTTTAGGACTTGGCATACGCTAATACTAGTGATAATATACATGTGAATTTCCTGTATAACTATACAAATCATTATTTCAAAGGAACAAATTGGGAAAACTTATAATCCTCTACCAATATAGATTCAGACAGAGGAGAAACTAAAACAAAAAAAAAAGATCTAAATTCATGTAATTTATAATCTTCTACCAATACAGATCTTTGGATTATGGAAGAAAGCAAATCTATATACATATATTTCCAAATAGTAAAAAAAAAAATACTTCAAACAAACCTGGAAAATGGCAGCAACGGTGACCGGAAGGGGGAGGCAATTGGAAGGAGGAGCGGCGGAGGCGACTAGAACGACGAACAGTGGTGGCTGGAAGGGAGAGGAGGAGCGACGAGGTGGGAGAAGAAGAAGGATTTGGAATTTGAGAGACGGAGGAAATGTCCCAAAATTGGGACTTAAAGACATTTTGCGATAGATTCATAATCCATCGCAAAATCTCGCTTTTTAAGACGGAAATCAAGTTCCGTTGCAAAAAACAATTTTTTTTTCGACGGATTATTTTTCCGTCACAAATTAGCGTGTTTTTTCCCTCCGAGAAAATCAGATTTTTTTTTGGAGTTTTACGATGGAATTTAAAATCCGTCGCATTTTATTTTTCCGTCACAAAATTGCTCTAGAAAATCATTTTTTTCGAAGTTTTGCGATGGAATTTAAAATCCATCACAATTTGCGATGAAATTCATTTTTCTCGTCAAAAATTTTTTGCAACGAGAAAAATAAATGCATGTCGCAATTTTAAATTGATGGATTTATTTTTCCATCACAAAATTTCTCTAGAAAATCATTTTTTTTTTAGTTTTGCGACGAAATTTAAAATCCGTCGCAATTTTCAATGGATTTTGTTTTCCGTTGCAAAATTTTGTGATGGATTTGTTTTTTTGTCACTAAATTTCTATGGAATTCTTTTTTTGTTGGAAAAATTTGCGACGGATTTGTTTTTCCGTCGCAATTTACAACGAATTTCAATTCCATCAAAAATTGTGACGGATCTTTTTCTGTCGCAAATTCCGTTGCTATTTTGGCATTTTCTAGTAGTGGAGAGTGGTAAATCCTTGTTGACGTTCTAAGTTGTCTCGTCCTACAATATTCTGTTCGAGTAAAATTGACATTTTGTTATTAAATCCTTATCCCAGCTTGCCCCGTAAAGACTAGCATATGCATTCGTGCTATCTATGGTGTGATCCTCGCCAAATAATTTCTTGCAACGATCCACCCAAATGTCCTACAGATATAACTGAACAGTGTAGCCCATGGGATTTTCTTTGTGAAATCCCGTCTTATTTCATGTTTGAGATTCCACAGCAGCCATTCTTTACCTTGGATAGATGTGAACTTCTCCCATAAGGCTGGGGTAACTACTGAGATCCATCTTTCCTTCATGTTGCTAAATCCCTTATTAAGTGCATCAACACTACAAAAAAGTCACGAGCAAAAAATGTCGCCGTAAAGCGTTATTTGCAACGGAAAATATAGGTTTTGTCGCAAAATTCTTCATTTGAGACAAAACAGTAATTCCATCGCAAAATTCTTCAGTTGTGAAGGAATTTCTATTTCGTCGGAAATGAAGAATTTTGCAACAGAATTAGATTTTCATCGCAAAATTGAATTTTTGCGACGAAGTGTATTTCCATTGTAAAATACCAATTTTGCACGAAGTTTATTTTCTTCACAAATGAAGAATTTTGTGACAGAATTACTGTTCCGTGGCAAAATTCAATTCCTCAAAAAATATAAAAAATTATGATATAAAAAAGAAGTGTATATCATGAAAATATATAGTAGCAATATAAGAGTTTACATAGAGAAAATGAAATATAAATAATAATGTTGCCAACAAAATGGACTAAAAAAAGGTCTAAACAGCAGCAGTATGGTCATCACATCACCAGGAGCCAACCCCGTACCCTTGTCCTTCAATAAGGACTAGAGTAGATCCTGCATCTGCTTCATCATCTCCGCTTGCTTATTCATCATCTGCTCTTGTCGGTTCAGCTTCTCTCCTTGCTGATTCAGCTGATGTCCTTCTGATTCATCAGCTGTTCTAACGCCCTCACCCTCTTAGCTCATATGTAAAAACAACATTAGAAAGTCAGTTTATTTTTTGTAATTCATTTAAATAGACAAGAAAATGAAAATGTAACAATTAATATCAACAGTATTATGTTTACCTGCAGAAACACCTCCAACATGGTTGGATGAGCACTTCATAGACTTTACTTGGCTGGCAGAGGCACCCATCCCAAAGAGTCTCCCTTTTCTTGTCAAATCCGCCTGCAGCCTGAATAAAGAGATTCTCGTTATCAGACTGAGAGGATGCGGGGTCGTTCTTAATCTGCGAGGCTCTCTCCTGTGCAGCTTCTCCCAGATTTCCTACAAGCACAAAAATAAATCACAAATAAGGAATGTAAAATGGCATAAATATGTTGGTGTCTAAAACAAATAATAAATGTCTCACTGCTAATTGCTGAGACTTGGCATTAATCCAGTGCTTCCCACGATCTACAGACTCCTGGGATAGGTCTGCTCAAATGTAGCCCAATCAACCAATTATGCAGGTACTTCCCCATACTTTGCCTGCAAACACAAATGATGACTGTTAATTAATTACTTCAAAATACAAAATATTGAATACTGAAATAGAAAATAATGTATAATTACAATGTTTATCGATGCTGACTTATTAGAATGAAGTGCCCAAGATATGACGGTCCATCCATTCGAAACCTATTTAACTTATTTTGCGCAGATTTCTATTGCCATTTCTCATCAGCGGCCCATTTTTCAAATAACTATGTTGCGTTCTCAGGATGAATCCAAGTTGTCTTGCCTATATTATTTCTCAATTTATAAAACCAATCAGACAACCATCGGCCTGCCTTATAGTTATAATCTTTTTTTCAAATCTCCTCGATGGGCAGGCAACCACCTAAACTTTCCCTGAAAATCAATAATGAACAATTAGTGCTCCAAATTATAAAAGTACTTAATGAGTTTGCATTTTGATAAGAAGAAATTAATAACCATAAAGCATATAACTAACCAAGAAGTCATTGAACCAAGCATCGTGAACACCTTGAGGAATCTCTGACCAATTGCTCCATGGGTGATCGTAATTACGGAATACTTGCTCCTCTATGAAATCTGTCACCACACCATAAGGCTCAAACCTGAAAATAGAGGAAATGTTGCAAATATTAGCATACAAACTAAAGGTAAAAAATCCTAACATTACTAGTAACTTTACATGACTTACTCAATGGTGCCCACAGGACGGATCCATGTCTGCCTTGTCGCAGGATCAACCGACGCCCACACTAGTGTATCAAGGAACTATCTTCCCCGACCTGGCTCCCAGGCAACGCAGTGTGCTGAAGGAAGAAATGTGAAGTATTGAAAAAGTTAGTACATAGACACTTAAAGAAAATAAAATATATGTAAATCAATCAAAAATCATAAACTAAACCTGCTTTGCCCCTTGCTATGGATAAATGGGAGTGGTAGGCATACCTATACTGCCCATAACAAAGTCTGTAGTATACGGTGAAGATGACAAATTAAGTAAGGCCTCTACCTACAGAGGGGGAAGATGATGTCGTCCTACCCCCTCTGATAGGACAGCCCCAGGCTCTACCACCACTACCTAAATGTCCAGCTGAAGTCTCCATCTATGAACACTTATAAACATTATGTCAACACTTATAAACATTATGTCAATATATATATATATATATATAAGAAATATACTTAATATGTCAATAGCAAAATAACAAAGTATCTAGTATAACAAATCGTCATAAATAAAGAACTAATACAAACCAACTGGATGATTCTTGTTCTTCAACCTCTACTTACCTCTAGAGTCTCATAGTCATCGAATTCAGATTCACTACCAGAGGAAATCTCTTGTGTCTCATCATCTGATTCCTCATTGTTAATTTGGATAGGAATCAACTCTAACTCCACAGCAGAATCAAAAAGATTGCTTGGTACATCATCCTTAGCAATATTTACAGGCAGTACATGTTCCATATTAGCTTGGAATGGTTCAGTCGTATCGTCATTTGTTTTTGAGTCTTTCGACTTGGGTATAATACTCTGAGCTTTGGTTTTGATAACTCCCCTCCACCCTTGTCGGGATGTAGGGTATGATGTATAATAAACTTGTTCCACCTGTTAAGCAAGTATGAAGGGGTCATAACCAATTGTATATCTCCTTAAATAGTAGATCTCAGCATTTTCATATTTGCTCACTTTTGTCCCACGTGGAGTTTATCAATCCACTCCATTTAAATAGAGTCACCGACTTATCCCACTGGTAATCCAGTTGAATTATGTCAATTAACTTCCCTAGTAGTCACCCTCGACCCCATCAACTTGGCCACCTCGACAACATACACAGTAATTGCAACTTGACATATTTTCGTTCGCATCAAAAGTTGCAAATCGATACCTATTGATTACATATTTTCTAAATCGGGTAACAACTCTTACAGCTCCATAAGATAAACTCCATGCAACATCATGGGGAGCTAATTGGTTTTCCACGAAGTAAGATCAGAACCATTGAGGAAATTCAACCCTTCATGAAGTGATCAACTTCAGAATCTGACCTTGAAGGATTTCTTGATAGGAACCAATTAGCTAAGTAACTGTAAAAAAATGAAATTAATACTTTAATACTTATCATAACAGTAAAAATAAAGGAAATATTACTCTAAGTACGGGGCGGTCTCTTCACAGATGTTTAGAATGTAACACTCTTCTACTTGCTTATCTCTTCCTACCAAAGTTGACCTACATTGTTTTCCCATGACTCGGCCTAGAAAATAAAATATTAATATCTGAACACTCGTACCATTGTCATCATCGTTGCAAGGTAACCCTCTCCATCTTGATATAATGTCAGGGGATAATAGTATGATGCAAATTTAGTGGCTTCATCGACTAAATACGCTTCAGCGATAGATCCTTCAACATACCTTTGATTTTTATCTTGTACTTAGGTGTTTATAAAAACCTATAATGGATAATCAAAGGGTATTTATTAACTATAGCACCATGTGGGTCAATTAATAACTATGCAAATATATATATATATATATTACCTCTCAAACAGATACATCCACCTATATTGTTGCGGACCTTCTACCCTTGCTTCATAAGCCAAGTAAATAGGAAAATGTTGCATTGAGTCAAATAAGTTAGGAGGAAACACCATCTCTAACTTCCTTAGCATTATTGGCATGCTTGCCTCCAGATGCTGTAACTTTTCAACATTAAGCTTAGAAGCACAAATTTCTCTAAAGAACATGGAAAATTCTATCAGGATAGTTCGTATATGCTTCGGTAGTGCTTTGAAGGCCCACAACAACAATCTCTAAAAGAAAACATGACAATCATGACTCTTCATCCCGAATAACTTCTCCTCTTTCATGTCGACACATCTTGACAAGTTTGATACATAACTGTGCGGGAGTTTAAGATCTTTAACCCATCATAACAATTCTAAATTCTACTCTTTGTTAAATATGTATGAGGCTCTAGGTTTGAAAGTCTGGTCCGTGGCATACTCTACCAAATGCAAATTAGGCCTTCTGCAAATTGCTTCTATGTCTCATCTTGCGTTGACTATATCCTTTGTCTTGCCCTTGGTATCTATCACAGTGTACAGAATATTGCAAAACACATTCCTCTCAATATGCATGACATCGAGGTTGTGTCTTAACAATTGATCTTTCCAATATGGTAGAACCCAAAAGATGTTGTGTTTGTTCCAATGACGATCAATGCCGTATCCCTCAGGTTTGCTGGAAGAAGCCCCCTCTTCAAAACTTTCAATGTGCTTCACCCTGTCCTATATTTCTTGGCCATCTAAACGATGAGGTTCATTTGACCATTCAACCACATTCCGCCTGAAGTTTTTTTTTTTTATTTTTCTTAAGCAGATGATTGATGGACAGGAATCGTTGGTGCCTATCAAACCAATAGACCTTGCGACTGTATTGCAAGCTAAAACCCACATTCTGCTATAAACATACCGGACATGCAAGCTTTTATGATGTTTGCCAACCACTCAACATCCCATATGCAAGGAAATCATTTATCGTCCACATTAAGGCAACCCATATGGTGAAATTTTGCCTCAATGATACATCGTACGTAAGAACCCCTTCACTCCACAACATCTTTAAATCATCTATCAAAGGCCTAACGTATACATTTATCTTCTTTTTTGGGTTGGATGGCCAAGGGATTAACGTGTTAAGGAACAAAAACTCTCTTCTCATGCACATGGAATATGGGAGGTTATACGGAGTCACAATCACAGAGCAACAAGAATAATTCCTACCCGTCTTGTTGAAAGGAACGAACCCATCTAAATATAAACCAAGAAGAACATTATGGGGATCCACTGCAAACAAAGGATTCACCTCATCAAATTTAAGCCAAGCTCTGGCATAGGATGGATGCGTCACAAATTTTTCATCCCTACGATGCTCTCGATGCCATCTCATGTGAGCAGCTGTTTGTTCTGATGAATACAATCTCTGAAGTCTAGGCACGAGAGGAAAGTACCACATCTTGCTTAATGCTTAAAGGGTCATTTTCCTTCCATTCCTCACAACTTTGTACCTGTCATGTTCACAGAATTTACATTTGGTCCGCTCAGCATCATCCTTGTAATAGAGCATACATCCTTTTGGGGCAGCAATGAATTTTTTTCACATCTAAGCCCAAGCTCTTTCACCTTTTTCTTTGCTTGGTAAAAATCCTTCGGCAAATTATTGTCATTGGGAACAACCTTACCCATGATCTATATCATTTCATTGTAATTCTTCTCACTCATATGGTGATCACTCTTCAAGTTCAGTGTTGTTAGGGTAGCTGATAGTGATGAATGTTCACTATTTTGAATGTGTTTGCAACCTTCCCATAATGGACATTGCACATCTTGAAGCATTTTATAGAAGCTTTCGGCTTCTGGATTTGAATCCTCTCCCATGTATATATGATGGTTGAGTATGTGTACGGGGGTCGTCTCCCATGTATGATGGTACAACATGAGTAACGAGATCAAAATATTGGCCAATTGACGGTCTCATGGCATCCATAACCAACTGTTCATATTGATTAAGGTTGTCTCAATGACAACTATCCCCGTAATAACCACTCGGTGTCTATCGGACTTCCTCATGGCATTCCTAACATTCATAATCGTTTATGAAGCCCTTGCTACACAAATGAATTCTGACCGTACTCGGATTTTGAAATTTGAAACTCCTACATTTTACACATGGACAACTAATTAATCGCAGTGCTTGAACTACTTGAACTAGTTGCCTACGTTGAAGCAAATTGGATGAACTCTTCCAAACCCTCTATGAACACTCGAGTTAGTTGTTTTCTCTGATTTAGACGATTGTATATCTAACTCCTATCATGATCGCCTTACATACTTCCCAAACCCAACCCCACACAAGGAGTTTGTTTCATTATGATGAAGGTTCATCCCAAGCATTGGTTAGGATCTTGTTTGCATCCCAAATATATGCAGTGGCGACATACATGTCATAGATAGGAAACACATGAATTTAGAAAATTTGGGGAAAGCAGAGGAAAAAAGGAGAGATAACACAGATCACTGTGCACTTTCATTCATCATTCCTCAATATTAAGCACACTACAATAGTCTAAGCTACCCTTTATATAGGATACTGACTTAGACTTCCTTAGCCACTGTGTGATGATAATAACAGAATAACAGCAACATAATAACATAACACAATACTAACTAATTCAGTTACTAACCTAATTAACTAACTCTGACTTCCTTACTAATTAGGCCACTAATATATTTTATATGCTTTATATATCAACATGCCACAAATATAAGTGGCAAATACAACTGACCACTTATACCAACCAATTGCCACTTAATGAAGAAAATGACAAACAAACACATGCATTCAACAAAGAACAGATCCCAGCAAGCAACCAGAGAATGAGGATAGTAAACTAGAAGATGAGAACATGCATGTAGAAGGGGAAAACAAAGTGATAAAATATACAAGAAAATGAGGACATATTACAAATTATGGGGAAAATGAATGGTTTGATTTTCATACCTGATTATAAGCTTCCACAATTCAGTTGATGATTCTTGGCTTCCAAATTTTCAAGATCCACATAAAAAGAATAAAACTTATATAGATTTACTAGAGGGAAAGAAAGAACTCTCTTTGAAATAAATTATGTGCAAAAAATTACAAAGAAGTCTTAATTATATAATTTAGTACTAATTATATAATCACATATTTAGGGTTAGCCATCTTTTCCTTTTATAAGCAGGTTTACTTGCAGTATAAGTTCAGTGAGCTAGGCCTTTCCTAATTTGTCAGGTCCAACTGATCTAAGTTTCCAAATTTGGTAGATTGCTTCTGCTGATTCTATGGGATTCTCTGCATCTTAATCTTCGATCCTCCGCATCTTCTATTCCAATCCGTTAACAATCTAACCGTGAACTAACATCCATCCATCAACCTGCACTTAATTCCTGAAAAAGTCTCGAGGAAAAGTCAAAACATATGGCGCATAGCATTGCGTCCTTTACGTTGCTATAGCATATGAGTTGCATTGTATTGCAGCTTGATAGGCTAACCCAATGCTATAGCATTGTATCAACATGTGCGTTCATAATAAACCCTTAAGCTTGCCTTCTTTTTATGCACATGAATAGGATATTTATGCATTTTGTCATGGTTTATGAGATGTATCCTATGTTTCCCTATATGCGTGCATTATGACATATTTGCTCAGATAAAATGCATTTAGGCTCATATTCAACACAAAAAACAGTCACACATTATTGGTATAAATAGTACTCATCACTGCATCTGCGTTTTCCGTTAGCAACATTAATGGTGTTAGAATTTTAGGACCAAAAGTATACCTTATGCAAAACTTAAACGACTTAAACGACTAAAAGTATATAAAAGTATACAGTATGGCGTAAAAGAAACACAATCAAATTAGATTTATTAGTCAAAATATGATCTACATCTTGAGAGAGAGGGGTTTGATATATATACCATGACAAACAACCCCGTAAGTTGCACGGAGCTATGTTTTCTATGCTTGACTTAAACATAGCAATTAATGTCATTTTGAATTCATTCATTCTATATCGAGTTTTTGAAATATCTCTCTATAGGCTAACAATACATTGGTTATCTAATTTGTACATTTAAATATTTATTTATCAAATAATAATAATGTTTATATCCATAAAATGAAGAGTTATAAACATACAAATATAAGATTAACTAAAACCATCTTCTGAGGAGATTGAATATAGATTGAGATTTATATCTTCTCTTATTTTTATAAAAGACCTTCTGAATCTCCCAAAAAGTCCATTATTGACCTTCACTATATTAATTCATTTTAATCAAGTTCAATCTCAAATCTCAATTCATACTCATAATAATCTGAAAAAAATAAATTAATAAAATAATAATAAATACAATCATTTGAATTCGGTCGAATAATCCTCTAAATCCTGTAATTTGCGGTGAGCCCTAATCAATTCTTTTATATTGAAATTCAAATTTTAAATCTCCTAATCAATTCAATATCATCATCATCATCATCATCATTATTAATAAATAATAATAAATAATAATAATAATAATAATAATAATAATAATAATAATAAGTGATTAAAATAATTTGATATCCCTTTCGAGTTTTGACGTAATGGGCGAGACGATGAAGATAAGACCATGCCAAGGGAAGAGGGAGAATCGCATATATCGGGGAGAGAGATGATGAAGGTCATTTTGGAGGAATTTGATATTTGTAATCCCCACCTAATAAACCAATATAGGCGAATCCACGACCAATTTTTTTTAGCCAGGGAACAACCCAACTATACTGACCAATGATCTTTTGGCAAATCTTGACTCCCCGCCTGAAAATAAATGCATGCGTACATGGTGAAAGGGATGGAAATGTTGAAAATTATACACACATATTAAATGATGCAGTTCATGCATAGAGATTAAACCAATGCTCATCCTATGGGAGGTCACCGCTTAAGTAAGAATCAGTTACATAAATAATTTAGTACACCAACTCCATTGAAATATTTAAGTATTTTGATAACAACTCCTTTGAAATTGTCCCTTGTTAAGAATGACAACAACCCCTTTGAAATTGTCCCTTGAAATTTTGCTCAGCTGGCTGCTTTACAGCCACTTCAGTCTGCCTAAAGTCTTTTCGTTATTCCTTTTTCCCAACAAGACTAATTCGCTGTCTCCATGTGGCCACATGTGCTGACTATATATATATATATTCAGCACATGTGCTGTGACCTTAATGGTTTAATATCCCACCTGCATTACTTCTTGATATATTGTGTTTTGTTTGAAGAGCGTTGAACCTTTCTTTTTTTAATCTGATATACCATAATTCTATTTTAACTTCATCATTTGTCTCTACTAAGAACTATAGTTCTTTGAGGTATGAAAAAATTTTTTTGAAGCTACAATGAATTGAGTAAGAACTACCTCTAATATATAATATAAGACATATTATTATTTAATTTGATTATATTAATGAATTTAACTAAATTACTAGTTAATAGGAGTAAATTAAAAAAATTATGAAAATTATGTCTTATATTTATTAGAATCAATTTCAGATCCCCAATATGTTTTATATCGAGGACTGGAGGGAGTAATGATCAAAATGTAAACTAACTGACCATATGTGTGTGTGAGTGTGTCACAGCCCACAACATCTATTATAACCACATTTTTATACATGTCCTGCATTTAGACTTTAAAGAAACAAATATAAGAAATAAGTTTAGAGAGAGAGAGAAGGCAAGATAAGTGACAATAAATCTCAAAAGTTCTTAACTTATTTATAACTAAGTTACCAATATTCACAATTGGACTTTCACGATTGAACGTCACCAAATTTTAACTTATTACAACTGATCTTTTAAGATTTGTAAGTTTGTTACTGAGGATTCACCATTAGAAACTACCTTCCGTGACTTGCAACTAACCTATACATAGTGTATAATGTACATAATATCGCATAACGGCAATTTCTTCTTTTTTTACGCCAAATCCTATAAGCTTCTTAACCTTTTTTTTTTTTTTTTTTTTTTGGACCAGATACAAGCTTCTTAACTTTAAATTCATTAACTTTTGTTTCTTTGTTGTTGTTTTTTTTTTTAATAACTCCAACTTGAAAATATTAACTTATTAAAGTGATTAAGTAGTGCATTTTATTGAATGTAACCAAGGGATGCCACATAGTTTTTTGGATGTTTTTTTTACATAGTTTTCAATTCAGAAGAAGACTTTTCACCCAAATGGAAACAGATGACCACGCAATGTGCCAAATTGAGCTCTAAATCTAAACTGTCTTGATTGGGATTAGATATTCAGATTTATTGTTATTGTTTTTTGTTTTTTGTTTTTACTTTAGTATATGTAAAATTTAAAATCAAGACAATCATCTAATTACCCCTCTAAAAAAAGGAATATCTAAAATTGGATACCCCTTCTAACAAGTTATTGGTTAATATGGTATGTGGTTTAATAAAAAGAAAAAATACAAGTTCAAAAATCACTTCTTGTTTTTTTTGGTAGGCATAGGTATCCTCCTATTGAAAGTAATTATGTTTGAGAGACCGTTAGACACTGACGTATCTCCCAGAGAAATTTGAACATTGGTTCGTCACGTTGTGAGAGACTAGTCTTTTTCATTAGACCTAACCCATATAGGTATGGAAAGCGTACTTATTAGAAAGAGCTTTAGAGTTAGTTTGGATTGAGGGAAGGGGAGGGGACCCCTCCCCTCCCTCAATCCAAACTAACCCTTAATCTTGACACTCTTTGGGTTCATAGGGGAAAAAAAAAAGGACATTACTTTTTTTTTATTATTATTATATAAAAGACGAGGCTTAGGAGCGTAAATTACACATAAGGTATATTACACAGATGGGGAAATTAATCCCAAACCCTCTTGGATAACCAAGACCTCAAACGAGAATGACACATATCTAAAATAGAAGACTCAAAATGGACATTACTCTTTGGGTATTCATGGATCAGATTGAATTGGAGATCGGCCCAAACTGTCCAAGTCCAAATTCTTAACCCAATCCAATACTGGGCTTCCGAAAAAAGTTGTTGTGCCGAGTGTTGAGACGTTATGTGGTGAGGATACTGATCGGAGACAATTCCGGAGCTGGAGGGGACGACTGGAGTGATCCAAACGCGTCGGTTTAAGTTTCGCCCCGTCATCAATGTTCTCCTTTTTTGTTAATATTTAAATTCTTCATTCGACGTAGGCATCTCTCCGATTTGGGTGCTTTGCTGCTTGAATATTAATAGCACATGCACCTTCTCGGCCTCTTTGTCCACTAAAGGGTCTTATATATGAGTGTCTCCCCTTTGAATCCATTACATATTCATCAGTTTTCAAAACTATACTTTGTAGTTGTTTATCTTACTATGAGATACTACTTTGCTGTGGGTTTTTGGCTTCCATAGGGTAACATTCTGCATTCATACCATGCTCGACAGGTGTTTGATGATATGCCTTCTTTTTAATTTGTTGTATTTTATGTGATTGTAGTTTTACGACTTAATATTCAAACAGTTCATAGGTCGTCGTGCCTTGTACTCTGTCATATCTGTTCTTTTGGAAAAGGCCTTGATCGTGTCATCATCAAAGGAAATGGCACCTGATGGCCATTGAATCTTCTTTCCGAGTTAGCAATATACTCCATCTTCCTTAGACGCTGATAATTGCCCAAATGATCAATTTCTGATACAATTGTAGTTGTTGAATCAACTTAGCCATGGGTTGATATGGTTCTCTGAGATGGAAATCTGCACTTGACCCATGCTCGAAAGGTGTTTGATGATATTTCTTCTTTATAATTAGTTGCATTTTGCGCGATTGCAGTTTTACGACTTAATATTCAGTTAGTTTACAAATGTTGTGGCCCATACTGTGTCCCACTACTTTCTTGTTTTTATGGTAGAAATGGTCTTTGATCTTTTCAACATTAATGAAAGTAGCACCTGAGGGCCATTTAAATTGCGCCAATTTTACATTCCCTATTTAAATTGTGATCGCTGAAGGGTCGTTAAAAGTTTAGATTTTGTGAGTATAAATCTCAAAATAAATGAGCAGGACCAGTACAAAGAAATAGAGGCAAGAGCACTCATAGAATCTATCATTGACATTACCATTAAAATCTATTCATTTACAACGGACGTATAGCATAATTAGTTTCGTACTATCTTGGAAAATTATTACTCTTAGACATTTCATGATTTAGGGATGCCATAGAATTATAGGTAGATTGACCTGTACTGGATTCCCATGATACCAAGTTCAGATTCAAATCAGTATCCGTGTGAAATGCTGGTTCTTGAGGCAATGGCAATTCGGCTAAAAGGCTACTTAGATATGAAACAATCCTCGCCATTGTGGGCCTATTTTCTGGATTCTCTTGAACGCATAATAGACCTATTTGGATGCATTTGATCACTTCACTCTGAGAAAATGAATCTTGTATTTCTTGGTCCACTATCTCAAGCGGTGTCTGATTCCTCCAATGTTTCCAAGCCTGAAACAATATGAGTAGTTACATTTATGATTGAACCATTGGTTTCTGATTTTCTATTCTTGGCTTTATGTTTGCTACAAAACTCAGGATGGTGATATGCACATCATTATCAAAGTGTAAAACAAATTATTGGACTTTGTACTTACCTGATTTACGAGGTCATCAAGATCTTGTGTTTCAATAGGACGAGCATTCCTTCTTGCACTAACTATCTCAAGAACTATTACACCAAAACTGAATAAATCAGACTTCTCAGAGAATTGGCCATGAATTGCATATTCCGGAGACATATAACCACTGTTAGAAACAACAATACTTGTTAGAACTACCTAAGATTGAATAACTTGTTGAGCATATCAGGAACAGGAAAAGTATGAAATCATGGAAGTGATGAGATAAACAAAAAAGAGTAAAAACACTTACTATGTACCAACAATTCTATTGATATTAATTTGATCTTGATCTATAGCAATGATTCTTGTCATGCCAAAATCTGAAATTTTTTTATTCATGTTGTCATCTAATAATACATTGCTTGGTTTAAGGTCACGATGTATAATTTTGAGCCGAGAATGCTCATGTAAATAATGAATTCCTCGTGCAATGCCTCCAATAATCGTATAACGCTCATACCAATTCAACACCTTCTCCTTTTTGGGATCTATGAAACAATCACAAGTCACTGAAGTTAGCACAAAGGTGAACTCTGTTTTTTTTTTTTTTTTTTTTTTTTTTTTTTTAAAAAGAAATTATTAAGGAACTCTGTTTTTCTATGGTAGGTACTATCATAGTCATAATCATGTAAGAAATATTGCATTTAAACTTGCCAATGCTAAACTTAAAATTATAGTTGGGATAGGGATAGAATTACTTCACCAAAAAGAAAGTGGTCGAGACTTTTATTAGGTACATATTCATAAATGAGCATTTTCTCTCGTCCTTCCAGGCAAAATCCTAATAAAGCCACCAAATTCCTGTGTTGTAACTTGGCAATTAGTAAGATTTCAGTTCTAAACTCTATAGCACCTTGCCCAGAGCTTCTTGAAAGCTTTTTAACAGCTATTTCTCGGCCATCCAGAAGAGTTCCCTGAACAATTATACCGTTTGTTACTCACATTGAATATAAATATATATTTGAAATAATCACATTTAGTCACCTTGTAAACTTCTCCAAAACCACCTCTGCCAATTTTTTTCTCATGTGAAAACCTGTTTGTGGCAGCTTCAATTGTGGCCAAGCTGAATTGCAAGGACTCCAAAGTAGCCAGTTCTTCCCCAACTGCACAATTGAATTTTAAGGTAAGAATATGTGAATGGATAATTTCATTCATTTTCATAACTATAAATACTTACAATTTTCCTTTAAAATATTCCTCTGTTTTCGCCTTGCTCTTCGCCGCAGCAAAAAGCTGACAAAACCCAACAGAACTACTGAGGCCCCAACAAGGACAACAATCAAGATAACTGCTCCTGATGAAAGTTTCTTCGTGCCTGCATATTGAAAGGGGGAAAAAATAATTCATAGATTGTTCATTCTCTGACAAGTCTAGAGTAAACAATAGAGAAACAATATTCCTGCGTACATTAAGTTTGGGATGATCCTGCCAATTTCCTTTGCAAAAGTCAAAATGAAGGTCTAGAAACTGTTTCTTTCTTTTTATGTAAATGAGCCTAATATTTTAGGTGGGATTTAGCAACCTTCCACTAAGAAAGGAGCTTACATGCTACTCCCTCTTATTCTTATTCTTAATGTAAGACTTATTTATCTAAGGGTTATGTTGCAGATTGGCCAACAAAGTTTTACTTTAAGAGCATATAGTACAAATAAGTGTTAAAGAGAACAAAAGTACCAATCAACAATTAAAAATAGGTAACTAACACAATAACGTTAAAATCAATCTAATGGCCATTTGGTGTGATGTTAGGGGCGATGGAGGAGAGATAAAACAGTCATTAGATTGAAGTTAATGGGATTATGCTATTTGTCCCCTTTTAAATTGTTCATTGGTTTTTTTTTTTTTTTTTTTTTTTTTTTTTTTTTTTTTTTTTTTTTTCCATTTTCAATTGTTGATTGATACTTTTGCTCCTTTAAAACTTATTTATGTTAGATGCTCCTAGTGTAAAACATCATTGGCCAATCTTTACCTTGACCCTTTAACTAATTTGATTAAATTAAGAAAGTTAGTTAAATCAATTAATATGACATGTTTCTTTTCTAAAACACCTAATCAAATCCCTAATTCCCTACATCTTTTTCTTATTTGATTATTGTTGGGGAAATATCACTAAGAGTAAATTAGAAAAAGATTGATAAGTATAAAAAGTAAGTCTTATATTTATAGTGAAAATTAACTCCATAATTAGATCATAAATTAAGGACTTGAGGAAGTACTAAACTGTAAGGCCTGTGGTTCCATGTAAGTGTGTCAAAATGCATAAAAGATCCCCCCACCCACACACCCTGAGAAAGCACTACTATTTATTTTCCAATCTTTTAAGGGGTTGTTTGGTATGCAGGATTTGGAGGGGAGAAGAGGAGAGGGAAGGGGAAATTTTCATTAGTTGGATTAAAAAAAAAAATTTGAAAACATGAGATTATACATTATAATAAAGAGAATATGTAAAATAAAAGAGGAAAAAAAATAATTAAAATTTTTACCCCTACTTCTCTTATTTTCTTAAAAATTAAACCAAAAAATTCCTGCCCCTCCTTCCAAGCAGCCCCTCAAACTCTCTGATGCGATCACATTTTGTCCTAGTAATCAAAAGCTATGTTGGATCTAAAACATTCAGAATATTTTTCTCATCCCAGCATATCACATAGTACTTTAATTTACATGAACGAATTTTGACTTCAAATATTGAAGACAATGTACAAAAAAATTGATAAATAACAGCTGGAAAAACCATGTATAAACCGGCGAATAAGATGACTTGTTATACTATAAAAGAGCAAAAAAAAAAAAAAATAAAAATAAAAGGGGAGGAAAAAAAAAGAGAGAGAGCTTTGAAAATTTATTTATTAATTTTAATTGGAATTGTTACCTGAAGAATTCGACAAGGAACTGGATGAATTGTAAAATGGATACAATTCATATCGGATAACACATGATGCAAGCAGAGCTCTGGCCCCTCCGGCCCCGTTACAACAGGTCGGAAAAGTCCCGATGGCGTTTCTCAGGCAAGTCTCACACTGAGCCGACTGTATCTCCTTCGTGCACTGCCCCATCCCGTACAGAGTCTGGTTTCCGCCAAAACTTGCTTCCCCGGTGGCGAACTTAATCGGTGTCTGAGAATTCGCTGTTTGGACTGCTATATTGTTCAACAAGCTGAAAAACGTTTGATTGAACCCGTTCAAGTCGTCGCCGGAGATGTTCTTCCCGTCGACCAAGTTCCTCCCGGGAATGATACTGTAATACCTGAAGAACCTAGATTTTGTTTTTTTAACGAAACGGGTGTTTAACCAAAAATAAAAAAATTAGTTTCAAAATAAAATATTCATAACCATTTCTGATGACCTTGGGGTGCTTACTGCACCTTCCCAAATGTTATTTTCATTTATTCTTTTTATCATTACATTCTATATGAAATGAATGATATTTTGATAAATTATGGGGAAAATGGAGTTGTTTTCAAATTTTTACTATTTTTTAAGGACATTAAAATGTTAATAATTTTATGTAGAATCTAATGATAGAAAAAGCATGGAAAAAATATTTGGGAATGGTCCTAAAATTGAGCGGCACGGGGCACAACAGCACCAATGGCACAACAAACAACCCTTGGCCATTTTCTAATATGAGGGTAATTCTCTAAGCAAGAAGGCGAATATCCAATGTTGTGGTAATAGAATGAAATAAGCGAGAAAAGAAGAATGGATCGTCTTTGTGAGGAGGCTGTGTAACCGAGCGCTCGGATAAGCAACTAGTGGATCCTGTGTTTGAATATTACACTCGGGTATAGGATGAATGAAATGTTGTATAATTGTGTTGCGTGCTTGGTGAGTATGATTGGGAAAGAGATAGGCGAGTGTCTAGAATGATTCCCCGAGATATACATGTTCAAATTTTGAGGACGAAATTATATTTAACGGGGGAGAAATGTAATATCCCAAATTTTAGGATTTGGAAAATAAGTTATATTTTATGAGATAATATTTTGAAGATATGGAAATTTTATTGGAGGATTACAAGTGTGAATGAACATAGAAAATTTGTCAAGGTGGAATTCTCTATTTTTGTTGCTCATCCCGTCACCTACTTAGCTAACAAGAAGGAAACTTTAAAATGCTTATATGAACATGTTTTAATTGGTAAACAATGTGGGCTACGAAATATTTGCATGATATCATGAAACCAAAGAAAATTGAATCACATGTTGAAGAAAGGGAAAAGGAAGTTGCACCAAAGTCCACAAAATTGGCTAGATAAATGTGGAAGCAAGAAGCAAACTCCACCTACGTCATTTTTCCTTAATAATGGACTCAATATAGAATACTTTCTTTCTTATTCCAACACATGGGACCACTTCTTCCTTCATTATAGCTTTACTTTAGTCATTAATTAAACACCACATCCCTTCATTTGTTTTAAGGCGACGGAATGACACCACATGCAGCCTACATATGCATATTTGACTCATTTCTCTGATACACAATACAAACACATGCATCAAAATGGATTCACATGCAACACTCCTATGTCAACTATTTCGGCCACTTTTCACCAATCTTCAATTACTTCAACCATAGAATACACACCCACAATATATGCTACGCCCCAAATTGGTGGGGGATTTTTGGCATAAATAACCCCACCCCTCTACACTAAAACACACACACATATGCGCATTCAAGAAGGAGAGAGAAAATTTGAGAGAAGAGAGGGAAAGAGAGATAAGAAAAATGTGGAGATAATTATTTGGAGAGCCTTGTATTAGCTTTTTAGTGATTATTTGGGAAATTAGCGAATAGCTACTCTGAATATTTTTCGATATACTTGTGAATTGTGTGTGATTGTTAATTATATTATTTTTATAGACTGAATTATGTGTATATGTATTATAATATTATTTTAATAAAAGTTGAATATTACAATTAAGCACCCACGGAAATTATAGTTTTGTTCCCAAGAAATTACATTTTTGTGCCCAAGAAAATTACAATTTTGTACTCAGCAAAAATTATGATTTTGCCCCGAATTTCAAAAATAATAGTTTAGTCCCGAATTTCGAGATGACAGATTGGCCCGATGAGGTTTTATGAGATGTTTGGTTTACCTTGTGTTGATATTATATATGAATGGAAGCGTGTTTTAATATACTTTATTTTATTGATATAATTATAATGGCGACTGTATGTGATGGGTTGGAGTAAGGAAAAATTTAAATGATAAGATTTATTTATGCCACCATTCGATGCATAGTGGATGGTACTTGTCGATGCCTCATCTTCCATATTTTCCTCTCGGGATTGCATTGAGTTGTGAGACATGTGACACTTCCTTAGTTGTTATTTTTAAGGAGAGGAGCCATAGTCCAAACTTAAGCTCTATACCTTTGACCAGTGTATCTTAAGTTCTGGTGAGCTTGGAACCATCCAGTCAAATGAATGAGTTTCTATTAGACTATGTGTTAGCCTATAGCTCTAGCCAGCGGTACAAGGGTGGACGATGATATAAGGGAGGCTACATATTGCATATTGTATAGTTGTATAGTTCACAATTCGACATAATGATGATTACTTTTGCAAAATAATTTTATATGAGAAATTATGGTATATACAAATATTTTTGAAATCAGCCCTGGTTTTTGTCATATGTAATTTACTTGTGTATGGTAGAAAATTTCAGTAGTTATTGAGACATGAAATCTTGATGAAGACCTTTTGTCATTAGCCTTGGGGTCCACAATCAACAATTAACCAAGGATTGCGTATAGGCAAAACTAGGATCGTTCTCTCTTTTCGAGGAGCCTTTTATTGAATCCTAAGTAATCTAAATGTCATGCAAATGCAATGAAAACAAGGGGGGATTGGGTTTTGGATTTTTAAATTAATAAACTAAAATAGAAACGCAATTTAAATGAAACAAAGATAAAATAGAATATAAGAAAACGAGAAGAAGCAGATTAAAATCGATCAACCCAACATTCGGATTCCGAGACTTCCATCATTAAACAAAATATAAATAACCCACGTTTGGCTCGACGAACCGAGATCTCGCATTCGCCCGTAAAATCCCTCGACTAGACGATCGCCTAGAATATGTCCGAACAGCGGCGTCCCACCGTGCGATCGCACGAAAAAACTTAAAACCTAGTTCGAACTCGGTCCTTAGGATAAACCAAACCGAATATTAAATCTAATATTCGAACTATTTCCGTAAATCGGATCCGATAAGATGAAAATAGAAACAAGTTAAATCACCGATAAAGCACAAGTTCTCTAGATGAATCATGGAATCCTCATGTTGGGTTAACCACGTAAGCTTAGCCAAGCATGGCTAAGCAAAACACGAAAGAAAAGATGAAGAAGAAAACCAAAAAGAAATCCTATTCAACGTAATTGAGAATCTGTTTTTAGCCATCTAATCTAACCTGTAAATAGGAAACACTAGGGCTACAAGATTGGCCCAAAAATAGGAAACCTCTAATAATAGGAAACCTTTAAGAATAGTAAACCTCTAATAAATGGTCTTTTATTACAAAATTCGAGTAAAATAAAAATCCAGAAAAATGGGTCTGTATTTAGCTCCAATTTCGTCCATCTTCTTGTCCGAATCAGCCTTTTGAGTCTTCATAACAATTGTAGATCGCTGAATCATCTAAAAAAGGAAAGAAGAATCAGGATAATTGGATATCTAGATCAAAAGTTATGGCAAAAATACTAAATCACTGTAAATCTAGAATTTAATCATAAAAAATGAATTAAATCCAATTGAAAGCTCAAAGCTCGATTAAGTAATAAAATCCATTATTTCTTAACTAAAAAATCCTAAATTTATTCACCAAGAGATACAAATAAGTGTAATAATATTCAATCATCAAATCTCATCCTATATTAACATTTTTCAGATGAATATCCTAGTAGAGGTCAAGGGAAGGCACCTACGGAGTGAGCTTTGAAAGCTCTTTTGTACTCCTATAATTTATGTTATGTTATTTTATTTGCCATGAACCTAAGACTTCCGCTTTTATTTTAAACTCTGAAAACATTTTCAGAAATTTATGTTGGATATGTATTATGAATTTTATTTTAAAAGGTTTTGTAATTTAATGATTTGGATCTTGATTATCCGTATTGAAGGTATTTCAAATATTTTGGTCAAGTTTTCAAGTGTTGAGTTTGAGGTGTTACATCAACACTCATAAGGGCCGTCCTTATAGCTATCAAAGTTTCTTTTTACTCAATGCCCTGCTCATTCTTTCTTAGGAAACTTCAAGTACTCCTTTTTGTGTGCTCACATTCCTGTGTAGTTGGTTGGGGGAGGGTGAGATTCAGGGGAATCTCATTACGTAGTAAACAATACCGAATAATGCATGCAAGATAAATTCTAATGCATGATGTGCTTGCTTTACATTGGCTTATGTTAATATAATGACATTTTTTTACATGCTCAATGCTTCATACAACATACTCATAGCCATACGTATATATAGAAACAGAGCTTCAATCATTCAAATATGTTACATATAAACAAGCAAGTAAAGCAATCATGCACATCAACACACAAGCAAACATATCAATACACACAAGTAGGTTAAGTTCACTACCTTGTGGACTAATGTCCTTCTTCAGTTTCCTCTTCTTCCAACCATAGAAGTTGCTTGAAGCATCTTCCATATTTCTTTCACGACTTCTCATGGCCCTAAACACATAATCATGTTATGAGAGTCATGAAAAACGAATTCCTAGTGGGCTACCTTAGCCTCCTAGGCTTACTTTTATCCTTGTAGTTTACAATTAGTACATTTGGCCTTTTCTTTTTTAAATTCTTTAGCTACCAGCATTTTGATCAGACTTTGAAAAATCTAAAGTAATTCTATATAACTCCAATTTGGGTGATTCAAATTTCTATTTGAAGCTCTATAAGTATATTTTAAGGTAAAAATAACCACCAAACCAATTTGTGCTTGTATCATTCCCATAATTTTTCACAATGAATACTACTTAAATATGAAAACAGGATTTTCCAGAATGTCATAACCAAACTTTGAAAATTCATAACTTGAGTTTTAGATATCCAATTAACATGATCTAGAACTATTTTTAAAATGTTAGCATGTTTACTATATATCAACAAAATTTCAGGTTCAGTAGAGGTCATTTACCTGTTTATGCCTTATTCAAAAATTATTGTTCTAGCTACAAAGTTCAGTTTTCGAGAATCATGACAGCTCATCATTTCATGTGTATGAATCATATTCACACATGCATATACACTATTTAAGCATCCTCTTTTATTCTTTAATGGTTTGTGTGGCTATCTAGACATTTCATACCTAAGGAACATGCCAAAACCGTCTCTGTTTTAGCTCCCAAAAACATAGCAACATGCAGAATTGATGTTTAGAAAAACCAGAAAACTAACGTGCAAAATTTTGCAGAACCTAGAAGGAAAAAGGCTCAAAGGCTCACCTTGGTTGGCTTCTAGTTTGCATGCACGTTTGGACCTTCTGCTTTCAACATCTCTCCCTTTGTTTTCCTTCTCCGGTGCTCCCTCACGTTCTTGATTCTCTGTACTTTCAGTGGAGGGTTGAATTGAATGAATGGAGAAATGGGGAAATAGAGTTGCTGACCGATATGATTTTCTTCAGCACCTCCTTCCTCTTCTTCTTCCTCCGACTTCCTCCCTCTTAGTCTTACTCTCTCTGTCTCTTTCTCTTTCTCTCGCCTCTTGCTCTCACTCTCATCTTGTCTCTGCCTTTATTTTTTGTGTGAGACCGAAGAGGAATCATGAGTGAGTGTGAAGAAGGGAAAATATAAGGGCGTATGTTGTGCTGCTAAGTTCAAGACGACACACAGTGGAGGATGGGCATTGCTAACGTGCCGAATTTCAAGGAGAAGCATTGGAGCATGGATGCTGTCATGAACAAAACACGAGAGAAGTAGTGGAGCATGTGTAACATCCTCATGTTTCATGTGCATTAATGTGAAATTATTTGCATATGCAAATTTTCATGAAGTTATGTGTAATAAATTTGGCCAAAAAGGAATGAGAAGAAGTTGCATGAGTATTTTTAGGAAATAAGAAAAAAAAAATTGAAGCAAGGTTAAAATTATAATTTCCATGAAATTGTGCCATATGTCTTATAATTATTTAGAATTCATGGGCACATGAGCATGGGTTATAAGTTAACAAAGTGGGTTAAAACCATCCTAATAGAGGCTTAAATTTTTGGCCAAACTAAGAAAAAAAGAAAGAAGAAAATTAGCCAAACATCTTCCAACTAAATGGTTGGATTTTTACATAATGGCAAAGTGGTAAATATGGGGTTAGTTGAAGGTCAATTTTTCCCCTCATTCTTTCAGCCGAAATGGACCCCTTTAATTGACAATAAAACACTTCATCCTCCCCACATTTCAGCCAACACACGCAGAAGCAAGGAGAAAAGGGAAGAGTTCAAAATTCCAAGAGAAAGGGAGAAGGAAAAACTCAAGGAAACAATAGGTAAACCTCCAATAATCTCTTCCATCTCTTCTAAGCTTCATTTTGCAACTCTTCTTGACCCAAAAATCTGTCCTCTTATGGTGTTCATGAAGGGGGCTGAAAATTTTGGGTAAACAAGGAAGAAGGAATTACAAGAACATCAAAGGTTAGTGATTCTACCTCCTTATGGAGTATTTGAGTTGGTGAGTTAATTTATGGTGGTATTCCTTGCAATCTTGAAATTGTGGAAACCCTAAGTTTATGGGGAGTTTCTGCCCAATTTCTCAAATATGATTAGAGTATGATTAAGGGTTCAAATAACAAATTAGAAATGATTATAGACTAGATTTGGTGCTAGATTGGAATTTGACATTTTGTGGGTTAGACAATGATTTTCGTTCAGCTGGAAATACTAGTGGTTTGGGAATGGATTTTGGTGTTTTTAGTGGTTTTAAAGTGTTTAAAATGAGATTTTGTATGAGGTTAAACTTGGATCATAATTTTGGAAGCATATATGGAAGTTGAATTCTGTAGGGTGCTGTTTCTGGAAATTTCCAGTGGAGTCAGTCACCTTCTTCACGAATTTTGACCTAGTAAATGGACTTGAACAATTATGATATTGTACAGGAAGAAAATATACATCTCAAGGATTAATTTGGTATATAATTTGTATTTTTCTGAATTTTGTGCTAAGAGAAATAAATGTTTCAAAATAGCCCCTGAAAACAGGGCATTATTTCGGACAGCAGGAGTATTTTGGGCTATGGATGAACTTTCGACTTGTTCTGGCCTAAATGAGTATTTTTGGTTGAAAATAGACATATTGAGGGTCATTTGGGCTTTGGAATCAACTAAAAAGGAGTTTTCTATATTTAATTGTGAATTGTTGAATATGAGTCACTGGTTGCAGGAAAATCCTGAAAAGTGACGAAAATTAAGAGAATGAAGGCCCATATTAAATTCCTTAATAAGAAAAGGGATTTAGGAAAAATAGACCTATGAATTGGGCTTACTTCAAAGTATGAAAGAAAATATTTATTGAGGTGGAATTAATTGTGGTAATATTTTTATTATTGTTTTAGGTTTAATCGTAATCTTTTACGCCGGGGAAATTATTCTTATCTATGGTCGATCGCAGTAGTAACCTTAATCTTCATATACTCGTGTAACTTGTGTATGTATGTTTTACCTTGAAGTTGCATACATTTAGTTATCATTTATTTCCTAGCTATGGAACCGGAACATGCTGTGTGCATTAAGGGCTTTGCTGTGTGCTGTGCCCGGTGGTCTGTGCTGTGTGCTATTAGGACCACTGCAATCTGTGCTGTGTGCTATTAGGACTGCTAGTTCCGGATTTGGCTGTGTGCCTTGATACTGAATGTCATGTGGTATTTGTTTATTTATGGTTTTTCTTACATGCATTGTTATA
The DNA here is from genome assembly GCA_019022655.1 of Acacia acuminata. NCBI lineage: Eukaryota > Viridiplantae > Streptophyta > Magnoliopsida > Fabales > Fabaceae > Acacia > Acacia acuminata. The sequence goes on along the minus strand of JAFJYI010000161.1, from coordinate 1,509,001 downwards.
CATTTTATATGAAATTAACGGTTACTCTGGGATTCAATTTTGAATCCCAGCCCCATTTAAGCCCTCTGGCAGTTCATCAAGACCGGAGCAGGGAGACAGAGGTAAGGCTCCGGAGTAGTGTGGAGGTGGATATTCGTGTTCTTATTTTTGGGTATTTATTTTGATTACCGGATGATTGTATTATGTTATTATTAGGTTAGGCACTATTATCCTGGATGGCGTATATTTTGATCCCTCCGGGAAGAATTTATCCTTCCGTATTTTTATCGGATATTTTTGTCCAAACCGGTGTGTGCTCTGCTGTTTGAACTCTGATGTGTGATGTTAATTAACCTGTGAAAATAAGCTAAAATTAAATAAAAGTGAAGGACCACACTACCCGCCACCCGAAAGGGCGAGGCCGGTAGGTGTGTTACAAAGATGGGTCGGATAATGGTGAGTCATCCAAATGTAACATCCCCATTTTTCATGTGCCTCAATGTGGATTCATTTGCATATATGAATTTTTATGAAGTCATGTATGATAAATATTCATTTGCATGAAATAATCAAAATAGGATGAGGATGTGAAATTATTTTAAGTGTAATTAAATGTTTATGGTTAAGGACAACCTTAAGGAGGAAATGACAATGGAAGTCAAAATATATTTCATTTTCCCTTTTTACACTTGAGCAAAATGCATAAAGGAAGAAATAGATAAAAGAACATAAAATTTCAAAAATGCCTAAGAAGATGTTATGGACTTAACCAAGAATTATGAGTTATTGGGTTAAGTTGGGAAGGATGATTTTTGGAGCCCAGAAGGAAGGCCCAATTCAAAAATTTGAAAGGATGGAGGAAGCTAAAAATTGTGTTCTTGAAACAAACGATGTTGTCAAGTTATCAAGTAAACCTAATTTACTTATAGGAAAATAATGACCATTTTTGAGGCAAGTACCAAAGGAAGCATTGGAATAGGAATGAAAGGAAATCTCAACTACTCCCTCTCCCTCATTTTTGCCGGGCAGAAGGGGAAAAAAGAAGAAGAAGAATGAGAAGAAAATAATATTTTATCACTCAAGCATATCATGGAAGAGGAGTGTAAGTACCATTGGACAATGAGAATTGAATCAGATTTTTTTTTTTTTCGTTCCCATTTCTTTCTGTCTCTCGTGCACCAAGGAGGGAGAAGAAGGAATAAAAATATATATATATATAAGATGAGAAGAGGAAGCATGAAATGACATGTATGAAGTTACCTTATGTGCCTATCACCTAGGGGTAATTATGGCTTGTAAGAGGGAAATAAATCAGCCTTTGAAAAAATATTTTTGGCATATTAAACAAGCCAATTTCAGAACAAATTTCCTCCCTAAACATCCCCTGAATTTTCGCCCAACAAAAAAAATAGGAGAAGAGAAGAGTTTTTGTGAAAAATGAGGAAAAATCGAGAGAACGTATGGGCATAAAAGTAATTCATCAAAACACAAGGATGGAGCATTTTAAAGAGGGCCATCTCCCCCTCATTTTGGCTGCCCATTTCAGTTTAGAGAAGGGAGAAGAGAGAACACAAAAGTTTCTACAAAAGAGAGCATAGGAGAGATCAAGTACGAAGAGAAGGTTGAAACTAAGGTAAGCTTTGTGGTCTTGGAACTTTTAACTACTCTCTCTCTTCTACCTTTCCTTATAAAAGCTAAGGTCTTGAGAATACTTTTCTTGGTGATTTGAGGTTAAGGTCAAGTGTGTTGGGTGGTCAAGAAAGCAAAGATTCAAGGCGATATAAGCTCAAAGACAAGTAAGTCACCTTTGAACCTTCTTATGTTTTTCTTTTGGGTTGTTTGAGTTGCAAATGGTTAGTGACTTGGGCATATATGTATTTTGGGTTTGTATGATTGATGAAAACAAGGAACAAAGGTTTAAAGTTAAAGTTTATGGCCTAAAATGGTAGATCAAACCTAGTATGTGGAAGATATGAAGGTAGAATGAAAGTTTGGTATTTTGTTGATTTATTAAGGAATTCCGTGTAGCTGAGTTTTCATGATGATATGAATGCATTTTGGTGTTTTTGAGGGTTTTAAAGTGTTTAAAATGAGATTTTGTATAAGGATGAACTTGGATCAAAATTTTCAAACCCTAGATGAAAGTGTAAAAAACGTTGGGTTGCTGTTTTAGGAAATTCTTGTGGAGTCAGTCGCATTCTTCATGATTTTTGACTTAGTAAATGTATTTATAAAATTATGAAATTTTACAGAGAGAAAGTAGACATCTCAAGGATTAATTTGATAGGTAAGATGTATTTTTTTGAATTTTTTGCTAAGAGAAATAAATGTTTGAAAACTGACCCTAAAACCTGGAGATATTCTAGACCAGTAGTGGTGTTTTGGGCTATCACTGAATTTTTGACTTAGTCTAGCCCAAATGAGTATTTTTTTTTATACTGAAAATATACATATTAAGGGTCATTTGGGCTTTGTAATCATCCCAAAGTTATTTTTTTAGATTTAATTATGAATTTTTGAAATTGGGTCTTTATTTCTAAAAATTTCAGAATAAGGACGAAAAGTAAGAGAATATAGGCCCATATTAAATTCCTTAATAAGAAAAGGAATTTAGTAAAAATGGACCCATGAATTGGGCTTATCTAAAATTATCAAAGAAAATATTTATTGAGGTGGAATTAATTTTATTTATATTTTATTATTATTTTAGGTTTAATTGTAATCTTTTGCGCCAGAGAAATTATTTTTAGCTGTAGTTGACTACCAGGTAGTAACCTTAATCTTTATATACTCTGTGTGACTTGTGTTTGTATGTTTTTCCATGTATATGGCATACATTTGGTTATCATTCATTTTCCAAGCAATATGGAACCGAAACATGTTGTGTGTATAAACGGGCCTTGCTGTGTGCTATGCCCGGCAGTCTGTGTTGTGTGCTATTAGGACTGCTAGTTCCGGATTGGCTATGAGCCTTGCTGTGTGCATGATATTGAATGAGATGTGGTTTGAGTTTTTATTCGCGGTTTGCTTACATGCTTTGTTATACATTTTATATGAAATTAATAGTTACTCTGGGATTCAAATTTTGAATCCCAACCCCTTTTATGCCCTCTGGCGGTTTATCGAGACCGGAATAGGGAGACGAGAGGTAAGGTTATGGAGCCGGAGTAGTGTGGAGGTGGACATTGGTGATTTGTTATTTTTGGATATTTAGTTTGGTTACCGGATAACTGTAGTATTTTATTTTAGCTTTGTTTAGGCACCATTATCCGGATGACTATATATTTTGATCCCTCTGAGGAAAAATTTATCTTTCCATATTTCTATTAGTAAATTTTTGTACAAACCGATGCGTGCTCTGCTGCTTATGCTCTGATGTGTGATGTAAATTAACCTGGAAAAGATAAGCTAAAATTAAATAAAAGTAAAGGATCACACTACCCGCCACTCGAAAGGATGAGGCCGATAGGTGTGTAACACCAAACATGCATGAGACATGTGTGAGTGATCTTTCGCGGTCTCATCTTTCTCTGTTTTTGGTGTTGGGCCGAAGAAATAACAACTGACGGAGTATGTCCGAATGGAGATAAAGAGTATTGGGCTTTACTATCCAAATGGAGAGTTTGCGAGATAGAGGTGTTCTGCATGAATTGAAGCACGTGACTTTGAGAGGAATAAGGAAGTATGTTGAGTCTCTGTCTGAAATGGTTTATTAGAGAAAGTGAAGAATGTTGCATGTAGCGTATTATGGTGAAAAGAGAGTGTTAGGTTTCACATAATGGAAGAGGGTGTGTCTGATGTGGGATCCACTACAAAATTATCTTATTTGATCCTCTACAAGATTTTTATTTGAAATTACATCCTTTGCTCACTTAATTGCAAATATTGAATAAGTTCTAGAAATAAATCATTAATTCCATATAAGGATTTTTCTTTCTCAATTTACTTCTCTAAGCCATAAATTATTGATTCTAAAATTTCTAGGCGACATTTTCATAATTTATTCCCCTTATAATATATAATTTTTAAATCCCAAAATTTGGGATGTTGCACATGTTAGGGCCGAAAGCTATTTTTCTAAATTTTAACTATTTTTCTTGCGTTTTCTTTTAAAAAAAAACAATTAATAAATTACAATAAATAAAGGTCTAATTTATCAAATAAATGTTGTCAACATTAAGGTCTAAACAACACGCATCCTGTAACAAATAAACACGATCACTAATTCATAGTCAAAAGTAAACTACGGTTCACCAATAACTCACACAAAGTATAAAAAGCTTACCACTAAACAATATAAGTATGATGACAATCATTTTCATCTTCTTCGTCACTATCATCAATTTCAAAGACGTTTGATTGTGCTTCACTTCGAGTAGCGATCGCTTTATGGGTAAAAATATCAAAATTTCTTCTCCCGCATTATGAACACATTCATAATCTTTATCTGCAATAAATAATAAAACAAATCATAAAATCTTCTAGTAGAGGCATGAAGTGAATGACAACAATGAGTGAGACTGTGAGAGTGACTTAGTGAGTGAGTATTAGGCAACAAGGCAAGCAAATAGCTTCTTTCACGGTCGAGACTCAATCGGTAGGGTAAATAGGCAACTGTTAACTGGGCAAGTTAAAAAAGGAAGAAAAAAAAAAAGTTTAATGGGCCTAACAGAGCCTACCCTTAGCAATTGGCTCGACGGGACTGGCCCTTGATCCTGCAGGTCCGACCCTTTTAAGCCCTTGGCCTTACAGAACTGGCCCTTTTACACCAGACTTCAATTAAAGGCTCCATTTTATACCTTACAGGACTGGCCCTTTTAGACTCGATTTCATTTAAAGGCTCCATTTTATAAGTTCGGCACTTGAAAGGTCAGAGCTTAAACGGACCGGCCCAATGGGCTCTAATTTGGAGGAATGGATTAGCTCAGAAAAAAGTAGACGTGGAACCAAAGATATCGCTCCATCTTGTGGCTGAATTAATGGTGGGCAGGAAAAAAGCAGTGAAGCAGTTGGTTACATGCATGTGGCTAGGTTCTGAACTAGGCAACTTGACGGGAGACTAATGTTAATAGAATCGTCCGGGACATAAATTCACTGGATGATTGAGGTGAAACTGGTCTCAATGAAAATAATAGTTTTTAAATATTACATAGGAGAAAAATAACTATGACAATATGTATTCTTGCAATATTACTTCTGTTCATACTAGTTTGTTCGTGTATTATCATACATGTCTAACTATGTCCTACATAGATTTGTTCATATCATTTTCACAAATGTTAAAGTAATAGAAGTTCACATATGCACAATTTAAATACTACATATTATCCATTATAAATCACCAGATTAGTTGTCCAACTAAACTAGTACATACCTTTATATATAATTAACCAGAACTAATAATAAATGAAAAACCAACCAAAATATAAATAAAAACACAAAAGTATATAAAAAAAATATATATGTCACATTAAAATTACTAACCAAGCATAATATAGTATTTGAAACTGGAAAAACAAAGATGTGAGAGAAAATATAAAAAAAATATATGTCACATTAAAATTTCTAACCAAGCATAATACAGTATTTGAAACTGGGAAAAAAACAAAGATGTGAGAGAAAAATAATATTCTCATTAATGAATTGATATGAACATTAGGGGGCTCTTATATAGAGAGAGCAAAGCAATAAAATATAACTGAGTACTTACATCAACAAAATAACTAATAAACAATATGACTTGACTAGTTTGTTACAACTGAATAAATATTCTAACAAACTAAGTCATATGCTCTATTAACACCCCCCCCAAACACACACACACACACACAAGCTGGGGCATATATATTGATTAAGCCAAGGCAAGACAAAAAACCGTGAAAGGGTTGTGGATCAAGGGGTTTAGTAAAAATATCAGCAAGTTGATTAGCACTGCGAACTGGAAGTAGTCTAATAAGCCCAGCTTGAACCTTGTCCCAAACAAAATGGCAATCAATCTCAAGATATTTGGTGGGTTCATGAAAAGTAGAGTTAGAAGCAATATGAATAGCAGGCTGATTGTCACAGTAAAGCACTGTAGGAAAAGAATGAGGAATCTACAAATCAGTAAGCACACAGATCAACCATTGAATCTCACAAGCAATGCATCCCATGGCCTTATATTCTGCCTCAGACAAAGAAAGAAAACAGTGGTCTGCTTCTTAGAGTGCCACAAAACCAGAGAATCACCAAGAAAAATACAATAACCAGATAAGAACGATGTGTATCAGGGCATCCAGCCCAATCGGACTCACTGAAAGCATGCAACTGTAAGGAGAAAGAAGTGGGAAAGAAAATTCCTATACCAGGCCACTTCTTGATGTACCGTAAGACTCTAAGAGCTGCCTGATAATGTACATCGTTAGGTTCATGAGTGAATTGATAAAGCTGTTAGACCACATAGGATATATTAGGTCTTGTGGTAGTAAAGTACAAGAGATGCCCAACTAAACGTTTGTAAGGGGCAATATCAGTAAGCAATGTACCAATATCTGTAGACAATCTAGTATGACGAGCCATAGGAGTAGAAATGGGTTTACAACCTAAATAACCTGCATCATCAAAGACAACAAGAGCAAATTTGCGTTGATTTAAAGAGATACCAGTGGTAGAACGAGCAACCTCAAGACCAAGAAAGAATTTGAGCTTGCTAAGGTCCTTAATCTTGAAGGTGGTATCAAGAAAGGATTTAAGGCGAGTGATCTCAAGCATATAAGTACCAGCCAGTATAATATCATCAACATAAACCAAGAGAAGCAAAAAAGAAACATCATGCTTTCTAGTAAATAAAGAGTAATCAAATTTGGATTGAGTATAACCACAAGACAGCAAAGCAGAGGATAGTTTAGCAAACCATTGGCAAGAGGCCTGTTTTAAACCATAGAGAGATTTCTGCAACTTGCAAACTAGATTGGGATGAGAAGTAGAAAAACCAAGGGAAGAGACATGTAAACATCCTCATGAAAATCACCATGTAAAAATGCATTATTAACATCAAGTTGTTCAAGATACCAATTAGAAGAAGCAACAACAAAGAAGTAACAATCTAACTGTAGTAATTTTAGCAACCTGAAAAAGTATCAATATAATCAACCCTTTTAGTTTGAGTATAGCCAATGGCGGACCCAAGATTTTAGGTTTGTGGGTGCATAATTAGTGGTGGGATTTGGGGGCTGCCCCCAAAATTTTTTTTTAAGGAAAGTTTTAAATGCATTAAAAAACAAGAGAATATAAACAATAAACGAAAAGAAAACTTCAACTTAATATAGAAAAATAATAATCAAGAGTCAACTAGTTATCTTGATAGACATACTTTAATCAACAATTTCCATAGTAAAAAAAGTTTACTTCGGTTGGTAGACTGGACCAATAAGGAACTTTTTCATTTTCAGAAAACCCCACCATTGCCATGTTTAGATGAATTCTCATTGGTCCAATCTAGTTATCTTGATAGACATACTTTAATCATCAATTTCCATAGTGCATATCACCATTTCTAATTTGCAATCACTACATTAAAGGAGCTTAGTCCAGAACACATGTAAAAATTAATGGCAGTAAATTTATACCTTTAAGACTCTCCAAATGAACTATGTTGCAGCTACTTGCGGACATTTCTCATGTGACACTGATGAAATGCCTTGCTCAATACACTGAAAGAAATCAAATTTAAGTCAGCTTCCAGTCACTACCAACTTGTAATGATTCTAAAGGAAACCCAACTAGAAAAAGAAATGCATGATTTCCACTAAAATAGGTATCCTTTTGATATATTCGACATTAAAGCATTTTGAAAATTAACACAACCCCCACAAGTAATGGTTTACATTTATATTAAACTAGGAACAAAGAAAACAAGAGCAGATTACATAAATGATAAATCAAAAAGCAATAAAGCTGACCATTCCATTTTAAGATTAAGAATACTATTAAATCTCAATGAATAACCTTTTGCTTATGCCATCTCCATTTCATTACAGCTAAATACATTAAGCCATATTAAACACAAAATCTGAATTGCACTTTGCTCCCCCCCCCAGGGAACTTTTTTCTATCTTCTTCTTCAAAAGATTTTTTAAAAAGAAAAAAACACCACAAAGCAATGCAAACTCGATAAGCATACCTAAAGAAGATAGCTGTGCAACCAGTCCATTGTTTGAGGGAATGTTCTTGCTGATACATTGACCACAGTCAAGCCCTATAGCATGACAAGATAGAGATGCATAATTTCCACATTATTATAAGAAGCAGGAGCTCTACATGCAGAACCTACCTACAAGGCTTGCCACCATCAATAAAGTAACTAATCACTTCATTAGATAAAAGAACCGTCTTGTATAATCTATAAATACAACGTTCCAAGTTTATCGAAATTCACGACTACAACTCCCACAAAGGGTTTTCTCTTCATCCTTCTTTCATTTCTTTTCACTAAAAGAAATAAAATTAATCATACTTATTCAGCATTCCATAACCAGTTTGAAATCAATAGATAGGTAGCATAGAGCCATAGACATGGGTAGATTTCTATGACAATACTACGGAATAGTCAAATTCTGAAAGAATCGAAACAGAATTGAAAATTACCTTAGAAAGAATCAAGAAGCAACGATGGAGGAGCTGGAAGACAGAATCGAGAAGCAACGGCTGACGAGTTGGAAGCACTCAACGGTGGATTTGGAAGGGACAGCAACGCTAGCGCTGACGACGACGGAAGGAAAGTTTGGGAGCCAAGAGCGCCGTGGGTGAGAGATTTGGAGAGCGTGGTAGCGAGTAGAGACGAGAGCGGTGTGGCTGAACAATTTGGAGGACGGATCGATGAGTGCGAGGAGTGAGAACAATGAAATTGAAAAAAGAAAAAAGGAAAGGATATATGAGGAAGTTCGAACCTGGGACTTGTAGATAAATGTGCAAAGTTACGACCAACTACTCCAACCAGATAAATTGAAATAAAAGTCCTTCACGATATATATATTTTTAAATGTTTTTATGTCTGCACTTGCCCACATAGGCACTAATGTGGGTCCCTCGCTGAGTATAGCTCTTTGCCACTAACTGGGCTTTATATCCCTCTAAACTACCATCAGCATGACATTTAGTCTTAAACACCCACTTACAGCCAATAGGATATTTATCCTTAGGTAATTCAGTCAAGATCAATGTATTATTTTGTTCTAAAGCTTTTATTTTAGACTGCATAGCTTGCTGCCATTCAGGGTGTTTAATGGCTGCACGATATGTTTTAGGTTCAGGAAGAGCAGAAATAGAGCAAACAAAATGTTTATATGAAGGAAAGAGATTACCATAGGATAAAACTGAGGAAAGATGATATCTACGGGAGGCGAACATGGAAACGATGGTGCTAAAGTAAGTTGAGAGCAATGGTAGTCACTTATATATATGGGAGGTTTGGAAATCCTGTTAGTTCTGCGAATAGGAAGGTTTAGTGAATTTAATTAAGTTAAGATAAATACAATTTTGATGTGGAATGAGAATTTTGAAAACTATTTTTAAAATTAAAAATTGATAAAGACAAATGATCTTTGACTTTAAAGATTCGATGAAGCCAAGGATTATTTATCCCTTTCTGTATTTTATAAAACTTGATTAATTTCCTTTTCAATAGTATTACAATAAGTATATATATTATTAAGGTTTAAAAGCAGCTTTCTCAAGTTAAAATCAAGTTTTTCTTCTCATTAAGAATCCACAATCTCTATTTGCATTGGCCATTGGTGAGAGACAACAATGGGGAGAATGAGGCAAACAATAATAGGCTTGACTACCAGAGAAAAGGTTTGAGTACTCAATGGGCGTGACTTTGGTCCTTGACAAGGACCATCTGCTATACAAAATAATCCCATTTTGTGCCAAAACAATGAGTAGCCTTTTTCTTTTTCTTTTTCCACCACTGATTGTTACTAAAAAAATACTTCAGGAAAGATACTGACTGGTACTAAAAAAATACTTTGTGATCTTGTAAAATTATTTTAGGATCTTAGAAAAATATTTCAATGTACTAAATAGTACTAAAAAAGATACTTGAGAATCAATGATATTGAAAATATATCTCATGATCTTGAAAAATTATTTTAGGATCTTTGAAAAAGTCTTTTGAAGTATATTTTTAGTATTAGTCAGTAACTGAAATACTTTTTCAAGACCATAAAGTATTTTTTCAATACTAAGTCAATATCATGAAGTATCTTTTTATTACTAGTCGATCTGCGTGAAATAAATTTTTAAGTTCACAAGGTACTTTTTCAATACCATTCAATATGTTAAATTATCTTTTTAGTAATAGTTAGTCCAAAAAAAAAAGGCTGCTCATTGTTTTGGCACAAAACGACGCCGTTTTGTGCAGATAGTCCTTTTCAAGGACCAAAGTTGCATCTGTAATTAACACCAGCCTATTGATTAAACCCTTAGCCACGAGATGGGCTTTGTACTGATTGACTTCTCTAGAGGGAGTGTATTTGATGCAAAAAATCCACTTACAACCCATAAGGTTGAGAGGGAGTCGAGGGAACAAGACTCCATGTTTTAGTGTCAAGGAGGGCTGGAATTCCTCAGCCATGGCCTTGCACCATTTAAAGCCTGTTTGAATAACTTTAAAACCTAGGTTTTTGTAAAAGTTTGTAAAACACTCCAAAGTTGTCCAGAAACTATTTTACATTAAAACCTAGGTTTTGACAAAAGTTTACCAAATACTCTAAAATTGTTTAGAAGTTATTCTATATCAAAACCTAGGTTTTGGGGGAAAAACTATTTTTCAGATTTTTCTCTCTCCTCTACCATTATCGAGTATTTTTCGATCTGCAGTTAATATCCTTAAGTATTTTTTTTGGTACCCTTCAATACCCTGAAATATTTTTTTAAGATTAGTCACTACCCTGAAATATTTTTTCAGTATCCCAAATTTTTTAAAGATCATGAAGTATTTTTTTTTTTAAGATCCTTAAGTATCTTTTTAATACCCGTTAATACGATTTTTTTTTTAAAAGATTAGTTAGTACCACGAAATATTTTTTCAAGATATTAAATTAAGACCATGAGAAGTCAAAATCATGAAGTATTTTTTAGTGTTCTTAAGTATCTTTTTAATACCCGTTTGTACCCTAAAATATTTTTTCAAAATTAGTCATTAACCTAAAATATTTATTAGTATCCTAAAATAAATTTTTAAGATCATGAAATATTTTTTCAATACCATAAGCTACCCTCAAGTATTTTAATTCTATACACAAATTTGTGCAATTTTTGGTATTTATTATGAAATATAATGTTTATAATATTTAGAATATAACATTATCCTTTATATGCAGTTATACCAAAAGCTAATGTCCTTTTAGGTAAATTTGACCCTAAAAAAGCTGTTATGATAATAATATTCAAACGCTATCATTTTTATCCAAAAATTATTCTCCAAAAGCTATTTTTACCTCGTAAATCTCAAAAGTTATTCTTTAAAAATCATTTTTATCTTATAAATCCCAAAAGTTATTCTCTAAAAACTAAATCGAGAGCTTTTGAGGCGGATGAAGGCACACAGTCCAACGTGGTGGTCATCATCAACTCCTTTGGTGGGGTATAACGAGCAATGCCATTAGTGAAGAGGCCTGATTTGGATATGTGAGCACGAGATCGAGTCACCATGGGATAGATAGGATCAGTACAAATAGTGGAAGAGGGTGGTGCAGTAGATTCAAATATTGGGGTGGAGGAGGGAGTGGGGAGTGGCGATGGTCCACCTGTCGCTAGCGGCGGGACGAGAAAAGAATTTTAGCCTGGGCCAAAAAATAAACATATTGAACGACTCCCTTTAGTTCTTATTATAAAGCACGAACTAACAAGTATCTTGATCCTTTTTATAAGGCACTTGCTTGTTTCTAAATAGCATTAAATATTTTTATGTATACCCGTAATTAAAAAGGTAGGGAGTGAGAATAATAATTAATTAAAATTAATTATTACTCTTTTTCTCGAGAAAAAAAGAGTAATAATTAATATGATATTAGAGTTTAGTATAATTAATAGGGATAATATTGAAAATTACTTAAATTTTAGGACAAATTTAATGACTTTAACTATTTTTATTGACTTGTGAGAATTGTTAGTCGGTTCCTTAAATAAGGACTAGATGGAGTATTTATTAAATAGTATCAAATAACATTGAAAATACAAATAAATAATAACGATAATTATAAATCAAAACAATATGTAAGATGATACTAACTTTTTCGGTATCTCAAATAAAAATTTTATTTTCTTCTCACAGCCCAATTAGTAATGAAACAAATATTATCTTTACAGAGAAGATAAAAAATTAGCTGGGGCAAAATTTGTGGCCAAATAAAATATCATATAATAAATACATATATATTCTCACAAATTTTATAAGATTAGCCAGGGCTAGCTAGAGCCAAGGCCCTAGCTGGCCATCAAAGCCTTCCGCCACTGACTGTCGGTCTCATCCACTTTCGTCCTCTGCTCAAAAACTACGTCGTTTTTTATGCAAACAATGAAACTCTGGGTTTTAAAAAAAATATTTGAGGATGCTGATGGGTACTAAAAAAAATACTTCAGGATATTGACCAGTACTAAAAAATACTTTATGATCTTGAAAACCTATTTGAGGATCTTGAAAAAATAATTCAGGTACTAGATGATACTAAAAATATACTTGAGGATCTTGACTAGTACAAAGAATACTTTAGAATCTTAAAAGAATTATTTTATGATCTTTAAAAAAACATTTAGAGTATTGATTGGTACTAAAATGATACTTTAAGATATTGACGATACTAAAAAAAGACTTCATGATTTTGAAAAAATAATTTAAGATATTGATTGCTACTAAAAATATTTTTGGGATCTTGACGGTATCGAAAAAATACTTCATAATCTTGAAAAATTATTTTAAGGCCTTTAAAAATTAATGATTGATGCACGAAATATATTTTCCAGATCTTAATATAATTTTTCAAGATCATAGAGTATTTTTTACATTTACCATCAATATCCTTAAATATATTTTTAGTAATAATCAGTACCTTGAATTATTTTTTCAAGATTATGAAGTATTTTTTTCAATATCGGTGAGTATCCTGAAGTATCTTTTTAATACGGCCAGTACGCTCAAATATTTTAAAAAAAAGGCAGAGTTTCACTATTTGCATAAAAAACAACACAATTTTTGGGTAGAGGACGGGAGCGGCAGTCAACCATAGCTACTCCTGGAGGGAGTAAGGGATGAAAATGATAAGGTAGGAGGGTTAGGGGTAGGAGAGGTAGGTTGGGCTTAGGTTGATGGACTTGAAGTATTTTGTAAGGATGGAGAGGAGGAATGAGTAAGTGGGCTTGGGCTTGGTTGTAGGTTTTGAGTGTGAGTGAAGGGTAAAATATGGTTAGGGGAGATGAAGATGGATCGGTTTGAGATGATTAAGTGGGCTCAGGGAAGAGAAAAAGGGCCTCATCAAAGACAACATCTCCGAAAAAATTTAGGGAAAATCCTTTTCAAGGCCCACATTACCAAAAAAATACCTAAAAAGGCCCTAAGATTCTGAAAATTCCCAAAAGGCCCCAAGATGCTGAAAATTCCAGAAAAGGCCCTTCAGAATTATGGAGTTGTTAATGGGGCTGATATAGTTGTTAGTGGGGGGCTGATATAGTTGTTAAATTGGCTGATTTAGTTGTTAACTTTTTTTTAACAACTAAATCAGCTCATTTAACAACTATACCAGCCCCCCACTAACAACTATATCAGCCCCATTAACGACTCACGTTGGGCCTTTTTGGGTATTTTCAGAATCTTGGGGCCTTTTTGGGAATTTTCAGAAACTTAGGGCCTTTTTAGGTATTTTCATAATGTCGGGGCCTTTTTCGGTATTTTTTTGGTAATGTAGGCCTTAAAAAGGATTTTCCCAAAAATTTATGTGGCCTGTATGAATATTTAAACACAAATAACCAAGATGATTAGTGCTATATCCTATAAAAACACATTATATGTATATATATATATATATATATAATAAAAACACAAAATGACAACTGAGGTTCAAGCTTATTTTTTTGGGGGGGGGGGGGGGACGCAAATTGGGTCAACGTGCGCAGCCGAAAAACTTTCAAAAATTTGTATTTGGGCTCAGTTTGAAAAAGGGTTTCAAATGGACTCAATATGGGATTCGGTTTAGAAGATATGCTGGTCTGGAAAAAGCATAGGCCCAGTAAATGCGTGGTACATTCACACGAGACCAAATAGAACGATGACGACGCTCTACAGTACCACTGTTGAAGGGAAGTATGAACGCCAAGGCAAGCTGAGATGGGTTGTGGAGGTGGACGAAGACCCTGGATGGGATATAGTTTATTGTGGCTGCGACCTTGAAGGAGGATGGCTTTGGTGTTGGCGTCCTTCACAAAAAAAAAAAAAAAAAAAAAAAATAAATAAAAAAATAAAAAAAAGAATTGGCGTGAAACTACATTATTATCAAGACAAAATTGATATACAGATAATAAATTTTTGGAGATGTGAGGGACATGAAGAAGTTGAAAGAGAAGATATTTGCCATTAGGGTGGATAGGTGACCCGGATCCAGTGTGTTGTATATTAAGAGGTGCACCGTCTCCCACATAAACGGACTCATGACCTTGATAGGAATCAGACTGGAGATTAAGATTAGTGTGATACCCTAAAATTCTCACTTATTATAAGTGTCATATTTTGACAAATACCTATTTAAAATAGGTGAATATGTGGTCTCAAATTTTGTAGTGTATTTAATTTATTTTCTAGGGCAATTTCTCTTAGAATTAGATAAACCAAAAGCCAAATTTTCTAATATTCATTTAGGGATCATAAAATACCCTAATAACTCATATAAATATTGTATTCTAGCAAATAATTACTAAAATATTAAAGGCAATTAAGGGAGAAGTTTTAATCTAAACAAACAAAATGGAATCCAATGGTTGTAATTAATCCAATAATTAACCTTAATCCTTGTGAAATGGAATTGACCAATGATAAATCAAGGAAATAGTCTTAATCCTCATGAAATTAATTAGACCGATGGGAGATTAGCAAATAAAAGGCCAAGATTAAAGCTAATAAAGCTAGATCTAATGGTTCCAAATAATTTCCTAATTAATCTTAATCCATGTGAAATGTAAGGAACCAATTAGGAAGCCTTAAAGACTTAAAGAAGCACAATTTCTTCCAAGTATAGAAGAGGCCACGGTTTTCCTAGAATAAAAAAGATGAGGAGTAATTGTTTAGGTTATAAAAAGAGGTACATGGGAGTATTAATGAGGGAACAAGAATGGAAGAGGATAATGTACTATGGGATAAGAGGCATTTATGAATTTTGGAAGAGGATAAATAGGAAAGAGAAAAGTGTTGTGTGTGTGTATGTAGTATGAAAAGTGAGTGTTGTGAGTGTGTGTGTGTCTAGTGAAGGAGAGAGAAAAGTGAGTGTTGTGAGTGTGTGTGTGTCTAGTGGAGGAAAGAGAAGAGTGTGGAGTAAATTGAGTTGTGAGTTAAAAACTACTAGGATGAATGAGAATCTATACAAAATAAATTATATCCTGAGATACGTTAATCATAGATCAAATATAAGGACTTATCTTGAACCCACATAATTTAATCTCGAGATTAAGTCTAATTAAAGTTATTTTGGCAAACTTTGATGAAGAAAATTAGAGATGATTAAGGACAATTAGAGAAATCTAATTGGACCATAAATCTTGATATCCAACTGCTAATCAAGATACATACTTAGAATTCAAAGTGTTGCTGATTGATCAAGCAACCAAAAATAGATTTCATTAAAGAAAACTTAAGCATCTAAGGTAATTAGTACTTGGATCATTTAGTTAATGAAACTAAAGAGAGAGGGGATGGTTGGAGTGCTAGGAATGGTTAGGATTCAAGTTTACAAAAACCCTAAATCCAATGGTTGAAAGTTGATAAGAGTAAAGTTGCAAAGAATTACACAATTACCATACATTTTTCCTATAAATAGCAAGCCATATGCTTCATATTTTCTCACCAATTCACAAGCATAGGAACTGAAACATAGAGGGAAAGTGAGAGTGAGAGTCTTGGAGAAGAAGGAGCAAAGTTCTTGGTAAGTTCTCTAGCTCTAGCTTTAAGTTCTTTAAGTTTTAGTTCTTTAATTCATAGTTAGAAGTAGCTTTGATTTAAAATATGCTAGAGTAATTTTAATATCATGTTTTTATAGTCAAAAGTATTGATATTTCGAAAATTAGATGAGACACATGGTATAGCAAAATTTCTGGAAAACTATGAGCAAAGTAGCGAAGCTCACGAAAATTCATCGGGTAGAAATCTCTGAAATCAGTGATAAAAATACCCATATTTTATGTTGAAAATGAAGTTACCAAATTCTGGGAAAATTCATGGTTAAATTAGACATATAGGGATTTTCAAATATACCAAGAACATGTTAAAATGAGCTCTGTACAGTGAGATAAAAATTCTCAAAGTTGGGCTACGAATTTCTGGAAAAATTCTGGGCAGAGGCTCAAAACTTTAAAACTGGGAATTACTCATGTAATCTGGGAAAAAGTGAGTATTTTTAATTAAAAATAGACATCCTAAGGATTCCAAAAAAATTTACGGATCCTCGTTTCAATTTTTCTAGAATTAATTATGATTTTTCAAAGTTAGACAAAAAATCTGCCCAAAAATACTGCATCAGCGTTTTTCTGAAAAATAAAGGAAATAAGTTGAAAAATAATTCCACCAAGAGAAAGTGGCCATTTGTGACTAAAGATACCTAGTAGGTATTATTTGTGAATTAATAAATGTGAAATTATCATTATAGAATATACGTGATCATACCCCGACCAACGTACGTACCGTAATCACCGACGAAGGTACGGACGCGTACTGTAACACTAACTCTGATGCTTTTTGTATGCTTATATGTGATAGATACTTTCATAAAGACATGGACGGGACCCTGTCTCGGGTCATGCACCGTGACTAAGTTATGGGGCTTAGATCACTACTTATACATTCAGCTTTATACACGGGTTATGGTTTTGATAATACCGTTGAGTTTTCCTAGCACTGAGAACAAGATAGGCCATCGTGGCACTAGTGAATAGTGAAAACTATAATAACATACATATGCAGTGGCTGTGTTTTATTATTATCTTTCATATGTGACTATTGCTGCAATGTCATGAATATCTGTCATACATAACTGTACATAAGCATGAGGTTAACCGTTACCTGAGGTTCAATGGGTATTGAACCTCAGCTCTTATTATAGCTTTAGGATCCGGTGTGAATAGGATCGAAGACAAGGGTAAGTAGCAGGCATGAGGATTGGCCGGAGAAAGTTCTTTTGATATGTACTTAACGTTGTAGTCATTCGAAATTTATGTACCGTTGTGGAAGCAAACATATACATTACAGTGGATGTTTATCAGTTACTCTTCAATTTAAATACTTCCAATGCTCTACTCTGATCAAACTAATTTGAAAACGCTTTCAAAAATTGGATGTTACAATTAGCAAAAGATCAGCAGTCATATGTTTTATGGCACCCGTATCAGGGTGCCAAATCCTGTCATCTTCAGAGGGAAAAGTAGAGTAATTAGTAGAAAAAAGCTTGTCGTCCCTATAAGGTGGGGTCATGGCGGTGAAGACACTGTACGATTGTGTGTCCTGATTCTCAACATAAAGCACAAATGTTGCTTTTGTCACTAGTAGGATGAATGTTGGCAACCACTATTAAAGGATTGTCCTTCTACGCTAAAAGAACCACGACTATAGTTGATTCTCGCCATAATATCCTCGTTTCCAAACCGTCCACCACGTCTTCGTTTGAGATAGAGTGGCAACCCCCCGTCCTCGTTAGGTGTTGGCGAAGGCCATCGGAAGTGGTAACAAGATTTGTAGTGATTAGAGTAATGGGAGTGCCATGGGTTTGTTTTAGGTGGGCTTCATGGATTAGAAGATAGTTGAGAGATTCTTCAGGAGTGAGGGTTTCTTTGTTCCTTGTTTCATTTTTCACAATTCATTCCAATGAAGACATTAATGTCTACCATTTCCCTGGCTCTTGTTTCTTTCCTTTCTGATCTTCTTATTATCTCCGCCTAGCATCCAGACACTGTTTGTTTATTTATTCCTTAGGCAAGGGAACCCAATAATAATAAGAAGATTTTTCCTAAGATGCCCACTCCTTTCCTCGGCGTTGTGCCTCGCAACAATCTTGCTAACTAATAAATTCCTATTATATCATCTATTTTCATAACTTATTATGATAATTGGGCTTAAAGTAGTGCCTTTATTAAGATAATTTGAGATTAAGAGTGGTTGCATAAAATTAATGCTTAAGTGGGCATAAGTGTCACATTTTATGCTTAAGTGGGCATAAGTGATTGACTTTTGGGACAAATGATATTGCAAGTTATTTGGGAGAAATTAGAGTTACAAAGCTGAAAGAAGATAATTGCAGTCAAGAACCTAAATAAATGACACTTAGAAACCTAAATTGAAGAACATTCTGAAAAGGACCGCGATGAGATGAAACACAAACGTTTCATGTTGCTGAACTTGGATTCTGTCCTCTGAGCAAAAAAAAAAAACTTGGATTCTGTCCCGATCCTAATGCAATGAATGGCCGGGTAATGATGGACCCATAGGTTGTGACATCCCAAAATTTGGAAATTGGGAATTAAATAGGATTTGGGATTAATTATAGAAAATTTACCCTTGATAAAGTTTAGAATTTATTTTAAAATTAAAAGGCATATTTTCCGAGAATTAAGAACAATATTTTAAAGCCTAATGAAATTATTAGAAAAAAAAAAATTCCAAGGATTCACTGCAATGGATTTATTATGGTCTAATATAAATTAGAAAAGAAAGATGTAGGAATTAGTAGCATTTTATGTTGGGTCATTCAAGCAAATTCACTAACATACATAACTCTCCATTCAATTTTTTTTTTTTTTTTGAGAAAGGATGATATATTAACACTTAAACAAGAGTTACACAGGGGAAATTAATCCCAGCCTATCATGAGACAATAATGGTCCTGCAGAAGGACATACATCAAAGAAGCAAGATGATACAATACCCATTTTTGCCAAATGGTCTGCCACTCCATTAGAAGACCGCGGAGTAAAACGCCAACGAACAACCCAATTTTTCTTCAAAAACTCATTAATTTTCCAAAAAACTAGATCAGCAAAGGATCCTAATTTATCCTGCATCAGCAAATCCACAATCTCCTTGGCGTCCGACTCCACAATTACTCTTCTACAGCCCAAGTTCCATGCTAACTCGAGGCCTTTAAACACAGCCCACGCCTCAGCTTGGAAGGTAGAACACTGACCCAAAGAGTGCGAGAATCCCGCTATCCAATTCCCCTCATGATTCCTCAATACACCTCCACATCCAGCAGTATTAGAGGTCTGCGCCACTGCACCATCGACATTCAATTTCACCCAATGTAACTCTGGAGGTAACCAGCTAGAACTAGCGGTGGAGACCCCATCAGCCCCCATCAACAGCCCTGAAATCTTGGAACTGACAGTATCTACTCCAACAGTAATAAATGTCAGTTGCAGGATTAACAGGCTTAGTAAAATCCTCCTCAAAACAACTTTTATTCCTCCAGGACCACAACTTCCATATGGCTACACCCCAAATTTGAGTCCATTTCCCTTCAGTATTGTTCCCCATGTTTTTCTTAAAATTCAAATAAAACCAGTGACGTAAGGAACCAGAGAAAAATTGGGAAGTATAGGATGGGTTAATCATCACACTCCACATACTCCGGGCATGCGCATACACACAATCTCTTAAAACATGAATAACAGATTCAACCTCAACATTACAATAGGTACATACCGAAGAAGCGCCACTCCATGTGCTCCTCCAGAAATTAGTAGGGAGCCTATCATGAATTGCTTTCCACGAACACCCGAATGCGCTCCACACCCTGCCACGACCAGATAGCTTTAAAAAGAGGATCAGAGTTCTTTGAATTAATACCTTCAATGGCATCATACGCACTTCTCAAGGAAAAAATCCCACTATTGGTTCGTTTCCATACCATAATATCCTCACCAGCCGCCTGAATAGGAGCCATAGTTGCAACAAGTTTCTTAACAACAATAGAATGTAGTATCGTGGCAATCTTAGGAAAGTCCCAGCAACCATCTTTCACCCAATCTGAAACAGAACTCCTAAGATCAGCATCATTAAGCGGAGACCGAGCCAAGTCTTTTAGGGGTTTATCTTTGAAGAGCCAGCAATCAGAGAAAAAAATTCACATTCCTACCATTCCGGACATTCCAACAGATACCGTCTTCTATGAACTCCTTCTGACCCACAATGAATTTCCAGAGATTGGAATCATAATTACGACAGTTCAATAGATTAGTATCATCCTGCTTCATATATTTATGGAACAAAACATCAGCCCAAAGCCCCTTCCTTCCTGACATGAGTTTCCAGCCAAGCTTCACACCACAGGCTCTATTCATCGAGGTAATACGTCGAAAACCCAACCCTCCATGTGATTTAGGCAAAATCACACAATTCCAGCCAATAGGATGATATCCATGACCAGTATCACTATGGCCCCAAATGAAATTCCGTTGGAGCCGTTCAATCTCATGGCATATCGAACTAGGCAACCTCATTACCTGCATAGGATAGAGTGGAATCGCACTAAGCACAGAACTAGCTAATGTAATCCTCCCTGCCATCGACAAGGATTTTTCCTTCCACGCAGCAAGTTTACTTTTAACTCTATCAATAATATAGCTAAAGGTCTCCGTAGGCTTCTTCTTTCTGGACAGAGGAACCCCTAAATACCTGCCAATTGCAGCTGATATATGCATACCCATGATATCAGCTATAACCCTTCTACTACCAGATGGCACCTTGGGGGAAAAGAAGATCGATGACTTCTCCCTACTCACTTTACCTCCTGACATAGTGCGAAATCTGTCCAAACAACGAGACATGCACTTAGCTTGCTCCACCGTTGCCTCCCCAAACAAGAGAAGGTCGTCCGCAAACATAAGGTGTGACATCTTTGGCCCCGAACGCGCCGAGTAATAGGGATCCATGTACCAATGCTAACCTCATCACATATCATGTGAGAAAGTTTGTCCATGCATAAGACAAACAGAAGAGGCGATATAGGGTCGCCTTGTCTAAGTCCCCTCCGTGCCGAGAAAAAGCGCGTCAACGAGCCATTCCACAACACATTGTAGGACACTGTAGTCACACATGCCATAACCAACTTAATAAACTTAGCATCAAAACCTACCTCCTCCAGTACATGGCGAACAAAATCCCAACGAATACGGTCATAGGCCTTTTCCAAGTCAATTTTCAGAGCCATTGGACCCTTCCTTCCCCTGGCTCTGTGCATAGTATGCAAAATTTCCTGTCCTACAATAATGTTGTCTTGTATCGCCCTTCCTTTAATAAAACTAGACTGAAACGGAGAAATCATAGAATCCATAACAAGCCTAAGTCTTGTAGTAATAATTTTTTAGACGACCTTGTAGTGGACAGAGCATAGCAAAATAGGCCTAAACTAATTAACCGTAGCAGGCTTATCACACTTAGGAATCAATGCAATCAGTGTCTTATTATGGACAGTGAGATCCTCCTCACCTAAGAAAACCTTCTTAACAAAAGTACACAACGCTGGGCCAACAACACTCCACTTAGACTGAAAAAATAAAGGCGGAAACCCATCGAATCCAGGGGCTTTATAAGGGCCAATAGCAAACAGGGCACTTTTAACCTCTTCATCAGATGGTAAAGCTGCCAACTGATTCACAGTAGAGTGATCCAGGTGGAAAACATGAAACAGTAGAATGCCATACCTCTGTTTCCTGCTCTAGAAGAAACCGGCCCCTGAAGTGGTCAATCACCATTTCCTCCAGCTATCATCCTCAACCCAATTACCATTAGCATCTTTAAGCATCAAAATCCGATTCCGTCTCTTGCGCATAGTGGCTTTAAGGTGATAGAATTTTGTATTCCTATCACCCCTGGTAATCCACTCAGTACGCGCTCTCTGAAACCACTTAATCTCCTCCGTCATGAGAACCTGCTCCAACTCTTCCTGCAGCTGGTGTTCCAAATGGCAGAGGAAGCTCGAACGCGGGTAATTATAAGAAATTTGAATGCCATGAAGTCTGGCGAGCAGATTTCTTTTAATTTTATCAGTCTGCCCAAAGCATTCTTTACTCCAAACACTGAGAGCATCCTGAAACAGCCTAAGCTCCTCCACAATGCTCCCATTATCCTTCCAAGAATCCGTAAGCACCTCATCAAAAGCCTCGTGTGTAAGCCAAGCAGCCTCAAAACGAAAGGGACGCGGCCGCGTATGCACTATCCCCACTTGAAAGGTCAGAAGTAGCGGATTGTGGTCTGAGAACCGCGTACAGGGAAGAACCTTAACAACACACTGATCCATAGTCCTCAAAAAACACTCGTTGCCCAGAGCCCTATCATCCGCTCAAACTACCAACTGTATCCTGGTACCATAGGGCCCTTCCACGTATACTTTGGTCCAATCGATCCCAAATCCGAGAACCACCTAATTCGGCTTGGAAGGCATGGGGCACCGTCACTTCGCTCCTATGCAAGAAGCACATCATTAAAATCACCACACACAACCCACAGCTGTGTGATCCCCGCAGATAGGCGTTTCAATTCAGCCCAAAGACTCTGACGGAGGTTCGAATGAGGAACGGCGTATACCACTATAATCAAAAACGGATCCAACCCATGTAATTCACAACCGAATTGGATATACTGCCGGTTCGATTCTATAATACTCAATTTCACACGATCACTCCTCCAAATAAGAGCAATCCCCCTGAACGACCCACACTAGGAATAGTGTGAAGGGAGTCGGAGCCGTTCACCAGCAAGCAGCGAAAAGGAGAATCAGAAGAAGCTTTCGTTTCAGCTAAGGCAATTAAGGAAGGCCTAGGCCCAGCGCATACCGTCCTTAAATTACTACGGAACCTGCTGTTGCAGGCCCCTCTTATATTCCAGAACAACAAATTATCCATAGAATTATTTACAAATAAGGCCCAAACAAGACCCTGCTACAGCCCCTAGAAGGTTGGGTCTCACCGACCACCACACCCTCCACGTTATTATCCAAAGTTCGATCCACCTCACCTCTATCCACTGCTTGATCTTCCTCTATTGGATTGAAGGAACTAGCCACCCGACCCTCCATACTAAGGCCCAAATCGGAATTATAATTCTCACCTGGATCCAAAATAATGACACTCAAACTGGGATCCAACGCCCCACTATTGTTCCCATTAATCAAAACCTGAGAACCCTCCCCCATCACGACTCCGTCAGAATCCCCCAAAGCTTCCTCACTCAACTCAGACGCGCTCACCACCTTCGATGTACTCTCTGTGTTCTCCCCCATAGCTATCATCGAAACTTCTCCTGTACGAAACTCTCTGCCCCTTTTGTCCCCACGTTTTACTAACTCAGATTCTACTATCATCTTACTCGCATTCTCCTTATCTGGGGTATATCGGGAATTAGACACAACCGCCAAAGACGCCTTTTTAGACTTCTTCTGTGTTCTGACAGGGATAGAGGGCTGCGATGGGATTTGTTGCACCTCCTCACCCTGCACTGCTGCATCTCGTACTGGGTCCACATCAGCCACAACATGTGTCTCATCCATAACGTCCGAAAGAGCGCCAAACCGTGAACCTTGAACAACCCTATCCGGCGATCCCTGTTTAGCCTCCTTCGTCTTCCTTGGCCGGCGAGGCTTCTGTACAGTCCGCCAAACCTCACCATGGGCTTCCACCTCAATCCTACTACCCTCAACCTCAGCCTCCGCCTGGGCCGCCGATGTGTCCTCCCCCTTATTCTCAGTAGTTTTCTTGCGATGCGGACACAACTCCCCTGTATGGCCATATATTCCACAAGACGAACAGAGAAGATGTAGACCTCCATATTCCAGATAATAGTCCTGGCCATCAAGATGGAAACCTGACATAAGCTGTTTGCTAGGTCAATGAGAACACAGACGCGCGCGTAATGACCCCTTAGCTGAGAGGAGGTGTTGATATCAACTTTGATTGTTTCCCCAATACGATCGCCTATAAGGGTCAATGCCTCCCGATCATAATATTCCAGAACCACTCTAGGTATCCTCACCCAAACCACTACCTTATCAATCTTAGCCCTCGCTGGATGGAAGTTTGGCTCCTATGGCCTGACGATTAGATAGTGATAAGCATGAAGATAATCATCCTTGTTAGACATCTTCACTACAAAGAAGCCAAAACCAATATCAATAAGGGACACAACACCTCGTTTAGCCCACATCATCTGGAGGCGAGACAAGAGTGCCTTGTATCCTATACTCTTGTCCATGAGCTTAACAATAACAGCATTGCGCCATGCTCTATACAGACGCCTCTTAACCTTCATGGAGAATTTAAAGGTTGGGAAGTTACGGGCCAGGTCCTCCACGATTTCATACAATGGTTCACCATCCTTCTTTGCTCCCTCATCGTCGGACATCTGATCATCAGATGCATTACAAGTATCCATTTCAATCTCATCCTCAGAACTATCCCCATCTCTGTTCTTACCTATTAACGTTTTAGCAAAGGTTAATGCCCCTGCCGTCACTTTGGAACCACCAACTCCCAGCTTTGGCCATGGTTCACGTAACACGCTAGAACTAGCTCCTTTATTTCCATTCTTTATCTTCTTAGCACTTCTTAAGATCAAATCATCTTCCTCGCGTGAAAGAGGAGTTAGCAAGCACTTTTCCTTCCCAGACGCCATTTTCTTCTCCATTCATTAATTTATTTGGCTCCATGTACATAACACACTCATTCATTGATCATCAGCCCAAAAGCTAACCCACATCATTTTCCCATTTCAATTCTTCCTCCAGTACATACACGCACATACAATACACACCATATGCATCCAAACAATAAAGCAAAAGCCCATTCCTCCTTAGATAGCCCAATATACACAACACACCCCCTTTACATAAACCTACTCCTTCGGACCCATGTAATACTCACACGCCATCTGCTGATTGTAAATGCATGATAGCTAAATTCTGCATTTTGCCATCTTCTGCCACCTCACTCCATAACACACACACACTCATATAACCCTCTCTTCCTTCATGCATACAGCCACGTAGCTCCTCCCATTCCCCTTTATACGACAACACACACACACACAATTAACACACCCTAAATCCAGCCACGTACCTTTCCCTTCTTCCTAGCCATGACACGTTAACACACACACACACACACACACAAATAACACACTCACTCTTCTTTCCACATTTCAATTCAGCAGCCCCTTGTCTCTTTACACCAAAGTTTTTCTCTCCTTTCCTCTACACCAACCGTCCACCTCCCTCTACTCCAAAACTTCAACAATCTTCATCCTTTCTTCTCAATCTCCACCGTAACCTCCTCCTTCTTCCACTGTGACCCCAATCCTCTCCTCAATTCCACAGTGATCTTCATCATCATCATTCTACTCATCTCAAAGGTCAAAGGGAGCAAGGAAGAACAAGGTGAGTTGTAATTTCACCTTTCATCTTCTTGCATGTGATTATTAAGGATTCAAAAGTTCCATGAGTCTAGGCTGAAGGGTAGACAAAGAATAAAGTGGTGAAAGAGAGACTTCTTGCATGTCTATTCTCAAATGAATTCTGAACTTCTTTGACTCAGAAAGTGAGTTTTCGAACTATGCCTGTCTGTTATAAGGGTATGGAGTCTGATTTATGAAAGATATGCACTAAGAAATAAGCTTGAATGTCATGATTTACAACTCTGCACAGTAGTTCAAAAACAGGGTCTCGTATGCCTGACGTTTTCGTAAGTTGGAGGTTGATTTTTGATCTAAAATTTTTAAAGGAGAAATTAAATTTCTTAAGGTTTAAAATAAGCTTTCGTTCACCTAAAACGGAGGTCTACAACTCCAGTTATGATTTTTCAAAGTTGGGCTAAAAAAACTGGAAATTTCTGGTATGCTTCAGGAACAGCAAAATGGCGTTGGATTTCGTACTGACTAAAAAATATCATTAAAATTTGAAATTTTCCAGTTACATAGTAGACACATAGAGGTTTAATTTGATAGGTAATTCGTCGAATTCCGATAAGTATTGAATGAGTTATGGTTTCTCAAAGATTGGTCAGAAAATCTGAAAAAAATTGCTAGACATTGTTTAAATTTTGAATTTTGGGAATTTTCTCAGCCATAAATCAACTTGGTGACTTTAATTTATGAAAATAGACTTATCAATGTTTAAGTGAAAATTGGAATCACTCCATTTGGAGTTATATCGTTCAGATTATGAATTTTCCAAATTCTCAGAGAAGTTAAGAATTGAATTGTTGATAAGTCTTAATATAGTCACACAAGTTGTTAATTATGTATAACCTTCAAGGTAAAGGTTTCCTTGGATATATTGAAGGGTTAAATGACTGAGATGATATTTATTTCAAACTGAATTGTATGTAATTAAATAATCCTCAATCAGTATACACCCCCAGTCTTAAAGACACTAAAGAACATGTATTTTGGGGTGGGTCTAGAAGAGAAATAATCTTAGTTATATTATTAAGATTAAATTGTATAGTGACATATCTTTGTAAAAATGTAATTTATAGGAACTCTAAAGCCCGCTTGCACCGCAAATTACTTGGGCGTAGTTAAGGTGACTAACACGGTGGTAACTCTAACTTTCTATTTTTGTGTGTATGTTTGTATATGGTTAAATGTCCTGATGTGTGGAAAGTGTCTTTATAAACTTGTTTGTTTGCATACAATATGTTTAAATGTTGGTCATTCACATTTGTGCGAAGAAATTTGGATCCGAGTGTGTTTTGTACATGTTTTCCGAGCACTATGTTTTTTAACTATGTTTCAGTGTTGTCTGTATGCTGAGTTAAATTCCTGACTGTGGTAATTAAACTAGGGTTAAAGGCCTAATTTGTTATGGAAGTTTTGCTAAGGGAGGGTCCAGCACCCGGAAGTTTTCTTGGTACCAAATTTGCCCCGGAAGTATGAAAAAGGTAGCAAATTCGCCCCGAAAGTATGGAAGAGGTAGCAAATTTGCCCCTCCGTTAATTTTGACTGTTAAGTTTGACTGAGTGTACACGTGGCATGCCACCTTATGAACCCAATAAGAGTTAAGTATCATTTTTGCCCCGGAAGTTTTCACTAAGGAGTAATTTTACCCCGGAAGTTTACAAAACGTATCAATTTTGCCCTTCTTTCCCACATATTAAATCTGACTATTAAATCAGTCAAAGGCCACACATGTCATGCCTTGAAAAGGTCAAACTTGGAGTTAGAGAAGGAGATCCTTGAGATGTTGAGCTCAAGGAGGCTAGAATTTGTGAAGCCGAACTGCTCACAGGAAGCATCACTTATGATCTAAGTAAATGATTAGTCTATACAAACGTAAATAGTATCACTATTGATTTGTTTTACTGAACCAATTGTTGGAACAATTCATTTCTCGTTTTGTGTTTCATTTGCTTAGATCATAAGTGATGCTTCCTCTAGGTTTTGCGACAGACCTTTCAGTCCCTGTGAGCAGTTCGGCTTCACAAATTCTGGCCGCCTTGAGCTCAACATCTCAAGGATCTCTTTCTCTAACTCCAAGTTCGACCTTTTCAAGGCATGACATGTGTGATCTTTGACTGATTTAATAGTCAAATTTAATATTAGGAGAAAAAAGGGCAAAATTGCTACTTTTGTAAACTTCCGGGGCAAAATTGCTCGTTAGTGAAAACTTCCAGGGCAAAATTGCTCTCAATGAAAACTTCCGGGGCAAAAATGATACTCGGGTTGATGAGGTGGCATGCCACGTGTACACTCAGTCAAACTTAAGGTTAAAATTAACGAAGGGGCAAATTTGCTACCTTTTCATACTTCCAGGGAAAATTTGATACCAAGAAAACTTCCAGATGCTGGGCACTCCCTTAGCAAAACTTCAATGGCAAATGAGGCCTTTAACCCATTAAACTATGCATATGCTCATACACCAATTATAGAAGTTAACATGTTACCCTGAGATTCATTCGTGAATCTCAAACTTGATTAAAGGTATAGGTAGTGGATCAGGATGGAAGGGGAAAGCGGTGCTGTAAGGTTGGACTCGGGAGGAGTTCTTTTTTGTTTTGTATATATGGTTGGATAATGTGTAAGGTTTAATTTTGAAGTTTAGAACTTGATATCTTCGTATTCTGAAGGGATTGAGTTTTAAAGTTGCAACCAAGTTTTTGTTTTGTTTAAAAATCTATCAGTTACTCTTTCGTCCAAACTAGATCCATACGCTCCTCTGTGCATTAACTCTGATAATAATCGGGAGATAAAAGGGAGTGTTACATAGGTAGCTAATGGACCCACACAGAGAGAGAGTGAGAGATGTGTGGTGTGGTGTGGGAATATGTGCAGAGGGTTCATGTGGTTTTAGTCAGATATACAGCAAAGTGTGGGAATGGGGTCTTGTCTCTCGAATAAAAAGCATTAGGAATTGTATTCTCTTTGCTTTTCAGATACAGAGCATTATAATTTATATTTATTAAAAGTTCTTCAAACTGCGGATGGTTCAGTAAAGTTATGCATAATATTAAATTATAAGTGCTTTCATTATAAACTCATCATTCTTCAATAATATAAATTTATCCTTACATGCGAGGCAAGATGAAGTATAAATCCAATCAGAAGTCTCTATTCACAGTATGGAAATTAGACTAATGCCGAAAGAGACTTAATTATTCTTTCGCACCACTTCTTTGGTCCATAATTAATGTACATAAAACCTATATATTTAATATTGGGAGATTAAAGAAGTACTTCTGACCAACTGAAAGCACTAAATCAATAACTAAGCAGAGACAAATTCAGAAATAGTGTAATCTCTGAATTTTGAACAACTATTTTTGGTAGAGTTCAGAAGTTTTCAAGTTTGAGGGGGAAAAATCTGCATCAATATGTGTATTTGGTCAAATCAATTGAAAGTGACCTCCAAGAGGATGTGTATTTAGTGAGGAGATAGGTCTGTAATGGGGACCTCATCATTTCTTGACGCTTGAACATAGTTTCTTCTTCCTTCACTTGATCTTGTAGCCTCTGAACTAGAATCCTTCAAAATTGAACTGGTTCTATTCATTAGAAATGCAGGTTTCAATGGGACTGGGAGAGACAAAGAGTGGCTGCTCAGCATTACTCCAACTGAAGCCATAGTTGGCCTGTCAATCACATTTTCCTGAACACATAGCAATCCAACGTGAATGCATCTCATTATTTCATTTCCTGAACTATCATTGATTAACAAAGGATCTATTATATTTGAGCCATTCCCTTGCCTCCAGTTTTGCCATGCCTGCAAGAATACACATCTTAATTACAAAGTCAATTTTAATTAGTTAACAATTTGCAGTTCCTGAATTTCAAAACACCAAGGACTTACAAAGTCTAGTAGACCGTAGCTATTTTCATTGAAGATGCTATTGTTTTTCTTCCCACTTATAATCTCTAGAATTAGCACACCGAAACTATACACATCCGATTTCATTGAGCATTGCCCATGTAGTACATACTCTGGAGCCATGTATCCGCTGTATGTCAATATGAACAAGTTTAATTAAAGAAAAATATGTGTTTCTACTCATAATATAGTAATCTCAAGTTTCTCTTTTATTTTCATAAGTTGATTGGGGTGAACAATATAATACTCTAGGTTCCAACAATTATATTTGTGTTACTTTGAGTTTGATCCGTACTAAATAACCTTGCCATTCCAAAATCTGATATCTTGGGATTTAACTCTCCATCTAAAAGAACATTACTTGCTTTGAGATCACGATGAATAACTCGAAGTCGAGAATCCTCATGAAGATAAAGAAGGCCACGAGCTACTCCAATTATAATTTGGTGACGCGTTGCCCAATTCAAATGAGCACGACGATCTGAATCTACAACCCCACACATATGATCTTAGAATTCCGTAGAGCAAATATTTTGCAGAAAAGAAACTATTTACAAGTTTGGATCTCCTCTTATTTTTAAATTAATAAATTTTTTATAACTCGTTTTAAAAGAAAAATATAAGCATCTATCAATAACTTACCAAATAATAAGAAGTCAAGACTTTTATTGGGAAGAAATTCATGCACGACTAGTCTTTCTCCTCTATCCAAACAAAAGCCAAGAAGTCGAACTAAATTGCGATGCTGAAGCTTAGCTACCAACATTACTTCATTCTTGAATTCTCTATCTCCCCGCCCAGAATCCTTGGATAACCTTTTAACTGCAACTTCTTCTCCATTATATAGCTCACCCTGTATTTATCAAAGCAGGAAGCTATCTTAATTAGCATCTCCAAAGGATGAACTTAATTTATCTCATACTCACATTGTTAATTACTATACCTTGTAAACTGCTCCAAATCCACCTTGTCCAAGTTTATTTGAATCAGAGAAATTATCCGTTGCGAGTTTGATGGTGTCAAAGTCAAATTGTATTATCTCAGTATGTATAATTTCATCATCGAGTTGATCCGCTTCTGCGAAGGAATCTTCAAAAAAAATTCGTCATTAAAATAACTTCCGTTTGAAATAGTATCATATAAGAATTGCTGGCTGGAGCGTTAGTTTGACTTACTTTGAATTGCTTCTTTAAGTTTCTTCATTATCAAGAAAATGAAGATGGAAATGAGCAATAAGATGACTGCGACAATCGGTATAATTATCACAATGATGTTTCTTGATTTAAAATTATTCCCTGTAAAAGCCAAACATTATCATGCTGATTTAGATATTCCTTGACTAAATACAGTATAACCACTGCACAATGAATTCTGAAACTTTGCAATGTTACACCGAAAATAGTAACCATAATTAGAGTTGACTTCTTTTGTCAATTAACACTTCTCTTTATCGTTCATGGGAAAGCCCAATGGAAAACTCATTCAAATTTTCCATTACCTTGATGTGCCCACTTGGGTTTTCAAATTTTGACTACGCACTATATTAAACTAATATTTCCTGCACAATAAAAATAGGATATGGTTAGATTTTGTGTCGATTTATTTTTTGATCCTAAGTTTGATTCAATGATGGAAAAGTCAATAAAAAATAATTAAATAGGTATATAATATCAACAATTCCAATTAATTATCATAAAATATACACTTATCACTAATCCATGAACACCCAAAGAGTAATGTCCAATTTTTTTTTCTATGAACCCAAAATTCCCCTAATCACTTTAAACCAATGTTTTCAAAGCTGGCATCGGACCGACTTTTGGACCGGAAACCGGCAAAACCGGAAAATCGATCGAGTTAAGGGTAGAACCAAGATCCCGAGTTGACCTAGAGTCAACTCGGTCAACTCGACCTAAACCAGCCGAGTTGACCAGAGCTACAAAGTTCTTGATTTTTTCCCCCAAACCGTCGCCTAAACTGAAGATGAGATGAAAAAGAAAGGAGGAGAGAGAGATCTAATCATGGTGCCGATTGTGTAAACAAATTTAGGAAGGAAGGGTAAGGCTACAATTCATAATTTCATACCTATCTTATTCTTCGTAGCATGTGAACTGATGTCTTTTTTCAAAAAAAAAAAAAGAAAAAAAGTATGGGCCAAGTTACATCAGTCAAAAAGTACAGGAAGGTTTGGAAAAAAGAAGAAGAAGAAAGTAATGAAAGGAAAGAAGCCCGTGAGGGTGTGAACTGATGTTTGTTTGTTTGTTTTTTTTTTAAAAAAATATAATATTGCATATGCTTACAGTTGTACGGGAGTAGTCAATAAAAAATAATTAACAAAATATATTGTTTAAAATATGAATATTTTTTATTATTTAACAAAATATCTTTAATTAAATTATTTTTTTAATTAATACCGGTCGACTCGACTCCAATTTGACCCACCGACCCTTGACCTAGTACTCCCACTTTGGTTCGATCACCGTCCGGTTTTCAGAACCTTGCTTTAAACTTTAGCGTAATCTATCTCAGGGTCTAATAAGAGTGTCAAGATTAAAGCCCTTCTAATAAGTATGCTTCCCATACCCATAGGAGTTAAGTCTAATGAAAGGGACTAGTGATGAATCAATGTTAAAATTCCTGTAGGAAGATATGCCCAAATTTAGTGTCTAACAGTCCCTAAAAAATAATTATCTTTAATAGGAGGATACCTGTGCCTAGCAAAAAAAAAAAAAAAAAAAAAAAAAAAAGGGTTAAGTAGCAATTTTGTCCGGAAGTACACGCACAAGAGCAATGTTGCCCTGGAAGTTTTTTTGGGCTCAATGTTGCCCCGAAATTCTCAATCGTAGCAATGTTGCCTTTGTTAACGGTAAAACTAATAGACGTTTGCCACATAGGATTAGTCGACACGTAGAATACCAAGTAGGACATCCACGTTGGAGTTGCACCACCACTTCATCATCACACCTCGTCATCTTCTTCCTTCCCATCCCTTCCTCCTCGTTAGACCCTGCACCACCACCACCACCAACACACCTCTGCAAGGGCTGATATATTTTCCATGGCGTCTTCCATCAATAACAGTCCATACGGCATCCCTTGTTCCTTTAACGCCTTCCATTTCTATCAGTTGAAAGCACATATTTTTCAAGTTGACAGGATGATAATCTTAGACCCCTTTGGGATCAATGAAAATCGGGCAATGGAAAAGGAAAAATCCAATTTTTCAATTGTTTGGATGGGTAAAGCTTTTATACATATGTTTTACTTCCTCCCTGTCCCCTCCCCTGTTCAATGCACTTCAAACAGAGCTAAGCAGAGGCTTCATATGTGTGACACTCGAGTGAAATCATACATACTCGAGTGTGATATAGTGTAAATGTTAGAGAAAAAATGATGATACTTCTTTGGTAATTAAATGACGCACACAACATATCTTGCTTTTTAAAAATTGATGCAAAACGATGTTTTTTCTTAAATGAAGCAGCTTGACTGACGCCTTTTGTTTTTTGTTTTGTTTTTTAAAAAAATGCTGTTCAAATCAAATGAAGATAATGCACAGAGAAACGATGTTTTTTCATTTCAAATGCCTGACACGAATCTTTACTCGGGTAATGCATGGACTACTCAAGTAAAAATGATGTATAACACACTGATGAAAAGACTAAACGCGATGTTACTCGGGTAGAGAAATAGTTACCCGGGTAATTTTTTTTTATAAAAAATAATAATTGTTTTTTCCCTTAAAATAAGCAATTCAACATGAGTTCACACAACTGAAACTCGAAATTACTCGGGTCGACTATATGTCTACTCGGGTAATTTTTCAAAATAATATAATTAATCTTTTTTATATTTTTTTCAAAATATTTTTTATATATATATGAAACAAAAACTATATGGTGTCGGACGCAGAAATTACTCGAGTAACCACGGATCTACTCGGGTAATTTTGATAATTTTTAAAATCCAACATGACGCACAACGCTACGAGAATATTGACATTACTCGGGTAATGTATTTATTACTTGAGTAATAGTTCCTAAAAAATGTGCTGAGCACCGTCGGAAGTCGATATTACTTGAGTAATAATATTATTACTCGGGTAATTTCGAACGACAGAATTTTATAAGAATGGCTGTTTTATTTTTGTAAAAAAAATTATATAATTATAAATTACAATAAATACCTCTGTTCAAGTGTGTTGTGAGAACACTTGAAATCCTTGGAATTGATCTTTGAGCATTAATTTGAGAATCCAAAATTAACATCTTCTTTCTCAGTTCAGGAGTTACTCGAGTAATACTAATTGTTACTCGGGTAATTTGCGTTGAGACTCTGATACAACGTTTCACTCAAGATATTACTCAGGTAGTATTTATTTTACTCAAGCAAATTTGTAATATTCTTCATAGTTAAAGCTCCACTTCGATATTACTCGCGAGTAATGCTTCCATTACTCAAGTAATATGTTCCTGAAACACTTAGTGGCAAAATTAAATAATTATGTTACTCAGGTAAAATAATATCTTACTCAAGTAACTGAGCGCCACAACGTTTTTTACGATCTTTACTCCGGTAATACTTGACATTACTCGAGTAGTTGCTTCATACTTAGCTCTTCTTCGATATTACTCGCGGGTCAAGAATATGTTGCTCAAGTAATTTGAAGTCTGTTTCAAAGATAAAAGCTTCTCCTCGACGTTACTTGAGTAATATTTATATTACTCAACTAATTTTTCTGAAACACTCAACAGATAAGTTAAATAACGACATTATTGAGGTAATAATTATATTACTTAGGTAATGTGATCAGAAAACAACCATTAGACATATTAACCAGCGATATTACTCGGGTAATTGGTACATTACTCGGGTAATATGATCTGCTTCATAACTCAGACTGTTCTCCCTCATAGTTACTCCAAGTAATATCTATATCACTCAAATAACCTTTCCTCTGTTAATCTCTGTTTTTAGTCAAGTGAACAAAGTATCCTACCAACAATAAATCTAGAAGCTCCAAAGCTTAAGTTAGTAATCATGATGGTGATTCTGGTTCTTCTAGGTTGTCTATTTTTGAAAATTGAGATCCAACTTGGCATTAAGGATTGCATATAGTTTAGCTAAAGTTAAATGGTTCATACATATATGTGATGCTGCATTGTGTAGATAGATTTTTACCCAATTAGTAATGGGTTTGAAACATAAGATGTGGAATCTAGGATGAGTCAAAGGATAACAAGAGTGAAAAGATGAAAGCATATATTCTTGACGTTGTAGTTATCATTCCTGTAATTTTTTTTTCCTTAAAAAATTGTCTCCGGGGAGAATTTGAGGACTTGTTACGATTGAAGAAGTAATAAATTCTAACCAATGAAAAAGATAGCAATGAGAATGAAATAAAATATAGGGATATGAAAATATTGTTTGTGGTATGATATAGAAAGGAGTAAAAATGTCTTCCATATATTAATGTTTGAAAGGTTAGAGTAATACATGAATGAAAATGAGAGGTAAGCAAATAACTACATTCGAGTAGTGCACACTGAAATGTGGTTGATGAGCCATGGTTTGCCGGTGTGTACGATGGTTGAAATCTCCGTGGTTGATGAGCCATGGTTTAAGTTGAGCAACAAGGAAGGAGGAAGAGGTGTGCCAGTGGTGGTGGTGCAGGGTCCAACTAGGAGGAAGAAGGAAAGGGAAGGAAGATGATGACGAGGTGTGGTGATGAGGTGGTGGTGCGGGGTCCACATGTGAACTTCAACGTGGCTGTCCAACTTGGCGTTCTACGTGTCAACTAATCCTATGTGGCAAACGTCTGTTATTCTCACCATTAGCAGAGGGCAACATTGCTACAATTGATAACTTCCAGGGCAATATTGAGCCCAAAAAAACTTCCAGGGCAACGTTGCTCCTCGGCGTGTACTTCCAAGGCAAAATTGCTACTTAACCAAAAAAAAAAAAAGTGTTTTCCATGATTTTTGAACTTTTTTTTTTTTTATTTGAGCATTTTCCATATCAGCCAACAACTTGTTGGAAGAGGCATCCGATTTTAGATATTCCTTTTTTAGAGGGATAATTAGATGATTGTCTTCATTTTAAAATTTACATATACTAAAGTAAAAAAACAAAAATACTAAAATATATATAAAAAAATCACAATAAATTTGAATATCCGATCCCAATCAAGATAGTTTAGATTTAGAGCTCAACGTGGCACATTGCGTGGTCATCTGTTTCCATTTGCGTGAAATGTCTTCTTCTGAATTGAAAACTATCTGAAAAACCATCCAAAAAACTATGTGACATCCCTTGGTTACATCCAATAAAATGCACTACTTAATCACTTTAATAAGTTAATATTTTTAAGTTGGAGTTAAAAAAAAGAAGCAACAGTTAATGCATTTAAAGTGAAGAAGCTTGTATCTCGTAAAATAATAATAATAATAATAATAATAATAATAATAATAAAAGTGTTAAGAAGCTTGTAGGATTTAGCCCCGTGGCTACAGAATATATTTTCTGCTTTAAAAAAGAAGTAACTAGACGTTGGTGAAAAAAAGAAGAAGAAATAACTAGACGAAAATGCTGTTATGCGATATTATGTACATTATACATTATGTATAGCTTAGTTACAAAGATACTCAACCAGTGTCCCATTTAAGGCTTTCGTTAAAAGTTATGCTATTTGGTCACTTGATCGCACATGCCCTGTAGATACAACATTCTCTTTGATCTTGTCACGAATAAAGTGACAGTCGATTTCAATATGCTTCGTACGTTCATGAAACACAGAGTTTGATGCTATATGGATTGCTACTTTGTTGCCACGCCATAGTTTCGTAGGTAATGCCATGGTGATGGCGATTTCCTTCATGAGTTGAAATACCTACACAATTTCTTGCACTGATTGTGACATAGCTCTGTATTATATTCTGCACTTGATTTTGACACAACACCTTGCTCCTTACTTCTCCAAGATATCAAGTTTCCATTAACAAATACATAGTAACTTGTAGTGGATCGTCTTGTGTCCTTAGATCCTGCATGATCCGCATCACATAAACACTTGATTTTAGTGTGCCCATAAACTATATAGAGAATGCCACGACCTATGGAACCTTTCAAATAGTGCAAGATATGCTCTAAGGCTTCCCACTGTGCTACTATTGGAAATACGTAGCTAAGTACACTGACTGAGAAGGTTATATCAGGACGAGATACTGTCAAATAATTCAGTTTCCCAATGAGTCTTCTATATCTCTCTGGTAATGCAAATGGCTTTAGTTTCCCTGGATCAATTTTCTTCTTCAAGTCATCAGGAAGTTCATCAAATATGCTATCATTAAGATCTAGGATTGGATTCAGAATCATAGGAATCCTACTTGCTGCAACTTCAATCTTTCCAGTCTCCTTTAACAGATTAAGAACATACTTCCTCTGAGTCAAAAGGATGCCCTTCTTGCTTCTCAAGGCTTCAATACCAAGGAAGTACTTTAATGGACCTAAGTCTTTTGTTTGAAAGTGGGAGTTAAGGAAGACCTTAAGCTCTAAAATTCCAGAGATGTTACTCCTAGTGATTACAATATCACCGACATACACTACTAGAAGGATCATGCTTGCATCGGACTATTAGTAGAACACAAAATGATCACACTTACTTTGGTTTAAACCAAACTTCTTGACTACATCACAAAACCTATCGAACAAGGCATGGGGACTTTCCTTTAGACCATACAATGACTTTCAAAAATAGCATCTTTCTAATGCTCCCCCTGAGCAATAAACCCAGGTGGCTGCTCCATATAAACTTTCTCAAGAAGATCACCATTCAAAAACACATTCTTAACATCCAACTGATGCAAATTCCAATGATAGATGGTAGCCAGAGAGACAAGGAGATGAACGGAAGTGTGCTTAGCCACAGGGGAGAAAGTCTCAGGATAATCAATGTCATAAGTTTAAGCATACCCTTTGGAAACAAGCCGAGCTTTCAACCAATCTAAGGAACCATTAGCCTTAGTCTTGATAACAAACACCTATTTACAACCAATGACCTTCTTCCCAAAAGGTATATCAATAAGAGTCTAGGTACCAGCCGTCTCAAAGGCCATCATTTTGTCTTTCATCTTTGCACACCAACCAAGATGAGTTAAGGGTTGGTAAAGAGTAATGGGGGTAGAGATGGACTCAAGGGTGGTCACAGGGAAGAGGAAACAAGGGACAATTGCTAGTAGGACACAAATGAGGAGATAAGATAGGTATAATTAGCATATCTTTTGGGAGGACAATGAGGATGGGTACCTTTGTGGAGGGCAATGAGAAGGTTAATAGATGGGTCAACAACAGAGACAGGGATAGGGGGTTAAGGACGGGAGTGGCAAGAGTCGGGACACAGGATCGGGACCGGGAGGCATGAACAAAGCAGACACATAAAATTTTTTAAAGATCAATAAGGAACAACTTAGTAGTGGGAAACAAAACGAAATATGGAATTGTACCACTCGGATAGCCGAAGGCATGCGATTGATGAGGAAACAAGCAGTTGACACAACATCGGCTCAAAATGATTTTAAGGACATGAGTGAAACATGAGGGAACGAGTAGTTTCTAACAAAGGTGGTTCTTTTTTTAAGCAACACCATTTTGAGCAGTGTATGAACACATGAGGATTGGTGAAGGATACCCTGACTATGCATATTTTGGTGAAGCGGGTGGAAAAATATTCTTTCGCATTATCACTTCGAAGAATTTTCACATGAGTATTAAACAGTGTTTGAATTTCAACACGAATATGACAAAAATGAGTAAACAATTGAAAACATTCACTACTAGAAAAATGTAAATCAGCGACGGAAAAATTTCTGTTGCTAATTTGCGAAGGAAATGATATTCCGTCGCTAAAAAATGAAATTTGCGACGGACGTGGACTCCGTCGCAAATTTTGTGATGGACGTTGAAATCGTCGCAAATTTTGTGACGGACGTTGACATCCGTCGCAAAGAGACAAAAAAAAGTCAGCCGGTCTCGACGATTTGCGACGGACAAAAAGTCCGTCGCAAAATTTGCGCAGACGTCAAGGTCCTTCGTAAAAAGGCGGACATTCTTGTCAGACTTTTTGTGACAGACGTATAGTCTGTCGCAAAAAGCCGCTTTTTGATGACTTTTGTCCGTCGCAAATTGCCATTTAATGAGGCACCGAATCGGTGCCTCATTTTACTCCCCTCCCCCATACGTTTTTCATCTTCTTCCCTCCCCACGGCTCTCCTCCTCTCCTCGCCGCCGACACCTCTCCTCCTCCCCTTGCTGTCGACGGCTTTCCTCCTCCCTTGGGGTGACGCCTCTCCTCCTCCTCCTTGACGCCGACGGTGCATTTTCCGGCGATTAATTCCGGTAACCTTCATCTCTTCTCTCTTTTCATTTTGTTCTTCAATTTCATTATATGGGAAATACAATGCTATTGGCTGTTTGAATGTCATTGCAATACTCTCTTAGCTTATCTCGTACAAACTTTTAAGCTTCTCATATGATAATGTATAGTAGTTTTTGGAATAGATCTTACTCTTAAAAATAATTAGAAAAGACATGAATTGTTGAAAAATGATATTTAGAGATAAGAAAATTAATTAGGAAGTTTACTATTTGGTATTTGAAAGTAGAAAATGTAAGAGAAAGTTCTAACTCTACAATATACTTATAGTGTTAAATATAAGAGAAAATTAATGATATTGATGCTTAATCTACTTTTTAATTTGGATTATGGTTATTGTTTGTAGGAGATTCCATGATTGGTTATTGTTTTTAGTTATTGGGTTTTCTTCATTTTTATTAATGAGATTGATGAATTTTTATAATCTTGTATTGTTTTTTTATGGTTTATTTTGTGTAATGAAAAAATTGTGTAAGAAAATTATGATCTTCTATTGGTGGGTTATGATACATAAATCTATAAATTAATGTAAAGTAGGAGGAGGAAGGTGTGCCTTTAAAGAATAAACAAAGGTATGTTACAAATTAGTGAAATTAACTAGTTGATTAGAATATATATTTAGATTAATATAGAATATATGTTCTATTAATCATAATTTTTTAGTTTATCATAGAATTTCATATATATAATTAAAAGGTAATTAAAAAGAAATAAGTTAAAATGGATTTTGAGAATTATAAATTTTGTTATAATTAAAAGGTAATTTTAAATAAATAAGGTAAAATAGATTTTGTATATTATACAAACTTGATTAAGTCTTATATAGTATTAATTAATTTGATTTCATTAACCTTGAACTTTATTAAAACTATAAAATTATATTATTAGTTCAATGCATGTGTTGGTTTCTTACTTTTGTTGAATATGTGGTAATTGGTTGACGCTACTTACATATATTTGTGGCATGATGAGATGTTAAGTAGGTTAGTAACTGACGTAGCTAGGAAGTATGGAAGGCGATCGTGATAGGAGTTGGATGTACAATCGTCTAACTGAGAGAAGACAACTAACTCAACCATTCTTGGCGGGTTTGAAAGAGTTCATCAAATTTGCTTTGGCACATTCACCTAATTCAAGTAGGGCGATCAGTTGTCCGTGTGCCAAATGTAGGCGTTTAAGATTTCAAGATTCGGAGAAGGTCAAAATCCATTTGTGTAAAAAGGGATTCATGAAGGATTATGAGTGTTGGGAATGTCATGGTGAAGTCTGACAGACACCGAGTGGTTATTACGGGGACAGTAGTCATCGAGACAACCTTAATCAATATGAGCAGTTGGTTATGGACACTGCGGGACCGTCGATCTGCCAATATTTCGATCCCATTACTCATTCTGAACCGTCATATATGGGAGAGGAGACCGATACACATACTCAACCATCATACATGGGAAAGGATCCTCATCTGGAAGCCGATAGGTTCTATAAAATGCTTCAAGAAGCGCAACGTCCGTTATGGGAAGGTTGCGGACACTTTGAAAATAGTGAATATTCATGCTGACTTACTCGTGGTTTGATTCATCTGAATTAAAACTTTATTAAAACGGACGTTAATTGACACAGGGTGGAGGGCGACTACTACAGGAAGTTAATTGACATAATTCAGCTGAATTACCCGTGGGACAAAGTGGTGACCCTTTTTAAATGTGAGTGGTTTGATAACAGTCCGCGTGGGACAAAAGTGGACAAATATGGAAAATGTTGATGTCCACTAGACAAGGAGATATACGGTTGGTAATGATCCATTTATCCTTGCTCAACAGGCGGAACAAGTTTACTATACATTATACCCCACATCCCGTCAAGGGTGGAGGGGAGTTATCAAAACCAAAGCACGGAATATTATACCCAAGTCGAAAGAGTCGGAAACAAATGACGGTATGAAGGAACCGTTCCAAGCTGATGCGGAACATGTATGGCCCATATACATTGTGGACAACGATGTACCAAACAATCTATTCGATTCTACTGCGGAGTTAGACTTGATTCCTATCCAAATTGACGATGAGGAATCAGACGATAAGGTAGACGAGATTTACTCTGATAGTGAATCTGAGTTTGACAATTATGAGACTTCAGAGGACGGCATGGAGGCTGAGGCCGAAGAACAAGAATCGTCTGATTGATTTGTGTTAGTTCTTTGTTTATAACGATATATTATACTAGATACATCTTACTTTGCTAGTGTGATATAGTATTAAATTTCTTAAATTTATAAACATTTTGACATAATGTTTATGAGTGTTCAGAGATGGAGCATACAAGAGGGCGTTCAGGTAGTGGACGTAGTGGTGGTCGATCCCGGCCCCATCCTATCAGAGGGGGTAGGTCCACGCCATCTGCCCCTTCTATAGGGAGAGGGCTCGGGGTTCCCTAGAGTTGCCGCCACTTGATCATCTGCCATCTTCACTGTCAGTTTATTTGTCATCTTCACCGTCGGTTCATTTGTCATCGTCACCGTCTACCGCCACTGATCCACAGCAAAGGCCACAACAGGTTTTACTTTACGATTTCTGATTAATTTACATATGTTTAGTTTTCTTGAACCATCTATGTACAAATATCCTCAATAGTTCACATTTGTTCCTTCAGCCCACTGGGTCGCCTCAGAGCCACGTCGAGGAAGAAGGTAGTTCCTCCGATACACCCATCTGGGGAACAGTAGATCCTACGATAGGGAAGCCTTGGATCCGTTCTGCAGGCAACAACGAGTAAGTCATGTAAAGTTACCAGTAATGTTATGATTTTCTACCTTCAGTGTATGCTAATATTTGCATCCCGTCCTCTCTGTCTTCGGATTTTACCCTTATAATCAAGTTGCGGATTGGATCTCGAACCAAATATTCCGTAATTTCAGATCGGCCTTGGGCGGTTCGACCACGTATCCCTAAGGCGAATCGAGATCGTTGGTTCAAAGAGTTCTTGGTAAGTTGTGTGTTTTATCATCAAGCGTTTTAAAATTTAGAGCACTAATTGTTCATTATTGATTTGCAAAATCAATATAGGGCGTTGCCTGAAGATCGTGAAAATCTGAAAAAAGCTTATAACCACAAGGGAGGCCGGTGGTTGACTGAGAGGTGTTAAAAGTTGAGAAGGAAAAGAGGCAAGCAAGATTGGATTCAACCGGACACTGCAGAGGAATTAATTCAACAATGGGCCAACGATCCGAAGTTTCTTAACAAAAGTGAGAAAAATAAGCAAAATAAGGCCAGCATGGAAGGACCGTCATATGTTGGTGGATCCATTCCAGTTAGTGAGCATCGACGCAAAATTGTGAGTAGACATTATTTTCTATTTAAGTATTCAATATTTTGTAGGTCATCATTTATGTTTGCATGTAGAGTATGGGGAAGTTCCTGCAGAGTCAGTTGAGTGGGCTACCTTTGAGTGGACCCATTCCCGCTAGCTAAAGGGAGTGAGAGGCGCGGATTAACAACAAGGCGAAGCAAGTAGCGGTGAGACATTTATTGCATATGATTTGTTTCATGCAACACCATATTTATTACATTTCTCATGCCTTATTTCTCCTGTATTTTTGTACTTGTAGGAAACCTTTCAGAAGCTGTCGCAGGATAGAGACTCGCAGAGTGGGACCGACCCCGCATCATCTCAATCCGACAATGGGAGTCTCTTCTTTCAGTCGTAGGAGGATTTGACAAGAAAGGGAGAGTCTTCGGGTTAGGTGCCTCGCGCCCGATTGAAGCAAACGAAGCGCTCCTCATCCGGCACTGAAGGTGTTTCTGCAGGTAAACATTATACATTTGCTACTAATTGTTACATTTTCATTCCTTTGTCCATTTAAATGATGTACAAAAAATAAACGTATTTCCTAATATTTTTTGCATATGAGATAAAAAAGATGAAGGCATTGGTGGAGGAGCTTAACGAGACACGGCAACAGATGACTCAGGAACAGGAGATGATGATGCAGCAGATGACTCAGGAGCAGGAGATGATGAAACAGCAGATGCTCCAGGAACAGGAGATGATGAGGCATCGATGGTCCAGAACGGGAGATGATGCAACAAAGAAATGAGTCGGCAAGCGGAGATGATGAAGCATATGCAGCTTCAACTTATGTCCCTAATAAAAGACAAGGGCAAGGAGCCGGCTCGATGGTGGTGATGGTGATGACGACGACGATGATGATGTTCTTCTTTGTTTAGACTATACTTTAGTAGATTTTTTTAAAAACAATATTATTTATATTTTATTTTATCTATGTAAACAATTTACGATTGTTATTATATATTTTAATCATATACAGTTTTATTATTATATTTTTAAATTTTAAATGTCATTTTTAAATGTTTTTAATTATTTTTTCAAAAAAATATTAAAAACAAAATTTGCGATAGGAATAAACATTTTTTTAATAAACAATAAAATTTTTCAAATTTTGATTTTATTTTTTAAAAAAATGAAAATTAGCGACGGAAATAAAATTCCATTGCTAATATAAAAAAAATACAAAAAAATTAAAGAAAACGATTTTGCGACGGAATATCATTTCGTCGCAAATTTCAATTTTTGCGATAGAATTTTCGTTTTCCGTCGCAATTGTGAGGACCTTTTTTGTGACGGACCAATTCCGTCACAAATTCATTTTTGTGACGAATTTTTTCCGTCGCAAAAAACTGATTTTTTTTTTGTAGTGATTGTTTCATTAAGCAAAGCCAAGTGGTTTTGGAAAAATCATCAACAAAAGTGACAAAGTAACGATAACTAGTATGAGACAAAACTGAACAAAGACCCCAAATATTAGAATGAACTAACTCAAAGGGGGACACAACCTGTTTATTGACTCGAGGTGCCAAATGAAAACGATGGTGTTTGGCAAATTGACACGACTCACAATTTAAAGAAAACAGACGAAAATTAAGGGTACAACCACTTTAGGGACGAAAGGGGCACATGACTGAGATGACAATGGACTTCAAAGAGAGATGACCCACTAGAACAAGCAACGAACACAAAGACCTGATCAAGGATGTAATGTCCACTGAATTTATAGCCTTTACCAATAATCTGCTTTGTCAAAAGATCCTAAATTAAACAATGGTCAGAGTATGGTGAGATAAAATAGTTCAAATGACAAGTCAATTTACTGGGAAACAAAAGATTAAATGTGAGAGATTAGGAACATTAAGGACGAAAGAAAGGGAAATGGATATAGTTGCTATAATAGTTCCTAATCCAAGTACTCGACCGGGAACCCTAGGCGACAAATATGGAGGATGGGTTGG
Organism: Acacia acuminata; assembly: GCA_019022655.1. Lineage (NCBI taxonomy): Eukaryota > Viridiplantae > Streptophyta > Magnoliopsida > Fabales > Fabaceae > Acacia > Acacia acuminata. Next base: position 1,464,704 of record JAFJYI010000161.1, on the reverse strand, counting down.
CATAGGGGCCATACAATGAAAATAAAGGATGGTTACCTGTCATGCGGTTGGTGGCACCAAAATCACTTCGTGAAAGTAGTAGCAAGGCCAGAAGACAATGTACTTGTATCAAGTGCCCCTATAGAGGATGGATCAGAGTAAGATGAATCGAGTGTCTGAGCAATATGAACAAAACCATGCTGCTGTTTAGGCTGCACTTTACAAAACTTTTCTTGACGTGTCCAGGTTCCTTGCAATAATTAATAGCATATAATACTGCTAAAGGATGGAACAGTAGTGCCTTGTTAGATCCAAAATTCATGTTTTCAAAGGGGCCACCCCCAACCAAAGCACTGGCATTAGGATCAACAAACGGACAAATCAAATTATCAGCATGAAGCACCTGTGAGAACACATCTTCAAGAGATGGAATCTCCTAACTGGATGGAATCTGAGATCAAATGGTGTCATAAGACGAATCAACAGCTTCCAGGAAACTAATGATTGCCTGAAATTCTAGATTCTCTATACGAGTCTGGAGATCCGCCTGAGGAGACATAAGTACCTTCACCTCTTTATAAAACCTCTTAAAATCTAAGAAGAAATCCTTCAATAGACAACCCTGCTGCTGGGAGCAATAGAATCCTTTACACACTTAAGAGCATATGCTCTAGACCAAGCTAGACTTTTCTTATTATCATCAGAATAAGGATCATGAGTTAAATAGGATTCCTTCTCAACACCTAAGAGTTAAACATGAATAGTTTTGTTCCAATCATTATTTGGTCCAGTTCAATTTTACATCGGTAATCAAAACAGACATGGGCAACATATCGGATGTCTTCGATTCAAACATGGACAAAGAACCAAAGTACTCACAATAACCAAATAGTAAATACGATCAAGAGAGACACTAGAAATCAAGAGAAACACCCAATAGTGATTACAATCGCTAACTACACCAAAAAAATTCCGAAATGCACGTGCACAAGTCAAATGCAAAGAATAGTTAAGTTAGAAAACCCACACTTGATTAACATTAATTATGAACAAGAATTATGAATAGTACCCATGAACAGTGTAAAATAGTGCAACAACAGTCCAAACAGTGCGAAACAACCCTAAATAGTGTGAAAAACAATGCAAAATAGTACCAATCAATGACGGAAAGGCACCAAACAATGCCGAACAGTGTGAAACAATGCTGAACAATGACGGATGGCCGAACAGTACCAAACAGTACTCTGAATAGGAAAAAAAACTAGAATTCGTAAGGCTCTAGTACTATGAAGTGGGGTTGAGCATGGAACCCATAACTTATGAGCCCGCTCGCAACCTAGTGTAATTGAATCATTTTGAGCCTACCCAAAAAAACTCATAACGAGGCGCGTTAGAATCCGCCCATTTAAGACTTAAATGGGCGGGCTATGGGCACACCTATGAGCTTCATGTACCCGCCATTTAGTGTTTTATTTTAATTAATTACCCATATTATTCCATATGCTAACATAAGGTAAGGGTGTTCCTTGACTGCTTATCTTGAATAAATTTATGTTATGATGGTACTTGTCTAAATTTATATTGTTTTATGTGAATTGTGATTATTGAACTTTGAAGATTCAAATTTTAGAATTTAGAATGATGAATTTGGATTGATGCTTAATGCTTATGTTTATTTTTATTTTTTTTAAAAAGGCCAAATGTAAATGAGTTACCCAAAACCCTGTTAGTTCGCCTATGTATGTGCTAGCCTGTTTACATCAGTTTAAATGAGTTGAGGTACGGGTATGGGTTAACCCATACCCATTTAAAGTTCAATGGGTGGGCTATGGGTTTGGCCTCGGGCTGTCTAACCTCCCATTGCTATGCCTACTATTATGTACAATAGTACAAAAAAAGAGCTTTAAGACCACCTTGTTTAGACCGGATTATAAAGAATCAGGTCTAAAAAGCATGACCGGTGGTAGTTTCGTAAATATAAAGAACTTTTTGGATCGAATTATAGAAGATCCAATCTAAAAAGTATGACCGGTGGCAGTTTCGTATATATATAAAATACTTTTAAGACTAGATTATAGAGGATCCAGTCTAAAAGGTATGACTGGTGGCAATTTCATAAATATATTGAACACTTTTAAGACTAGATTATAAAGGATCCGGTCTTAAAAGTATGCCCGGTAGCAATTTCGTAAATATATAGAACACTTTTAAGACTGGGTTATAAAAGATCCGGTCTTAAAAGTATGACCAGTGACAATTTCATAAATATATAGAATACTTTTAAGATCATATTATAAAGGGTCCGGTCTTAAAAATATGATGATAGTAATTTTGTAAATATATAGAATACTTTTAAGACCGAATTATAAAGGATCCAGTCTTAAAAGTATACTTTTAAGACCGGTTGTTACAAACAACCGGTCTTAAAAGTTTTAAAAAATAAATAAATAAATAAATAAGCTAAATTCGCTAAACCCATTAAGTCCGAGAGTGTGCTTGTCTTCTTGGTGATATAACATTTTCTTAGTTATAGTTTCAACTAATGTCTCAAGAGCCTCACGGGTCAAATCCTCAGCAAGAATGCCATTCTCTTCCTCTAACCTACTCGCAATCTTCGTAAGTCGTCCCAAGAGCCACACAATTAAATCATAAGCAACATTGGCGGTGAGATGCTTCGAGGGTTTTGCGATGGCATCGACTTCAATCCTCACCAACAGCGAAAGTGTCTTGCTTCAAGGATTCTCGACGACGGCGGCTCCTTCCTTTCAATCTATGGCTTCTCCCACGCCGCCTTTGCATAGATCCGGTTTAAAATCAAACCCAGATATCTTCTTGCTTAAGTCTGTTTGTTCCTACCTTGACCGCTCCTGCTCAGATCTGGACTTCGATTTTAGTTGCTTGAAGCTTTGCTAGCACCGACAAGAGAATCCCGCTCAGATTTGGCTGCTTCAAGCTTGTGATTTTTTTGTAGATCTAGACTTCAATTTCACCTATGATTTTATATTGATTCAAATTCAATTTCTATGGTGAATGATTTATGTTTCTTGTTATTTTTTCTTATTTTTGGACTTTGTAATCATCTTTTTTGTTTTTCTTGTTGGTGTTGCTTCCAATCTTCTCTTCTTTTTTGTTTTTCTTGTTGGTGTTGCTTCTAATCTTCTCTTGGTTCTCCGTTCTTGATGACGGAGGAACATTCATAATGTTGCTAGATCTAGTGATTTGGGACCGGTTGTTTCATTTGGTTATTATTATTATTATTATTATTTTGAAACATTTTTAAGACCAGATATTTCAAAAGTTCAATCTAAAAATGATTTTTTTTTAAATCGATCGTTCATCCGGTCTTAAAAGTAACATAATTTTAAGAACGCTGAAACGAGACCGGTTCCGATCCGGTCTTACGAGGTATTTTTCATCTGGTCTTAAAAGGCTTTTCTGTACCGGTGGTAGTGAGAAATCAGAAAGTTGTATATTTCATATACATATTATACGTATTTATACGAAGGGGGAGAGCCTCAGTAACAATGGCTCGGATTAATATATAATCCCTGGTTGATAAGGATTCTATTTAATACTATACTAATTAATGTATATTTTCTCACACTCTTCAAACAAAACACAATATATTAAGAAGTAATGCGGGTGGGATATTAAACCATTAAGGTCACACTACATGCAGCCACATGGAGCCAGCGAATTAGTCTTGTTGGAAGAAAGGAATATGGAGAGAGATATATATATATATATATATATATTCAGCACATGCAGTCACATGGAGCCAGCGAATTAGTCTCGTTGGAACAAAGGAATAAGGAAAAGACTTTAGGGTAGGGATGATCATGGACCAGACCAGACCGGGTCAGCCCCCGCCCAAGTGCAGTCCAGTATGTCCTCGACTGGACCCCAGGCGAGTCCAGCCCCAACCGGGACGGTCAGAGGCAACCCAAGCATATGAACTCTGATCGTGAATTTACCCCAAAAAAAAACTCTGATAGTAAAACTGAAAACCGCACGGAACAAATAAATATCAATTAACAAATAAAAGAAAAACTCTGATCGTTATCGGTGCCGATGGTGGAGGTGGAGTAAGGTTCCAATCTAAGAAGCAAAACTGAAACTGATGAAAATCATACACTTTTTTGCCCACCAATTTCCTCATCAGGAGAAAAAGCCAAGTAGATGGAGCGAAGGGGCTGAAACCCAGAAGCCTTGAGGCTGCGAACAGCTTCCAGGTACTGCATTCCGACACACTTCATATCGTGGGAGCCATTGAATCAGCACAAACGGCTTCCCTTGGACGAAATTAATATTAATATTATGGAAGTAGAGAATAGAGAATGGCGAAAAGCTTTGGGAGGGAGGCAAAAGTGAGTGGGAGTTGGGAGATTGGTGTAGATTTTAGGGGAAAAGTCAAAAAGATAATGGGAAGTGGGGCTAGGGAGAAGAAAAAAGAGAGTGATGGGAGTTTTTTAACTTTTTTTTGGTCGGAAGAGTGATGGGAGTTGGAGTGGAGAGATTGGAAATTAGGAAAAAAAAAAGTAGTCGGGTCAGACTGGACCAAACCAAGTGGTCTGATCCCCTGACCCGAGGTCTGGTCCAGTCCGAGAAAAATTAGACCAGACCGGGTTAGACCGGGTCAGACTACCTAGACCAGTGGACAATATGATCATCCCTACTTTAGGAAGAGCGAAGTTGGTGCTATAGCCAGGTGAGCAAAACTTTAAGGGACACTTTCACTTAGCCCAATAAAAGTAATTTTATTTCGGTCAACCTCTACTCTGTTTTGTTTGAGAGGAGAGGGGAAGAGGGGATTTTTATAGAAGGGAGGGGATAGGAGGATTTTAATATTACCTTATTTGGATTGATTAGAAAAAAGGGAAAGAAAAAAATTTAATATTATCTTGTTTGGTTTAGGAGGGGAGGGAAAGGGAAGGAAAATAAAAAATTTATGAGTTTAATTTAAAGAACTTGAAGAATTGGGGTTATAAAATTTTAATAAAGATATAATGTAACAACAAATATATATATATATATATATATATATCTGTGTGTGTGTGTGAAAAATTAATTGAAAATTTTTAACATTGCTTCTCTAATTTTTTTAAATTCAATTTAAAAAAAAATTATTTTCCTCCCTCTCCTTCAAATCCCTCGTGCCAAACAAACCCTAAAAAATTCTGAACTTTTATTATATTTTCTTAAATCAAAATAAAATTAAGTTTTGTTGGTGAAAAGACAATGGAATCCCTACTTATTTTTTGAATTCTTTTATTATCTTGCAAATGTCTTTTTTATATCTTGTAGATTGTCTGATGGAAAAAAAGGGGCATTAAGCGTACTTTTACGACAAAACTTAATTTCATTTTGATCTAAAAGTACGGTAAAATTTCAGAATATTTTATGGATTGACTTAAATAAAATTGCTTCAAACAAGAGTGAAAAATCCCAAATTTTAATGTAACAAGGCTATAAATTTTTTTAACAAAATAAAAAGGCTAATATAAGTGATCATGAAGTAATGGTTTGTGTGGAAAGATTTGCATATGTCTTGGAATACAAGTCTTGCACTTTGTCCCTGTCAGTTACATTTTGTTATTTTGAAACGGCATCTCCTCAAATGTCAAAAACGTCCATTTTCGAAAAGATAAGCGTTCTGTGACCGCCAAAACCAGCAGTCTAATTCTCAAAATTTAAGCGTTAATAACAAAACGAAACAGGGGAAAAAGTCAACTCAACTTTAAGGAATTATTCAATTGCATTGGGATTGGGACCACACGTTTTATAGTTAAAGACCATATGAATAGACATATGAATTCCAAATAGTTGTAGTAGAAAAGATTTATTTTTAATATGACTTTTACAAAATAAAATAGAATAAAAGTTTAATTGTAAATGTGATTTGTGTGTGGATTGATAAATTGCAGAAGTGACATTTTTTTCTAAATGGGCTTTTATTTGAATTATTATTTGAAAAATCAGTTGAGATAAAAAACTAACGAAAATGACATAAATATTCTTGAATATCCCCACCATCCCCGCACACATATACTTATATTAGTTATATATATTATGATAATTAAAGATAAAAATTTAAATTTAAATTTGATGAAAAAGTTAAATAATTATTAAATGATTTTTTTTTTTTTTTTTGAAAAAAAACACTCAACCTTGAATGAGAATAATTGAGGAGCTCGTCATGATTTTTAAATCTCGTTGTCAACTGAATTCTAGAAAGTGTTAACGCTTATACAAAAGTATTTTCAAGTATTTATATGCATATAATTCTTTCTTATTTTTATTTATTTTTTTCCTTTCATATTTATATTTTTTGAATTTCCTTTTCATTTTTTTCCTCTTTCCTCCTTTCTTCCCTCCCCATGTGAAGTCTCTCTTTTCTCTGAATACTCAATAGTCAAACAAGCATAACGAGAAACTGGTCCCTCTTTCCTCTCCCTTGTTTTAATCTTTCATAAGCTTATGTGAGAAGGAGTTTTTTTTTCTAAAAAGTCCATTTATAGATGACGTCTTCCCAAACACACTAAAATGAACTTCTTTTTCTCCATTAGGCTTTAATTTTATGATCAAGGTAAAAAATTGAACCATAAGACTGAGAGCTAGAACCCAGACATCCATGAGTATCAATTGGAGACACTTTCACTTAGCCCAATGAAAGTAATTTTATTTCAGTCAACGTCTACTCTGTGTTGTTTGACGGAGGAGAGGGGAAGAGGGGATTTTTATAGAGGGGAGGGGATAGGAGGATTTTAATATTACCTTATTTGGATTGATTAGAAAAAAGGGAAAGAAAATGATTTTAATGTTACCTTATTTGGTTTAGGAGGGGAGGAAAAGGAAAGGAAAATAAAAAATTTATGAGTTTAATTTAAAGAACTTGAAGAATTGGGGTTATAAAATTTTAATAAAGAAATAATGTAACAACAAATATATATATATGTGTGTGTGTGTGTGTGAAAAATTAATTGAAAATTTTTAACGCTGCTTCTCTACTTTTTTTTTTTTAAATTTAACTTAAAAAAATTTTCTTTTCCTCCCTCTCTTTCAAATTCCTCATGCCAAACAGAGACCCTAAAAAATTCTGAACTTTTATTATATTTTCTTAAATCAAGATGAAATTAAGTTTTGTTGGTGAAAAGACAATGGGATCCTTACTTTATTATTTGAATTCTCTTATTTATCTTGTAAATTATTTTATTTGTCTTGAAAATTCTTAGATTTCTCTTATGAATGGTCAAAATGTTCTTATTAACTCCTGATTTCTCTTTTTATCCTTTTATTATCTTGCAAATGTCTTTTTTATATCTTGTAGATTGTCGATGGAAAAAAGGGGCATTAACTGTACTTTTACTTGACAAAACTTAATTTCATTTTGATCTAAAAGTACATAAAATTTCAGAATATTTTATGGATTGACTTAAATAAAATTGCTTCAAACAGGAGTGAAAAATCCCAAATTTTAATGTAACAAGGCTATAAATTTTTTTTAACAAAATAAAAAGGCTAATATAAGTGATCATGAAGTAATGGTTTGTGTGGAAAGATTTGCATATGTCTTGGAATACAAGTCTTGCACTTTGTCCCTGTCTTGGAATACAAGTCTTGCACTTTGTCCCTGTCAGTTACATTTTGTTATTTTGAAACGGCATCTCCTCAAATGTCAAAAACGTCCATTTACGAAAAGATAAGCGTTCTGTGACCGCCAAAACCAGCAGTCTAATTCTCAAAATTTAAGCGTTAATAACAAAACGAAACAGGGGAAAAAGTCAACTCAACTTTAAGGAATTATTCAATTGCATTGGGATTGGGACCACACGTTTTATAGTTAAAGACCATATGAATAGACATATGAATTCCAAATAGTTGTAGTAGAAAAGATTTATTTTTAATATGACTTTTACAACATAAAATAGAATAAAAGTTTAATTGTAAATGTGATTTGTGTGTGGATTGATAAATTGCAGAAGTGACATTTTTTTCTAAATGGGCTTTTATTTGAATTATTATTTGAAAAATCGGTTGAGATAAAAAACTAACCGAAAATGACATAAATATTCTTGAATATCCCCACCATCCCCGCACACATACTTATATTAGTTATATATATTATGATAATTAAAGATAAAAATTTAAATTTAAATTTGATGAAAAAGTTAAATAATTATTAAATGATTTTTTTTTTTTTTTGAAAAAAAAAACACTCAACCTTGAATGAGAATAATTGAGGAGCTCGTCATGATTTTTAAATCTCGTTGTCAACTGAATTCTAGAAAGTGTTAACGCTTATACAAAAGTATTTTCAAGTATTTATATGCATATAATTCTTTCTTATTTTTATTTATTTTTTTTCCTTTCATATTTATATTTTTTTGAATTTCCTTTTCATTTTTTTTCCTCTTTCCTCCTTTCTTCCCTCCCCCATGTGAAGTCTCTCTTTTCTCTGAATACTCAATAGTCAAACAAGCATAACGAGAAACTGGTCCCTCTTTCCTCTCCCTTGTTTTAATCTTTCATAAGCTTATGTGAGAAGGAGTTTTTTTTCTAAAAAGTCCATTTATAGATGACGTCTTCCCAAACACACTAAAATGAACTTCTTTTTCTCCATTAGGCTTTAATTTTATGATCAAGGTAAAAAAATTGAACCATAAGACTGAGAGCTAGAACCCAGACATCCATGAGTATCAATTGGAGACACTTTCACTTAGCCCAATGAAAGTAATTTTATTTCAGTCAACGTCTACTCTGTGTTGTTTGACGGAGGAGAGGGGAAGAGGGGATTTTTATAGAGGGGAGGGGATAGGAGGATTTTAATATTACTTTATTTGGATTGATTAGAAAAAGGAAAGAAAATGATTTTAATGTTACCTTATTTGGTTTAGGAGGGGAGGAAAAGGAAAGGAAAATAAAAAATTTATGAGTTTAATTTAAAGAACTTGAAGAATTGGGGTTATAAAATTTTAATAAAGAAATAATGTAACAACAAATATATATATATGTGTGTGTGTGTGTGAAAAATTAATTGAAAATTTTTAACGCTGCTTCTCTACTTTTTTTTAAATTTAACTTAAAAAAATTTTCTTTTCCTCCCTCTTTTTCAAATTCCTCATGCCAAACAGACCCTAAAAAATTCTGAACTTTTATTATATTTTCTTAAATCAAGATGAAATTAAGTTTTGTTGGTGAAAAGACAATGGGATCCTTACTTTATTATTTGAATTCTCTTATTTATCTTGTAAATTATTTTATTTGTCTTGAAAATTCTTAGATTTCTCTTATGAATGGTCAAAATGTTCTTATTAACTCCCTGATTTCTCTTTTTATCCTTTTATTATCTTGCAAATGTCTTTTTTATATCTTGTAGATTGTCTGATGGAAAAAAGGGGCATTAACTGTACTTTTTGACGAAACTTAATTTCATTTTGATCTAAAGGTACAGTAAAATTTCAGAATATTTTATTGATTGACTTAAATAAAATTGCTTCAAACAGGAGCTAAGTGAAAAATCCCCAAATTTTATGTAACAAGGCTATATTTTTTTTTTAACAAAATAAAAAGGCTAATATAAGTGATCATGAAGTAATGGTTTGTGTGGAAAGATTTGCATATGTCTTGGTTTGTCCCTGTCTTGGAATACAAGTCTTGCACTTTGTCCCTGTCAGTTACATTTTGTTAATTTGAAACGGCAGCTCATCAAATGTCAAAAACGTCCATTTACGAAAAGAGAAGCGTTCTGTGACCGCCAAAACCAGCAGTCTAATTCTCAAAATTTAAGCGTTAATAACAAAACGAAACAGGGGAAAAAGTCAACTCAACTTTAAGGAATTATTCATTTGCATTGGGATTGGGACCACACGTTTTATAGTTAAAGACCATATGAATAGACATATGAATTCCAAATAGTTGTAGTAGAAAAGATTTATTTTTAATATGACTTTTGCAACATAAAATAGAATAAAAGTTTAATTGTAAATGTGATTTGTGTGTGGATTGACAAATTGCAGAAGTGACTTTTTTTTTTTTTTTTTTTTTTTTTTTTTTTTTTTTTTTTTTCATGGGCTATTGTTTGAATTATTATTTGAAAAATCAATTGAGATAAAAAAATAACTGAAAATGACATAAATATTCTTGAATATCCCCACCATCCCCGCACACATACTTATATTAGTTATATATATTATGATAATTAAAGATAAAAATTTAAATTTAAATTTGATGAAAAAGTTAAATAGTTATTACATGAATTTTTTTTTTTTTTTTTTTGAAAAAAACACTCAACCTTGAATGAGAATAATTGAGGAGCTCGTAATGATTTTTAAATCTCGATTGTCAACTGAATTCTAGAAAGTGGTAACGCTTATACAAAAGTATTTTCAAGTATTTATATGCATATAATTCTTTCTTATTTTTATTTATTTTTTTCCTTTCATATTTATATTTTTGTGAATTTCCTTTTCATTTTTTTCCTCTTTTCTCCTTTCTTCCCTCCCCCATGTGAAGTCCCTCTTTTCTCTGAATACTCAATAGTCAAACAAGCATAACGAGAAACTGGTCCCTCTTTCCTCTCCCTTGTTTTAATCTTTCATAAGCTTATGTGAGAAGGAGCTTTTTTCTAAAAAGTCCATTTATAGATGACGTCTTCCCAAACACACTAAAATGAACTTCTTTCTCTCCATTGGGCTTTAATTTTATGATCAAGGTAAAAAAATTGAACCATAAGACTAAATTGGAGCTAGAACCCAGACATCCATGAGTATTACACTACAAAAAAAATCAATTTTTGCGATGGAAAAAATCCGTCGTAAAAAAGGGTATTTCCGTCGCAAAAATGAATTTCCGATGGAATTTGCCACAGATTTGGTCCGTCGCAAAAAAGGTCCTCACAATTGCGACGGAAAACAAAATTCCGTTGCAAAAATCAAAATTTGCAACGGAAATGATATTCCGTCGCAAATTTGCGACGGAATAAAATATCAAATTTGCGACGGATCAAGAAATTTGCGACGAATCTTGATCCGTCGCAAATTTCAAATTTGCGACAGATTTCTCGTCCGTCGCAAATCGTTTTCTTTAATTTTTTTTGTATTTTTTTATATTAGCGACGGAATTTTATTTCCGTTGCTAATTTTCATTTTTTTAAAAAAATAAAATCAAAATTTGAAAAAAAGTATTATTTTTTTTAAAATGTTTATTCCTATCACAAATTTTGTTTTTAATTTTTTTTAAAATAATTAAAAACATTTAAAAATGAAATTTAAAATTTAAAAATATAATAATAAAACTGTATATGATTAAAATATATAATAACAATCGAAATTGTTTACATAGATAAAATAAAATATAAATAATATTGTTTACAAAAAATCTACTAAAGTATAGTCTAAACAAATCATCATCATCATCGTCGTTGTCATCACCTGTCACCACCATCAGGAGCTGGCTCCGTACCCTTGTCTTTCATTAGGGACTTAAGTTGAAGATGCATATGCTTCATCATCTCTGCTTGCTGACTCATTTGCTGTTGCATCATCTCCCGTTCCTGGAGAATCTGCTGCCTCATCATCTCCTATTCCTGGAGCATCTGCTGCTTCATCATCTCCTGCTCCTGAGTCATCTGCTGCATCATCATCTCCTGTTCCTGAGTCATCTGCTGCGGTGTCTCGTTAAGCTCCTCCACCAATGCCTTCATCTTTTTTATCTCATATGCAAAAAATATTAGGAAATACGTTTATTTTTTGTACATCATTTAAATGGACAAAGGAATGAAAATGTAACAGGTTAGTAGCAAATGTATAACGTTTACTGCGTAAACACCTTCGGTCTTGGATGAGGAGTGCTTCGTTTGCTTCAATCGGGTTGGGAGAGGCACCTAACCCGAAGACTCTCCCTTTCTTGTCAAATCCTCCTGCAGCCTGAAAGAAGAGACTCCCGTTGTGGGATTGAGATGATGCGGGGTCGGTCCCACTCTGCGAGTCTATCCTGCGACAGCTTCTGAAAGGTTTCCTACAAGTACAAAAATACAGGAGAAATAAGGCATGTGAAATGAAATAAATATGGTGTTGCATGAAACAAATCATATGCAATAAATGTCTCACTGCTACTTGCTTCGCCTTGTTGTTAATCCAGTGCCTCTTACTCCCTTCAGACTGCTGGGAATGGGTCCACTCAAAGGTTGCCCACTCAATTGACTCTGCAGGAACTTCCCCAGACTCTACCCGCAAACACAAATGATGACTTACAAAATATTGAACACTTCAATAGAAAATAATGTCTACTCACAATTTTGCGTCGATGCTCACTAATTGGAATGGATCCGCCAACATATGACGGTCCTTCCATTCTAGCCCTATTTTGCTTATTTTTCTCACTTTTGTTAAGAAAGTTCGGATCATTGGCCCATTGTTCAATTAATTCCTCTGCAGTGTCCAGTTGAATCCAATCTTGCTTGCCTTTTTGCCTTCTCAACTTACAACACCTCTCAGTCAACCACCGGCCTCCGTTGTGGTTATAAGCTTTTTCAGATTTTCACGATCTTGAACAACGTCCTATACGGTCTGCAAATCAATAACGAACAATTAGTGCTCTAAATTTTAAAACTTCTTGATGATAAAACACACAACTTACCAAGAACTCTTCGAACCAACGATCGATTTGCCTTAGGGATCTCAGTGTCCAACTGCCCCAAGGCCGATTGAAATTACGGAATACTTGGTTCGAGATCCAATCCACAACCTGATTATAAGGGTAAAATTTGAAGACAGAGAGGACGGGATGCAAATATTAGCATACACTGAAGGTAGAAAATCGTAACATTACTGGTAACTTTACATGACTTACTCGTTGTTGCTTGCATAATGGATCCAAAGCTTCCCTGTCGTAGGATCTACCGTTCCCCAAATGGGTGTATCGGAGGAACTACCTTCTTCCCCGACGTGGCTCTGAGGCGACCCAGTGGGCTGAAGGAACAAATGTGAACTATTGAGGATATTTGTACATAGATGGTTCAAGAAAACTAAACATATGTAAATTAATCAAAAATCATAAAGTAAAACCTGTTGTGGCCCTTGCTGTGGATCAGTGGTGGTAGACGGTGACGATGACAAATGAACTGACGGTGAAGATGACAAATAAACCGACAGTGAAGATGGCAAATGATCAAGTGGCGGCAACTCTGGGGAACCCCAAGCCCTCTGCCTACAGAAGGGGCAGATGACATGGCCCTACCCCCTCGATAGGATGGGGCCTAGATCGACCACCACTATGTCCACTACCTGAACGCCTTCCTGTATGCTCCATCTCTGAACACTTATGAACATTATGTTGAAATGTTTATAAATTTAAGAAATTTAATACTATATCACACTGGCAAAGTAAGATGTATCTAGTATAATATATCGTCATAAACAAAGAACTAACACAAATCAATCGGACGATTCCTGTTCTTCGGCCTCAGCCTCCATGCCGTCCTCTGAAGTCTTATAATCGTCGAAAACTCAGATTCACTATCAGAATAAATCTTGTCTGCCTCATCGTCTGATTCCTCATCATCAAGTTGGATAGGAAGCAAGTCTAACTCCGCAGCAGAATCAAATAGTAAACTTCCTAATTAATTTTCTTATCTCTAAATATCGGTTTTCAACAATTCATGTCTTTTCTAATTATTTTTAGGAGTAAGATCTATTCCAAAAACTACTATACATTATCATATGAGAAGCTTAAAAGTTTGTACATATAAGATAAGAGAGTATTGCAATGACATTCAAACAACCAATAGCATTGTATTTCCCATATAATGAAATTGAAGAACAAAATGAAAAGAGAGAAGAGATGAAGGTTACTTTGGAATTAATTGCCGGAAAACGCACCGTCGGGCGTCAAGGAGGAGGAGGAGAGGCGTCACCCCAAGGGAGGAGGAAAGCCGTCGGCAGCAAGGGGAGGAGGAGAGGCATCGGCGGCAAGGAGAGGAGGAGAGCCGTGGGGAGGGAAGAAGATTAAAAATGCATGGGGGAAGGGAGTAAAATGAGGCACTGATTCGGTGCCTCATTAAATGGGAGTTTGTCCATCGCAAACTGGCTTTTTGCGACAGACTTATAAGTCTGACAAGAGATGTCCGCCTCTTTGCGACGGACACGAAGTCCGTCACAAATTTTGCGACGGGCAAATCATTGAGACTAGCGGACTTTTTCGGCCGTCTCTCAACGTCCATCGCAAAATTTGCGACGGATTTCAACGTCCGTCATAAAATTTGCGACGGATGTCCACGTCCGTCGCAAATTTCATTTTTTAGCGACGAAATGTCATTTCCGTCACAAATTAGCGACGAAAAATTTTCCGTTGCTGATTTACATTTTTCTAGTAGTGTTAATTGGAGAGGTATGCGATATATAGTAGATGAAGAATGAAAAGGAAGCTTGTGACTCTTTTCATATTGACAAGCAGAACAAATACTCTTATTTTGTAAAGGAGTAAAAGAAATGGAATTACAAGTAAGGACATTTTTAACAGCGTCAAAAGACGGATGTCCTAGGCATTGATGCCAAAGAACCAGAGAGCTAGTTGAAACATTGTAGACATGAGTCTTCTGGTAATCAAGAGGTGAAGAGGCAGAACTTTTTTGAAACAACTAGACCAGCAGAACCATTGAGTAAAGCACTTTTGAAAGAACCAGAACCATTAGTGGAAGTCACACGTGCTAGTAGAGGATACATGCCATTATGTTCAATTCCAAACATCAAGTGTTATCAGTCCTCAAATCCTTAATATAACATCAGTGAGGAAAAAATTCAACAGAAACATTATTCTCACAAGTAAACTGAGCAATAAACAACATATTTTTCTTCATTTTAGGCACATAAAGAACTTTATTCAAAGAAAGTTGAGAAGTAGTGTTGGTAAGAAAGGTTTTACCAATAGACTGAATTGGAGACAATTTACTAGTGCCAACTTGAACCGTGCTTGTACCATGACCACTACAAAAAAACCATCATTAGTCGCGGTTAATCTGTAGCGGTCACAAATAACTGTTACAAAATCATGTACTTGTAAAGGTTTTAGACAAAACCGCAACAAATTAGTAGCGGAAAGATTGGCGCCAGAAGGCGGGCATCTTCATTGCGAAATTTGTAACGGTTAATCGAAGTAAAACCGCTACAGATTTGGCACCGACTTGGCACGTAATGGCGCGAAGTTTATGGTGCGTAATTTGTTGCAGTTTATTTGGAATAACAGCTACAGAATTCACGCCAGCATTGTCGTATAATGGCGGGAACTTTGTGTCGGTTAATTTGTAGCAGTTATTTCAAAATAACCGCAACAGAAAAGCAAAACGACACAGTTTTGTCACGATCAAAGTTAAGCGACGTCTTAACCGCGTCAAATTGTGTACTTTTGTCGCAGTTTTTGCCTAAACCGCTACAAATATTTATGCTATATATAGCACCTCAATCCGTACATCAATTATAAATATTCAAAAAATTACTAAATCTGGATTGTCGCTAAATGAACATTGTCGGCTTGCTTGTCGAAGACATGCAAATATCTGCAGCCCTAATCTTCCTGATCTTGGGAGATGAGAGCTGCAGATATCTGCCTCCATTCTCATTGTTGAAGCTAAGGATGTTCCTTCAATGACAATTCAGATTTACTAATTCCTTTGACTTGAAGACTTCTACTCTTCTCAAGATAATCGAACATTGGGTTCCATTATAGCCACCAATCTCTCTGGAAAATATCTCTTATCAGAATGAGTCAGTGAGTTTTTCTTGGGTGATTGGTGGCTATAATGAATCCGAATCTTCATGGACTATTTTCAGTAAACTTATTACTCCTAATTTATTATTCTCGACTCATTTGGGGAAATTTTTAAAAATAATTAAATTGATTGAGAAACTTATTCTAATTATTTTCACCAAACTAATAAGTTTACAGAGTAATGTAAACTTATTAGTTTGGAAATTTTTTTAGAAAAAAATTTAAATTAGTAGCGGTTGAACAAATAATCGTTACGGAATGTCAAAAGACAAACAATTTGTAGCGGTTATACCTAAAACCGCAAATGTAATCACAAAGGTTTTTTTATTTTGTAGTGGTTATACAATCGCTACAAAATTTCATGAAGAACGAGGCATATTTGTCGCGGTTTTTGAAGCGGTTTATACGCAACCGCAACAAATTTTTTTAACTTTGTAGCGGTTAATTGGTAAAACCGCTACATTTTTAACAGCACTGGTCATTTTCAAAATAACGAGCGCAAAGTTTTGATTTTCACCTTTTAACTTTTTTAACTTGTACCTTTGAATATCATGGTTTCGAATGATAAAGGAAAAGGAAAAGCTGTTGAACAGAAGAAAAGGCCTATAAGGGGCAGTAGTAGCAGAGGCGGCCGTACGAGAGGGCGTGGGCCTATAAATATTCTCCCTCCACCCCCTAAGGTGGAGAACGAGTTTGATCACCTCTTCGCCAATGAGCCAATCCCAAACCCAGAGACCCTAAAGACCGTAGGGGGAGCACGAGGTGTAAGTCTGTCGTTTGACGACCTCGTCAATGAAGATGAGGAGATCTATATTAACATTCCTATAGAAGAGTGGAGCGGTTTATCGACTAGGAAAACGAGCGGGACCAGGGGAACCCCTGACCATCGGCTTCGCGTTCAACCAGATTTCTGGTGGATGTCCAAGGTAAATATAATTATTTTTTTGGCGAAAAATTAATTTAAATTCCTTACATGTAGACACAATATTTTTTTTTTAATTGTGCAGATTCACATGGGAATATCAGCAGTAGGACAGTGGATGTTGCCACGATCACTCAAAGTGACGGGTATCATGTCGTAGTCCCCTAGAACACGAACATGGACCAGCCAATCGGCATCGATGGTCACTTGTTGAACCGATTCCTGTCCAAATTTGGAAGGAATTGGGCATGGTTCTCGATCTTTTTCCACGATTGGAAAAAGATTCCGTAGGAGAACAAGGACAAAGGGTTTGAAAAAATTGTGCAGGTAAGTTATGTTTGTTTAATTAAATTTTACATCTTAATAATTATCAGTTGTGGTTTATTTATTTATTTCTTAATTAATTATTACTTAATTTCTAATTATATTATACAGAAAAAGTTTAATGTACGAATTGACAAGAAGAGGTACGTAGTGCTGAAAATGGGGAAGCGTGGAAGAGCCGGAGGGTCGTCTCCACAATCGCGGAGAATGGAGATGGGCCATGCCTCTACAAAGCAACTGATCGAGAACGTCCCAGACGGCGTGGACCCAAATGACTGGGCGGGTTTTGTCCAATATAGGAGGAGTGTAGAGGGACAGGTACGTTTCTTAATTAATTATAGCTTGGGGTTTTGTTTAAACATGCGTTAATATATAGTTTACAATTTCTTTAAATAAATTTTTGTTTAAATGTAGTATAAAAATATAAATATAGATTAAATTAATTTATTGTTTACATTTGGATTAAATTAATTAATAGTTAACCAAGTAGTAGAGGAAGCTAAGTGAGGAAATTAAGAAAGATGTTTATGATGTTAATTCAATTATCAAATTATTTTTGTGTTTAACTATTATTAGGAAGAAATTGACCAAAATTAAAACTTTGTCCTATAATTAGGACTAAGACCAACTTTAAAATGTGTTTCTATCATTAGAACAGGATGGAGTATATTTGTGTATTATTAAATTATTATTGTCTTCAATTATTATAGAAAGTATAAATAGGGGTATTATAGAAAAAAATTGACAAAAGTTAAAATTTGCTCTTATAATTAGGACCAAAACCAACTCCAAAATGTGTTCTTATAATTAGGACCGGAGGGAGTAGTTTACAAGATAACAAATTAATAATTAATTGTCGTAGAGGAACACTAGAAACCGGGCAAAGTAGAAGGTCCATCACACGGCAGGAACCAAGACATTTGCTGTGACTTACAGTGAGATGGTATATTGAAAGTTAAATTAATTTTAGGTTGAAATGGCGAAATGTATTTTATATCTGTAGCAGTTCTTGTAGCGATCATGTAACCACTACAAACTACTCCATCTTGCATTTAAAGATCACAAGTGGTTCTATGAAGGCAATTAAACATTATCTCTACATTTATATTCTATCCTAGCTTTGTTTATTACAAATGGATAAGTCATGGATCAAGTTTCCATGCAGTTCTCCCGTATATTTAGTCGGATTGAAAACTTTCTTAGATTTTGTCTTCTCTCACACTAGCATTAATGGTAAAATCGTGTGTCCTTGTTGTCATTGCAAGTTTAAGAAGTGGCAAACACGAGAAGGTGTTATGGAACATCTTCTTGTGAAAACTTTCCCAGAGGCATATACATTGATGCAAACTCAAGTTTAGAGGTTGTTGTTTTACTTTAGATTGCCCTTTGTCTCGTCTTGACTCAAGTTCATGGTGAGGAACGTGGTATGAGATATGAGGATCATCTTCCACGAACCTCACAAGTAGGAAATCAAGTTGATCAAGATGATCCGGTTAATGAAGTTGTTCGCGATACTTTTGGTGTTCAAGACGACAACTTAACGACAGAAGTTCAGGGTCCAAAACCTGTTTTCTTCAAGAATGAAGTAGCTCGGGAATTTTTCAGCCTCATGGATGAGAGTGATCGTCCTTTGTATCAAGGTTGTCAGAAATACTCAAAATTATCCTTTTTGATCAAATTGTACCATATCAAGTGCTTGTGTGGGATCACTGATAAGGCAATGTCGATGTTGCTGGAATTACTACGAGATGCTTTCCCTGATGCGGACATTCCCACAACCTTCTACGAGGCCAAGAAGATAATCAACAAATTAGGCTTGAACTACAAAAAAATCGATGCTTACCCCAATGACTGCATGCTTTATTGGGGGGAGGATGCTCGGAGGGAAACTTGTAAGAAGTGTCACGCTTCGAGGTTCAGGACAATTCGGAAGGGAAAAAGTAGAAGAAGAAACCCGCAAAGATTCTAAGGTACTTTCCTTTAAAATCTCGCTTACAAAGATTGTTTATGTCGTCTAAGACAAACTAAGCATATGAGGTGGCATGGCCGACAAGAACGAAGATGGTAAACTCGGACATCCACGGGATGGTGAAGCGTGGAAAGCGTTCGACTCGGACTTTCCCGATTTCGCGTGACCCTAGAAATGTTCGTTTTGCTTGGCGACCAATGGTTTTAATCCGTTTGGCAATCTTAGCACAAGTTATAGTATATGGCCAATTGTTTTGATACCTTACAACTTTCCCCTTGGATGTGTATGAAATAAAGATCCTTCATTATGGCCAATGTCCATGGTCATTCCTTCAAAATAAAGGCCATGGTCATTCCGGGAAATGACATCAATGTGTATCTACAACTGCTTATCAAGGATTTGGTGGAGCTGTGGAATGTAGGCGTTGAGACGTATGACGCGCATGAGAAGACACTGTTTAACTTGTGTACAGTGTTGATGTGGACTATCAGTGACTTCCCTAGACTGGGAACATTATCTGGGTGGAATATGCATACTGGACTTGCATGTCTGGCTTACAATTTTGACTCTGACTCAGTGCTCATATTTTGACAGAGATTTGCCGTAATCTCCCAAAATAACCAGATTAGAAAAGGATTTGCGTATAATGTAACCCGGGTCGTTTCCCAACGAATTCGCTGGTTCAATTCGAACAAGAATAAAACACAAAAAAATTGGGGGTTTTGATTCAAAGAGAATAAAAATGAAATAACATAACAGAACGAAGTAAACACAGATTAAACGATAAACGGAGATTAACCCAGATTTCGAATTCCACCACTTCCCTTCCTCGGACGAAAACAGATTATAACCGAACTCGTGATCGACTCTAGGCAAACCGAAATCTCTGCATTTGCCCAGAAATTCCCTCAACTGAACAATCGTCCAGAATTTATTCGAATCAGTGGCGTATCTGCCGTACGATCGTACAATGATACTTTAACCTAGTTCAAACTACGTCCTTGGGAAATGTCGATCGGCGTTAAATCTAACACCCAATCCGAAAGTAAATCGAATTCGAAATTACAAAACAGAACGAATTTGTTACCGTTAAGAACGAGTCCTCTGGATAGTGGAATCCTCAATCCATGGGTCAATCACAGTAGCTTAGCTAGTCATGATTATGCGAGAACGAAAATCGAACGAAAATGAAGAAGTTCATCATGAACACGAAGAACACGATGAACGAGAGGAAGAACAGATGAGAGAAAATAAAACTTCGTATTTGATTCAAAACTATCTAAAAACGTGAATGAGAATGTGTTTGTGGCTGCTGCCTCACTTAACCTAAAATGGCAAAACGAAATGGGGCTCCAATCCACAAGTCGGGCCCGAACGAAAATAAAATAAAATGGGCTTTAATTACAAAATTCGAGCCCAAAAATACATATGACTTCGGCTCCAAAATCAACCGCCCTCTTGTCCGAATTTGCTCTTCATGTCTTCATAACAATTGTAGCTCTCTGAATCATCTGAAATATGAGACAAAAATGAGGCAAATCCGATGTCTGGTTCAAGAGTTATGGTAAAAATGGTGAAGCAATGTAAAACTGGAATTTATTATTAAATAATGGCTAAAATATAATAAAAGGCCCAAGGCCCAAATAAGTATAAAAGCCATTATTTATTAGCTAAAGAGTCCTAAATTATAAATCAAGAGACAAAAAGTAGTGTATGAAATATTCAATTATCAAATTCCCCCACACTTATGTTTTTGCACTCCTGAGCAAAATTCAAAGAAAAAGACCTAAAGGAGAAACTCTTCTTTTCTAACAATTGCTAACAATGCAAAAATTGAACAAGGGACACAAAGCTCCAAAAGATCAATCAATCAAGACCACAATCCCTTCATCTCAAATTACAATTCATGGTAATCTCAATTAATGATGCTAATCACATAAGATGGTCTCTCAAATGATGCGCTCAATCAATCAATCAATCAATCTCTCAAGTGTTTAAGGTAAATAAGTGTATCGCTCAAATTCTACTCAAGAAATTTGCTCTACCATAAGCTTGCTCAATTTCTACGTCTCCACTACTCATAACACATGCATGCACAAATCAAGAGAGCTTGTTATGAAAGGTTGTAATGGGGTTAGGGTGAAGGTAGGTAATAGTATGGAATGAGAGGTTAAGCACCAAGGAAATTAAAAAGAGCACTAATTAACACAATCATTCTCTATGTAAGAAAATTTTTATTTTACTTATATATCTCCTTTCTTTCTATGTATTTTCTTTCTATATTTCTTCTCTTTTTTTTTCTTCTTCTTTTTTTCTTTCTTTTCTTTTCTTTTCTTTTTTTTTTTCTTTTGCTTTTCTTTCTTTCTTTCTTTCTTTTTCTTTTTTTTTTTTTTTTTTTTTTTTTTTTTTGAGAAAAAATGAAACTATACTATATACATAATCACAATGACAAAAGCAAACATCCCCCCATACTTAAATTGTTGCACTCCTGAGCAACCCCCACACTAAACACAAAACCAAGGTGAAACCAATGCTCAATAAATTTTCAAGGTGCGAGAATAAAATGGTTTTCGCTTAGGCTTGTAATGTAGCTTTGAAAAGAATGAGTCAAAAAGGCACAAAGGGCTAGCAAAGGAATCATAATGCAAGGGAAAGGCTATTTGGCCAAAGTGAGGAAAATAAAAGAAAGAAAACAAGCTTCCATCATACTTATGCACTTAAATGAAAAATGTAGTTTCAAAAAGAAAAGGAGCAAGTTCTAGAGAACACAAATCATGAGCAGATGCACACATGAAAGAAAGAATGGCAAAAGATGAATTCCATTCATGCAGGCCCAAAACCTCTCAAGGTCAATACCAACTTAGGCAATCAACAACATCAAATCAACTACCAAGACATGTAATCGAAGAGTCAAGAATGACAGACCAAACGAATGATCCATTAAAACCAAAATGTCCAAGTTCATAATATGGAGCAATCATAGAAAGAGAGACTGTATTTATTTCAAAAAGCAAAGTAGAAAAAGGAAAACAAATAGAAGAAAGAGGGAGAAAGAAAGACGAATACTCCCCAAGGGGTTTATGGAGGATAAGTGGCATCAATGAGGAGAATCTCTGCTTCCTCAGGCTGCTGCTGGGATCCCTCATGAAATGGCTTGAGGCGATGCCCATTAACCTTAAAGGTTCGTCCTGTGGGTGGATCACATAGCTCAACAGCACCAAATGGAAAAATGTTAGTGATCTCAAAAGGGCCATCCCATTTAGATCGAAGCTTACCGGCATAAACTTCAAACGGGAGTTAAACGGAAGAACTTTCGGCCCACGAGAAAATTCTTTCCTCGAATATGCTTATCATGGAATGCCTTAGTCTTTTCCTTGTATAACCGCGAGCTTTCATAGGCATCCAATCTAAGCTCATCCAACTCTTGCAATTGTAGCTTCCGCTCCATCCCAGACTTGGCCAAATCCATGTTACACTGTTTAATGGCCCAATAGGCTTGATGCTCCAACTCAACTGGAAGATGACATGCCTTACCAAAGACAAGCCGATAAGGAGACATCCCAATCGGAGTCTTGTAGGCGGTGCGATATGCCCACAAAGCATCCTCTAATCGCTTACTCCAATCTTTCCGGGTAGAGTTAACGGTCTTACGAAGGATTTGCTTAATCTCTCTATTTGAGACTTCACTTGACCGTTGGTTTGAGGATGGTATCTTGTGGAGACCTTGTGAAGCACTCCATACTTGCGTAACAAGGCACCCATGCTTCGGTTGCAAAAATGGGAGCCTTGGTCACGATAATAGCTCTAGGAATGCCAAACTGCGAGAAAATGTTAGACCTAACAAAATCCACCACCACGAAGAGTCATTAGTCCGAGTGGCTTTCGCCTCAACCCATTTCGAGACATAATCAACGCCCAACAATATGTAAGTATAACCATATGAAGCAGGAAATGGACCCATAAAATCAATACCCCAAACATCAAAGATCTCACAAAACAATATAGGGTTCTGGGGCATTTCATGCCTACGGGAAATACTCCCTGCTCTCTGACAGTTATCACATGACTTACAAAACAGATGGGAATCATGAAACAAGGAAGGCCAAAATAATCCACTGTCTAACACTTTCCTAGCAGTTCTTTGGGGTCCAAAGTGACCACCACGAAGAAGCATGAGCAAAATGCAATATAGAGTGAAACTCATGATCGAGGCACACATCTCCTAACTACTTGGTCACTACAAAATTTCCACGAGATAAGGGTCATCCCAAACATAATATTTAGACTCACTCTTTAATTTAAGGGTTTGGGCCCTAGTGGAATCTATAGGCAAAACACCAGCTACCAAGTAGTTAACTAGATCAGCATACCATGGAAGCTTACCTTGCAGCTGTAGAAGCTGCTCATCAGGGAAATCATCCCGAATAGAAGAGGGTGAGAGGGAGAATGAGTGATGCGACTCAAGTGGTCAGCTACCCAGTTTTGTGCTCCACTTCTGTCTCGAATCTCAACATCGAACTCTTGGAGCAATAACATCCACCGGATGAGTCGGGGCTTAGCATCTGTCTTTTTCAAAAGAAACTTCAAAGCAGCATGGTCAGAGAAAACAATTACTCTACTTGCTAGCGAGATATGACCTAAACTTATCAAAGGCAAATACAATAGCCAACAACTCTTTCTCGGTAGTGGTGTAATTAGGCGAGCGGGATCCAAAGTCTTGGAGGCATATGCAATCACATGAGATGCTCTATCAACTCGCTGTGCCAAGATAGCACCAACCGCATAGTTGGAAGCATCACACATCAACTCAAAGGGGAGGCACCAATCAGGGGCTTGGATCACTGGGGCTGTAGTCAGGCAACGCTTCAAATGATCGAAGGCCGCCTTGCAAGCATCATCAAATACAAAGTCAGTGTCCTTATGCAGAAGGTTGGACAAGGGTCGGGCAGTCTTGCTGAAATCCTGAATGAAACGCCGATAGAAACCTGCATGACCAAGAAAAGAGCGAACTTCCCGCACAGATGCGGGGTAAGGCAAAGCAGTAATTACATCTATTTTAGCAGGATCTACCTCAATCCCTTTCCTAGACACTATGTGTCCCAAGACTATACCCGACTCAACCATAAAGTGACACTTCTCATAATTCAGCACAAGATTAGATTCAATACACCTATGCAAAACTCTAGACAAATTAGCCAAGCATGCATCAAAATCAGACCCATATACGGTGAAATCATCCATAAAAACCTCCATGCGGTCCTCTAGAAACTCGGAGAAAATGCTTACCATACAACGAAAAGGTGCCGGGTGCGTTGCAAAGGCCAAAAGGCATCCTTCGGTAGGCATATGTTCCAAAGGGGCATGTGAAGGTCGTCTTCTCTTGATCCTCAGGAGCAATATGGATCTGGAAGTATCCGGAGTAGCCATCCAAGAAGCAGTAATGGGACTTGCCAGCCAATCGCTTTAACATCTGATCAATGAAAGGTAGAGGGTAATGATCCTTGCGAGTGGCTTGGTTGAGTCTCCTATAGTCGATGCAAACTCTCCAACTATTCTGAACTCGAGTAGGAATGAGCTCATTCTTCTGATTGGCTACCACAGTGACTCTGGATTTCTTAGGAACCACCTGGACCGGGCTAACCCACTGGCTATCAGAAATGGGATAGATGATACCAGCTTGCAGAAGCTTAGTGACCTCCTTCTTCACCACATCAAGGATAAGAGGATTAAGGCGTCTCGGGGTTGCCTCGCGGTTTAGAGTCCTCTTCCAATAGAATGCGATGCATACACATGGAAGGGCTGATGCCAACAATATCGGCTAATGTCCACCCAATGGCTTTCTTGTTCGCCCTCAATAAGCTTAGCAGCTTCTCTTCTTGGTCAGGAAGAAGATTATTTGCCACAATGACTGGCAACTGTTCATCCACCTCCAGAAATGCATACTTCAGGTGATCTGGAAGGGATTTCAGCTCAAGCTTGGGTGGTTGCTCAGTGGAGGGAAGAAGCTTGGGTGGTTGTTGCAACAACTCGATGTCATCACACCTGGAAATGCACGAAACCACATTCAAAGAAACGGAAGGACTGTGTCTATACAGCTCAATGTTAACATCAAAATCAAGCTCATCAAAATCAGAGTTAAGCTCATCAAAATCAGAATCGGGATGCACATTAGGATCGGGGTGAAGCTCAAACTCGAGAATCAATATCGAGAATCCACATGTAATGTAGAATCACCAAGCAAGTCGAATCACCAAATAATGCGGCATTAAGCAAATCAGTGCAAACAGAGCACCATTCATTATCAGCACATGCACAAATGGGAGAATCACTCTCAGATGCAAAATCAGGATAATCAGCACACCAATCAGCAATAACATCATCCACAGCATCATCAATCACATCAATGTAGAAAACAGAATGTTCTTCCCTAGGATGTCTCATGGCATCAAAAATATTGAAATTCACAGATATATCACCAAACTCCATGGAAAGAGTACCGGAATGCACATCTATCTTAGTCCTAGCTGTTTTTTCATGAAAGGCCTCCCTAGAATGATAGGTGATCTACTACTGGGAGACTCATCCTCCATATCTAAGATGTAAAAATCAGCGGGAAATATCGTTCATTAACCTTGACTAATACATCCTCAACTAAACCGGAAGGATGAACATTACTCCTATTAGCTAGCTGAACAACAACACCGAGGACGTAAAGGACCAAGACCAAGAGATTTATAAATAGATGCGGGCATGACATTAATAGAAGCACCTAAATCTAGCATACAATCATCAAATCTATAGTTACCAAAATAGCAAGGGATAGAAAACGTCCCTGGATCCTTGCACTTGCGAGGCATCGTAGGCTGGATGAGTGCTGATACATTCTGGTTCAAACTCACTCGTTCACTCCCCTTCAGTCGCCTCTTATTGGTGCACAACTCCTTCAGAAACTTGGCATATTTAGGAATTTGTTTGACTGCATCTAAGAGAGGAATGTTGATCTCTACTCTTCTGAATGTCTCAAGTATATCCTTCTCTTGTGCTTTTTCTGCCAACTTCTTAGATTGAACTGCTCTCTGAGGGAAAGGAAGAGGAATGGGGATGTCTTCCTCTTCACCTTGCTGCACTGCCTTTTTATTTTTAGAGTCAATCTTCACATTTTCTGACTCTCTTTCTGATGTGGAAGTCACATCTGCAGCTGGTTTAGGTTCCTCCAATTGCTTGCCAGAACGAAGGGAGATAGCACTCACATTCCCCTTAGGATTAGGAATTGTTTGTGAAGGAAGAGTGTTGGATCCCTGAGGTTGAAGCTGGTTCAATGAGGTTGCCAACTGCCCAATCTGTGTTTGCAAACTCGAATGGAAGTGTCGGTTCTTTGTTGGAACTGCATATTAGGCGTGACAAATTGCTTCATCATATCCTCAAGGGAGGAACCACCACTACCACTACTACTAGCTTTGTTGTTGTGTTGCTGTGGAGGTGCACATATGGCTGGTCGAGGAGGTGGTGCTAGCAAAGGCAAAGGAGGTGTAGATTCTTTGTTGGAAATTCGTGGTCTATCTCTGTCTCATTGGTAATTCCCGGAATTTTGCTGATATTGGTTACTCGGTTCGATTCGGTTCCAACGGAAATTGGGGTGATTTCTCCAACCAGGATTGTAGGTGTTGGAGAAGGCATTATTCTTTGGTATTGTGGCTTTCTGGAAAAGCTCCCACTGAAGCTACTGATTGGTCTTGATAAGTAGGATCATGCAAGGTAGGGCAAGAGTCAGTAGAATGGTAAGGGTCAGAACAGAACCCACATGAGTACCCAATCTGAGGAGGAGAAGATTGTGCTTATGCATGTCATTGCCACCGCCTCACCAGAGAGGTCAGATCATCAAGTCTATTCTCTAATCTCTGAGAATCGTATTGGACTGGAGGTGTTTGAACATGGTAAACAGGAGTACTATTGGCCCTGGTGCCAAATTGCTGAGAGTTGGCTGCCATCTCGGATATCAAGTCTCGGGCATCTTCAGGTGTCTTGTTACGTAGAGCCCCACCACTAGAAGCATCCACTAAACCTTTGTCTACGGGAGCGACCATCATAGAAATGGGTAATTAAGTCTTTCTCGGAGATCGGTGGTGTGGACGGCTTGCACACAACCTTTTGAACCTCTCCCGAGTACTCATACAAAGTCTCCCCATTGACTTGCTTAATGTTGGCAATTTCCTTCTTGATCGCAGTCGCTCTTGAAGAAGGGAAATATTTCTCCATAAATAACCTCGAACCTCAACCCAGACTCCCAATAGATGAAGGTGAAGGTACAACAACCATCTTTGGCTCCACCTTCCAATGAGAAAGGAAAAGCTCTCGGCTTGATTTGATCTTCATCAATTGCATGTGGTTTCATTGTCTTTTGCACACTAGATGGAATTCCTTCAAATGCTTAATGGCACACTCACTGAAAGACCATGAAACTTAGGCAAAGTGTATTAGACCCAGATTTAAGCTCAAAGTTAGCGGCAAGGCGGGATATTGAATGCACAAAGGTTGATAATTAACATCGGGTTCATTCAATTCCTTTAAAGTAGGCCGATTTTCTTTCTTCTTACGCCATAATTTCGAGTTAGGAAAATTGCTACTAGAATCGGTGAAAACAACAAGACTATCGAAGCACAATTAGAAAGATCAACAGTATGGACACAATCAGAATGGCCACTATCAGACTCAAGTTCAATGTCCAATTCAGTATTAATCCCACGACTTAACCTAACAACTCTTCTAGCAGTGAGAATGGTTCTTTCTATTTCAGGATCAAATGGCAACAAGTCTTCTGGATTTATAGTGCTCCTAGTACTCATGCAGCAACATAAACACAAGGCAGAATTCGCAGAAAATCAGAATTACGAAAATGCCACCAGCCAATCAGAATTACAAAAATGCCACTAGCCAATCAAAATTACGAAAATGCCACTAAAAGTGGTAAAAAGTAGAAAAACACTAAGACACACAAAAGCAAACACAAAAACAAAGAAACTATGGTAGAAATTGACCTAAACAAGTCCAGAAACACTATCAAATGATTTTTAAAATTTTTTGGGACTTGGACAGGGCAACTCCTAGACCATTGGGGAACCCAAAAATGGAATAAAAAAACTTCAAAAATTGAAAAAGTGGTCTAAATGATGGAATTTGGCAAAACGGAGCTTAGCACATGGAAAATCAAATATTTTCGATGTGCGTTGTGAGATAGGTCATTTTCTATCACTGTACCAAAATTCAGCCAAATCGGAGATACTCCGAAAAAAACTGACTAGTAGAAATCATGAAATCGGAAATTAAAACAGCGAAAAAGTGGTCTAAACGTTGGAATTTGGGGAAAATAAGGTAGACCTCACTCCCAAGGAGAGTGACTCTTTCTTAGAATGCCCAATTCCTTGTGAATAAGACCTGGTTTGAGTGATGCTGGGTCGAAAAATTTCTGTCCGCCACCCGAACCACCTAAACTACGAAAACGAAGCTATTTACACTACCGTTACTAATCAAACCGATGCAAATTCCCCGGCAGCGGCGCCATATTTTGACAGAGATTTGCTGTAATCTCCCAAAATAACAGTTAGAAAAGGATTTGCGTATAATGTAACCTGGGTCGTTTCCCAACGACTCGATCGGTTCAATTCGAACGAAATAAAAAACAAAAAAAAATTGGAGGTTTTGATTCAAAGAGAATAAAAATGAAATAACATAACAGAACGAAGTAAACACAGTTAAACGAGATAAACGAAAGATTAACCCAGGATTTCGAATTCCACCACTTCCCTTCCTCGGACGAAAACAGATTATAACCGAACTCGTGATCGACTCTAGGCAAACCGAAATCTCTGCATTTGCCCAGAAATTCCCTCAACTGAACAATCGTCCAGAATTTATTCGAATCAGTGGCGTATCTCTGTACGATCGTACAATGATACTTTAACCTAATTCAAACTACATCCTTGGGAAATGTCGATCTGGGCGTTAAATCTAACACCCAATCCGAAAGTAAATCGAATCCGAAATTACAAAACAGAAACGAATTTGTTACCGTTAAGAACGAGTCCTCTGGATAGTGGAATCCTCAATCCATGGGTCAATCACGTAGCTTAGCTAGTCATGATTATGCAGAACGAAAATCGAACGAGAAATGAAGAAGTTCATCATGAACACGAAGAACACGATGAACAGAGGAAGAACAGATGAGAAAAATAAAACTTCGTATTTGATTCAAAACTATCTAAAAACGTGAATGAGAATGTGTTTGTGGCTGCTGCCTCACTTAACCTAAAATGGCAAAACGAAATGGGGCTCCAATCCACAAGTCGTGCCCGAACGAAAATAAAATAAAATGGGCTTTAATTACAAAATTCGAGCCCAAAAATACATATGACTTCGGCTCCAAAATCAACCGCCCTCTTGTCCGAATTTGCTCTTCATGTCTTCATAACAATTGTAGCTCTCTGAATCATCTGAAATATGAGACAAAAATGAGGCAAATCCGATGTCTGGTTCAAGAGTTATGGTAAAAATGGTGAAGCAATGTAAAACTGGAATTTATTATTAAATAATGGCTAAAATATAATAAAAGGCCCAAGGCCCAAATAAGTATAAAAGCCATTATTTATTAGCTAAAGAGTCCTAAATTATAAATCAAGAGACAAAAAGTAGTGTATGAAATATTCAATTATCACCTCCCCAGTCGTAAGTATTGCTTCATGGCTCATCGGATATTTCTTGATGATATGCCGGGTTTAGGTTGCAATGCAATCGTTTCAATGGGCAACAGGGAAAAAGAGGACCTCCTCAGAATTTATCTGGTGCAGAAATCATAGAGCAGCTTGTGCATGTTGAATTTGAATATGGGAAAAAAGATGATCCAATAAAGGCCGGGACAAAGAGGGCCAGGGATTCTGGTTCTATGACCCAGCAATGGCGAAAGATAAGCACCTTCTTCACTCTTCCGTATTGGAAAGATAATTTGCTCCGACACAGTTTGGATGTCATGCACATTGAAAAGAATGTGTGCGACAATGTTTTGTAGACGATTTTGAACGAACCAGACAAGTCAAAAGATCATCTTCAAGCGAGGAAAGATTTACAGGAGATGGGAGTTCGTGCAGATGCGTGACCGGATGAGCATGACAAATTTCAACCAGCAAAATTCACCCTGACAAAACTGAATAAGGAAATCTTCCTCGCGACGTTGAAGAAAATAAAAGTTTCTGACGGGTATTCAAGCAACATTTCACGATGTGTTGATGTGCAGACTTGAAAGGTTACTGGGCTGAAGAGTTATGACTCACATGTGCTTATGCAATAGTTACTTCCCCTGGCCATAAAAAATATGCTGCCTCTCGATGTGTCGATCATTTTGGTCGAGCTTTGTACTTTCTTTCGGAAGTTGTGTTCCAAGGTTTTGATTATAGGGGAGCTCGACCAGCTTCAGTAGAAAATCATTCTTACACTGTGTCATTTGGAGATGATCTTTCCTCCGTCATTTTCACGGTCATAGTTCACCTGACAAGACACCTTGTTCACGAAACCAAGCTTGTCGGCCCAGTTCACTACCGATGGATGTATCCTATTGAGAGGTACTCATTTAAAATTAATTACTTTAGCATTACTCCTCTAGTCGCATGTTTAACCATTGATGTATCAACATTTTTCTTTCATTACTTTATAAGTTTCTTGGGAAACTAAAATCTTACATGAGGAATAAGGCGTGGCCTGAAGGTTCAATAGCGGAAGGTTATATTGGGGATAAGGTCTTGTATTTTTGTTCCAAGTACTTTGATGACATTGAGATATCCTTCAACCAACCGCCTCTGTGGAGGATTGTCCTGAGCCAAAGCCAAAGCCATCAGCAATAGAGTTGTTAGTCCCTTGTGTTGGTAAACCAGTTGGAGGAACTGAGAACTTCAAACTCATGACACTTGAGAAGATTCAAGCACATAGACATGTCTTGATTAATTGCACTAAAGTTGAACCGTACATTCAGTAAGGATTGCAAAATTTATGTATGTTATCCTATATATTTTCGTACATTTTATACTCACATTTCATGCTCGTCATCGCATGTTTAATTGCAAGGAATTCAGGA
Source organism: Acacia acuminata (assembly GCA_019022655.1). NCBI lineage: Eukaryota > Viridiplantae > Streptophyta > Magnoliopsida > Fabales > Fabaceae > Acacia > Acacia acuminata. Next base: position 1,433,630 of record JAFJYI010000161.1, on the reverse strand, counting down.
GTCATGTGAAGCGTCAATGGCGGATCCGTACACAGATATCCTTTGAAATTGATAGAAAGGTCCATAGAGAATTCCCGGTTTGGTTTAGGAGGAGAATAATGAATGACCACAACCCGCACTCAGCAGAATTCACAGCTCTCGCATTAGGCCCGCTTGACCATGCCCATAAATTTACGACATACAATGTCAATGGTTTTAAGTTTTGCACCGTTTCACGAGATCAAGGATTGCTGACCCAAAACTCAGGTGTATATGACACATTTGGGACGAGGAGTTATGTGAGCAGCAGTGACGGGAACATGTAGTTCGATGACGTCCCATATTATGGAAAGCTGCTTGATGTGGTCAGGATAACTTACTAAGGCCTTTTCTCGGTGACACTGTTCAAGTGTTTGTGGGTGAATATGGCAATGTCCCGGGGACTCACGACTGACGACTTAGGCATCACATCCGTGAATTTCTCCTGGCCTATTCACACCGGTCAATCTAAAGATGAGAAGCCGTATATTCTTACCTCAGAGGCCCATCAGGTTTATTATGTCACCGATGAGAGGCACAGGGATTGGAATATGGTGGTTCACTTAAAACCTCAGGACCTTTACGACATGGGCGATGGTGATAACATCGCCTATGATTATGAGCCATTTCGGCTCGCTGGTTTTGAAAACTTCTTCCCGGACGGCGATGACAATTTACCTATAGTTCGGTATGTTTTTTTTAATATAAACTCTTTATGAAATAATTATAACATTTAACTAAAGTTTTATTTGTATTCAAACATATTTAACTCACACGTAACATTTTATACAAACTTTCTTTGTAGAGATGGTGACAAAGATTGAGAGAAAAAAATTATGCTATGATATAATCTGTAATATTCTTCTTATTATTTTTTTTAAAAAAAGACCATCAGATTACACCGTAGCGGTTGTCCAACCGCTACAAAATAACAAAAAACTGCTACAAAACACAAACCGCTATAAAAGGTGAAACCTTAACCGCTACTAATTAAAAATTGCTACACAAAGCGACACCTCAGCCGCTACAAGCTTATGCGCAGATATCAAAATAAATACCCCCACCTACATTTAATATGGTTCGGTTTCCCTTTCTACCAATGTTTTCTCTCTCGTCTTCTCTCTTATTTGTACGTTTTCTCAAAGAGGTTAAGTGTTTGAAAGGGGTAAGTGTTGTTCAACCAGATCTAATCTACGATTATAGAAATATTTCATTTTTCTTCTAGCCTGCTGATACAAACTATTATTATTTTACGGTTGAATTACTTCCATTTTTCATCTTTCCTTCTACCTTCACATACATTATTTGATCAACTTTCACACACATTTTGTTTAGAGTTAATTTTATTTTAATTAAGGGTAAAGGAGCAATTTTACACATGTGTTTTGCCCCCAGGAGCGCCCAGCACCACAAGAAATTTTCTGGACTAAAAATACACATGTGTTTACGTTTTGGAGCGCCCAACACCACGGCCATTAGTTGACCGTTAACTTGGATGGAACGCTGATGTGGCGCTGATTGGGACTGACACGGCGACGTGGAAAAAATTTGAGAAATTAGGAAAAAAATTTAAAAAATTTAAAAAATATTTAAAAAAATTAGAAAAAAATTAAAATAATTAGGAAAAAATTTAAAAAATGATAAAAAAATTCAAAAAATTAGGAAAAAATTAAAATAATGAGAAATAAATTAAAATACCCCCACTAGTGGGCCCCACCACCAGCCACCCTACTGTCGGCCACCGCCGGCGGCGATCGGTTTACTTAGGGCCGCCACTCGGTAGCGGCGGTCGGTTATTTTCAGAAGTAGGAAAAGAATGTACTTTTAGTCTTTTACGGCATTACATTTTCAGATGAATATTTTTACTCTTTATTTATTATTATGTAGATAATTATTTTTTTGAAAAAAAAATGTATAGTTAAATAGGTTTAAAGTTAAAGAATTTTTAAATTTTGTGATAGAATTAATAAAGTTTAAAATTTTGCGGTCGGTCCCCACCAAGAACCGACCACCACCGCCGACCGACGGTGGCCGACGGTAGGGTGGCCTTTTGTGGGGCCCACTAGCGGGGTATTTTAATTTTCCTAATTTTTTAATTTATTTCTAATTTTTTTCAATTTTTTTAATTATTTTCCTAATTTTTTGTATATTTTTTCTAATTATTTTAATTTTTTCCTAATTATTTGAATTTTTTTCTAATTTTTCAAATTTTTTCCAAATTTTTTGAATTTTTTTCCACGTCAGTGTGTCGGTCCCAATCAGCCCACGTCGGCGTTCCATCCAAGTTAATGGTCAACTGACGGTCAACTAACAAATGCCGTGACTTGGGCGCTCCAAAACGTAAACACATGTGTATTTTTGGTCCAAAAAATTTCTCGTGGTGTTTGGGCGCTCCTGGGGGCAAAACACATTTGTAAAATTGCTCCTTTACCCTTTAATTAATTCATAATTATTTGTTATTACACTTACATATTCTCATTGGTTTAACTATATAATAACCTTATCTAATCAAATATCATATTTTAATATCATTTATTTTCAATAAAAAAATAAATTATTAATAATACAATATTTACTTAATTACTACAATCACTAATAATTTTTTTTTTTTTAATTTCATCCATTTGTAGCGGTTAGAAAACCGCTACAAACAAGAAGAAATATAGGAGAAATTTGTAGCAGTTTAACACTACTACAAATATAAAATACTAATAAGAGGCAAAACTTTTTCCAAAAAAGTGGCGGGATCTATTTGTAGTGGTTACTAACCACTACAAATATTCTAAGAATTGGCGGCAAAAATTTTTCCCAAATTTTTGCGGGAATATTTAGTAGCGGTTATGTAACTGCAACAAAATCATTAGAAAAGTTTGTCGCTATTTTTTCATGTAATTAGTCGCGGTTATGAAACCGCTACAAATATGATTAAGTTCAGTTTGTAGCGGTCATGTCACCGCGACTAATGTTCAAACAAGAACTCCGCAACCTCATATAGTGGCGGTCTTGTGAACCGCTACAGCGATAGTAGCGGTCATTTTTTATGGTGTAGCGGTTTTTTTTAATCGTTACAAATTATCTTACCACGGTGGATTTTGTAGCGGTTAGTCTAAGCCCTACAAATGTCGTTAGTAGCACCAAAAACCACTACTAATATGCCATTTTGACCGCTACTAAAGGTGTTTTTTTGTAGTGGACGAATTGAGTTAGGTGTAAAGCATAAGTCATCATGAGTAATGTGCGATATGGCACCAGAATTAGGGTACCATGCTGAATCATTGACAGTATTTGGTGTGAAAAGGAAAGCTTGAGCCATAGGTGAAGGAACATGATCTGATTTAGGAATAGCAGTAGAGGTTGAAGGCACATATGTCATAGAATTAGCAGCTACAGAGCCAAAAGTAGGTAATTTGGAAGAAGCATCAGATACAGGTGAGTCAATAGTATTAGGATAATGTTCGAATGGTCCGTAAAACTCAAGTATACCATAACCAGCAACGTAATGAGCTTGAGCCTTAGACAAAGGACCATAGGAAGTTGGATACTCATACCTGTAGTAACACCTATCAGCCAGATGACCCAATTGTGACATAATAGACACATAAACCTCATATTAGTGAAACGACCTTGACTACGTCCATTTGCATGGCCTCCTCCATGAGGTAGGCTCGCAGGATGAAATCCTCTGTTTCTATGACCAGAACTAGACCCTTGTGTATTGCAGACAATAGTAAAGGAATCATCATCAGTATGGTCATCAGGATACGTATCAATTATAGGAGTAGTGGAAGAATTTTTCACTACAGAGGTGGTTGGAGTAACTATGTCAAGACTCTGAATCCAAAAGCATTATAGAGACAATTTCAAGCCCATGACACGGTCTCAAAGCATTGATTACAACAATTACTGGTTCATCCTCCACTGTAAGACCATTCAAAGTGTGTGAAACATGTGTGGCCTCATCTACCTTCTCCCCGAGCATAGCCAAATGATCACAGATTGATTAAATAATGGCTAGATAATCTGGCATAGTCAACTCTCATTTCTGTTGATTTGCTAGTTGATTATGATAGGACAATTTTTTACATCATATTTGTTTGAGAAAAGCTAGTTCAATTTTGTCCAAATCTGATCAGCAGAGGTCAAACCAACAAGATCTGGAAGAATATTGGAGGCAACAGATGCTAGAAACCAAGACGCTAGAGTAGAATCAAGCGATTCATGCTCTTCAAAACCAATATTTGTAACCTCGCAACTATCATTTCCTCAAATCTTTGCTGGCGGAAGGGCGGCTTTTCTATCAAGTAGAGAATAAACTTGATGTTTCTTAACCATAAAATAAACTTGTTGTTTCCACAACAGAAAGTTTATGTCATCGAGTTTGATTGTGATCTTTTTGTTTGAGAAGCCACGGTCTCTTGTAGGAATCATCGTCGAAGTTGGTGTGAGGACAGAGTTGGTGGATACAGACATGACTAACATTTAAGCTCAAGTGATCAATCCAGAAGAAGAAGATCATCAAACGTAATGTCGTTAATTTCCCTAGTTGTAGGGATCGAAACTGACGATGGTCGTCAAAGCTCTGATACCATAATGGAAACTAGAATGAACAGATGAAAATAAGAGAGAGAAATAATATTGGATCCTTGTATTAAGGGTATGAGAAGCCTGTGAATATATAGACTTACACATGTGCAAGTGGCAGTGTCTTCTAGTGTACATGTGTATAACAACTTTCTAACAGAGTCAAAACAGATTGCTAGCTGCGTGCAATGACTACTATACAATAGTCATACCAGTATATGCTAATAATCTTCCTCTATTGATCTGCATGACGCGCAAATACTCCATATTGTCCATGCTACCCATGAAACTCGGGAATGACATAGATGTCTGCCTGGCTCCTCTAATGAAAGACTTGAAGCGGTTGTAGGATAATTTGGTCATGGTGTATGATGTTCACGAAGAAGAAACGTTTAACTTGAGAGCCATGCTCTTTGGCACTATCAATGATTTTCTTGCATATGGTAATTTTTTAGGATAATCATTAAAGCCAACTTGAATGTCTAATTTGTGAAGAGGGTATGCATTCAATTAGATTGAAGCATGCCATAATTAATTCCTATATGGGACATCAAAGATGGCTTATTCGGGAGCATCCTTACTGGCATTTAAAAAAAATATTTCAAAGGGAAATCAGAAGAAGGTAAGGAACCTCAACCTTTAACAGGTGAACAAGTATATCAAAAGGTGAAAGATATAAAATATCTATTTAAGAAACATTTTGCAAGGGATGTTGAGACAAGTGGGTGGAAGAAGAGGTTCATTTTCTTTGAGTTGCTTTATTGGAGGACCCTAGATATGAGACATTTTCTTGATGTTATGTACATTGAGAAAAATGTGTGCGAATTATTGCTGGCACATTACTCCATATGCCAAGGAAGACCAAAGAAGGCCTAAATCTAGGCTAAATATGGTTGATATGGAAATAAGGGAATAATTTGCACCAGAGGAGAGGGGAATCTATATATTTCCTCATCTCGTAGCTCACACATTATCAAAGTAAGTGCTAGAAGGTTACTTTTCAAACATCATAAGACTCGTGTCAATGAAAGACTTGAAATTGATGGGATTAAAATCTCATGACTGCCATGTCTTAATGAAGAACTTGATTCCAATGGCTATACAGGGTATTTTGCCTTATGAGGTGTAAGCTGCAATCACCAAGTTATGTTTCTTCTTTAAGTCATTTTACAGTAAAGTAATAGGCCCTAAAGAATTACTAAGGTTGCCTTCTAGCATTGTTTAACATCATGATCCACTTGACAACTCACTTGGTTAGAAATGTACAACTTTGTGACCCAGCCTATTTAAGGTGGATGTACCCAGTTGAATTTTTCATGAAGATAATGAAACAATTTGTGAAAAATTGAAGGTGTTCGGAAGGTTGTTTTGTTGAACAATATATCTGTGAAGAGGTCACTGAATTTTCTACCACATATTTAAAGCATGTAAACGATATTGGGCTTCCCATGTCTCAAAGATGCTTTCTACACAAAAAGTCTGATGCTTTATCAAAGTTCAAAGAATTTCAGCAACTTGTTGAAAATAAAATCAAGGAAAAATTCAACAAGTACAATTTGATAATGGTACGGTGGAGAATTTTGACAGGGATTTCATAGCAAATTGTATTTTGATTTATAGGAATCCCTGATTTGTAGGGATTAGGAATAATCTTCATTAATAGTCATTATTAGTCATTATGGGTCAATCTTCATTAATAGTTATTATTAGTCATTATGAGCCATTACTATTGAGGCTCTCTTATCTTGTATATATATGTAACGTTTGTATATGAATAAAAGATACAACATTCATTTGAGAATATATTTTCTCCATCTTTCTCTCTATTATTTCACTTTTGCCAAGTCACATGGTATCCAGAGCATTTTTTTTCTCTTTCTCGATTTTTCCGAGCATCAATCTCTCCGTCCCCGTCAACCCGAATCTCCCTTCTCCACCTACCATGGCCTCGGTTCCCAACCGAAGCTTTGCTCCTATTGTGGCAAGCCTCGCCACACTAAGGAAACATGCTACCGAAAGCATGGTTTCCCTCCTGGCTTCAAGTTTTGGTCATCCAGTTCCTCCAACACGGTGAATAATTTCTCTGCTCAAGGCGCTGGTTCTGGTCTTGCTCAATCGCCCTCTGTTATGGCTTCTTCTCCAGCATCCTCACCTTCAACAGCTATTGTCCTTCCTCACGTGTCTGCTGCTCAATGCACTCGTCTACTCAATCTTCTTGATTCATCCTCTCCACCACAAGCTTCGGTCACTTACTTGTCTGCCTCACTTTCGGTTCCTACTGAAGGTAATTTCTCTTATCAACTCTCTGTGTCATGGATCATTGATTCTGGTGCAACTAATCATGTGTGTTGTTCTTTAGCTCTGTTTTCATCTTACACGTCCATACCTCCTGTCTCTGTAAGTCTTCCCACTGGTCTTTTTTGGTTCTACATGCCACTCACATCATAAATTGTTTGCCTTCTCCCATTATTAAAAATTCCACTCCTTTTGAACGATTATATGGTTTTCCTCCTTCTTATTCTATGTTCAAGGTTTTTGGTTCTCTTTGTTTTGCATCCACATTAAGTCACAATCGTTCAAAATTTGCTCCTCGTGCATGTAAATGTATTTTCTTAGGCTTTCCTCACGGCTCTAAAGCTTTTACATTGCTCAATCTTTCTAATCATCAAATCTTTTTATCTCGAGATGTTATTTTTCATGAACTTGTGTTTCCCTTTCAACATGGTGACATTACTTCTCTTTCCACCCCTTGGCCTGAACCTCAAACCCCCTCTCCTTTATGTGAGGACATTTCTGATCCCCCTTCCTAGTCTTTACCTCTTCCGGATCCCCCACCTTATCTACAAGTTCAGCCACTCCTCCCTCCATTACTTCTGCCTCTCTACCTCTCCACGGCCTTCTCCCAATCCTCCCCTTCGTCGGTCAACCGCATTACATAACCCTCCCTCATATCTCAGGGATTATCATTGTGCCCTCACTACTTCGCTAACCAATCATCATGCAAGGGTAGTCCTCGTTATCCTGTATCCTCTGTTCTTTCTTATTCTTCTCTCTCTCCTTCTTATCATTCCTTTGTTAATACTGTTACTACTAATCCTGATCCCTCCACTTTCAAACAAGCTGTGAAACTTTCCTTTTGGAGAGATGCCATGGCTGCTGAAATACGGGCTCTTGAGCAAAATCAGACCTGGGTGCTTACTCATTTACCACCGGATAAGAGGATTGTTGGCTGTAAATGGGTTTTCCGCACCAAATTCAAAGCTGATGGTACTATTGAAAGGTATAAAGCAAGACTTGTGGCTAAAGGTTATACTCAAACCGAATGTGTGGACTATTTTGATACATTTTCTCCGGTAGCTAAGATGACTTCTTTACATTTATTATTGTCCATTGTCTTTCTTTGCTAAACAATGGCATTTACATCAATTAGATGTCAATAATGCCTTTTTACATGGGGATTTACATGAAGAGGTTTACATGGCCCTTCCTCCTGGTTATACTACCTCGGCTCCCAATCTTGTTTGCAAATTGCAAAAGTCTCTTTATGGTTTAAAATAGGCCAGTCGTCAATGGTATTCTAAGCTTTCTTCTGCTTTGCTTCCTATGGTTATTGTCAACTGCTTCGATCATTCCTTGTTCTTCAAAGCATCCAACACTTCATTTATTGTCATTCTTGTTTATGTTGATGATGTGGTGCTTGGCTTTGAAATGATTTGGTTGAAATTAACTTGGTTAAACAACGATTGGATTCTCGCATTTACCATTAAGGATCTTGGTGAACTTCGTTATTTTCTTGGTCTTGAACTTGCTAGATCTAAGGATGGTATTTTTCTGTCTCAACGAAAATTTGCCCTTGAATTACTTGAAGACATGGGCTATTTGGCTTGCAAACCTGCTTCTTGCCCAATGGATCCTCACCTCAAGCTTTCTAGTGATCATGGTACTCTTTTACTTGATCCCCTCCCTTATAGAAAGCTCATTGGTCACTTGCAATATCTCACTACTACTTGGCCTGATCTGAGTTTTGTCAC